>CM046448.1:57689386-58289386 GCA_025506515.1 Flaveria trinervia | reverse complement strand
TTCAAAGGGAATCAAAAGGCAATTTAGCATACCAAGGACTCCAGAACAAAATGGAGTAGTGGAGAGAAAGAACAGGACCCTAATTGAAGCTACAAGGTCCATGCTGCTGACTCTGGTTTGCCACTGACTTTTGGGCTGAAGCTGTTAACACAACTTGCTATGTGCAAAATAGAGTCTTAGTAAATCAGAGGTTGATGAAGACTTCATATGAAGTTCTCCATCACTTGGCTCCTCTAATTTCATTTTTCAAATCATTTGGGTGTCCTTGTTTTATTCTCAACACAAAGGATCAACTCCAAAAATTTGATCCTAAGGTGGATGCAGGGTATTTTGTTGGTTATTCATCTACTTGCAAGGCATACAAAGTCTTCAACTGCATAACAAAGATAGTTGAAGAGACTTTGCATGTGAAGTTTAATGAATCTCCTATGGACAAGATTCCACAAAACCCTGTGGAGTTGTTTGATTTGGACATACTGCAATATGTTCCTTATCAACCTCCAGCTGTTGCAGATCATGTGGATAAATCATCTTCTGCAGCATGTCTTCCACCTGGTGGTATTGATGATGATGATGATAATATCAATACTCACCTATTCTAGTTTAGTGACCAACTGCCTGTGTCTGCTAAATTTGATGTTCCTGTAGCTTCAGCAGTTCCATCCACAACAAATGCTGATGAGATCTCTGATTCCTCTACATCTTTTGAGTTACCATCTAATTCTTGGTTTCAAGAGTCTGCATCAACATCTGCTGCTGCTGAAGGTCCTACAAACACTTGCACAGATCTCATTGTTTATCAAGAACTGAAGAATCACCCAATGTCTCAGATTATTGGTGATATCAATGCTAGTGTTTCAACAAGAAGTCAATTGTCTAACTTCTGCTTCTATGCTCTCTTCATCAGTCAGCTAGAGCCAAAGAACTACCATGTTGCTTTGAGAGACAATGGATGGGTTGAAGCTATGCAGCTTGGGCTACTTCAGTTCAAGAAACAGCAAGTGTGGGAACGGTACCTCTTCCCCCAGGTAAGTGTGCAATAGGCACTAAATGGGTGTTTAGGAATAAGACTGATGAAACTGGGCTTATTGTTAAGAACAAGGCTAGACTGGTTGTACAAGGGTTTTCACAAGAAGAAGGTATTGACTATGATGAAACCTTTGCCCTGTAGCCAGACTAGAGGCAATCAGATTGTTTTTAGCCTATGCTGCATTCCATAATCTAAAGTTTTTCAAATGGATGTTAAAAGTGCCTTTTTATATGGTAAAACAAAGGAAGAAGTTTATGTGTGTCAACCACCAGGTTTTGAGGATAATAAACATCCTGAATGGGTGTATAAACTTGATAAGGCTCTTTATGGGTTGAAACAAGCTCCTAGAGCCTGGTATGAGACACTTTCTACTTTTCTCCTTAAGAATAATTTCACTAGAGGCTCCATTGATAAAACTTTGTTTATTAAGAAGGTGGATCAGCATAAGCTACTTGTTCAGATTTATGTTGATGATATCATTTTTGCATCCTCTGATCCCCAGTTGTGTGATGATTTTACAACATTAATGAAAAAGAGGTTTGAAATGAGTGCAATGGGAGAATTACAGTTCTTTCTAGGCTCGCAAATTAAACAAAAGGCTGATGGCACCTTTATTCATCAGTCAAAATATACAAAAGATCTTTTGCATAAGTTTGATTTATAAAACTGTAAGCCCTGTTCTACTCCCATGGGCAACACCACACAACTGGATGCTGATTAGAAAGGTAAAGCTGTTGATGAAACACTTTACAGATGTATGATTGGGTCCTTGATGTATTTAACAGCTTCTAGACCAGATATTATGTTTGCTACATGTGTTGTGCTAGATTTCAGGCTGCTCCTAAAGAGTCTCATTTGATTGCAGTCAAGAGAATCTTTAGATATTTGCAAGGTACACAATCTCGGGGTTTATGGTATTCCACTGGACACTCTTGCAATTAGTTGCTTTTTCAGATAGTGACTATGCAGGGTGCAAGTTAACTCGAAAGTCAACTTCTGGTGGTTGTCAATTCCTAGGCAACTGTTTGATTTCTTGGCAGAGTAAGAAACAAACATCTGTTGCTACATCAACTGCTGAGGCCGAGTACATTGCTGCTGCAAGTTGCACTTCTCAGGTACTCTGGCTTCAGAACCAACTTCTGGATTATGGCATACATAGACTAAGACTCCATTATTAATGGATAGTGCTTCAGCTCTGTGTATTGTCAAAAATCCAGTCCAGCACTCTAGGACCAAACATATAGAGATTAGACATCACTTTATTCGGGATTGTTTGAAAAAGGTCTGATTGATCCTAAGTTTGTGCCTAGTGCTGATGAGCTTGCAGATATTTTTACTAAGCCTTTGGATAGTTCTACTTTCCAAAACCTTGTCTTGAGGCTTGGTATGCTGCAGCTAGAATAAGTGACAACTACTGATGATTTCAGTAAAAAATACTGGTGATCATTAGTAACCATGTCATATATAAGTACTGATGAGTCCTTTCACCTTCAGTAGTTTTTATAACTACTGACGGCTAAATGCCTCACAAGTACTGAAGTACTTTATCTGTTCAAACTACTGATGTAGTTACAACTACTGATGTAGTTACAACTACTGAAATCAGTACAAACGGCTAAGTACTGACGTCCTATGAAACACCTGAAAAGCAGATGCAAAGTCTAATAAGTTTTGAGGACAGTATGAAACGTCTTAAATGGTAATACCATGTCAACAGTCGGTTTAAAACTACTGATGACTAACACCAGACCCTTTAGTTGTTTTCTAACCCGTACCCTATAAATATCCCTGACCTAATCCTTCAGAGCTTCAGCTTCTTCAAACCTAACGTTCATCTCTCCAAAACTTCTCTCTCCTAAATGGCGTCCATGCAACTCAAACCGCGACACAACTGTGTAGCTTACCTCACCAAATCGCCATTCTGGGCTAAGTTCGATAATGCTATTGATCTTATGGTCCAGTCACCCTACAAAACGGCCTTCTTCTCAATCCAATCCTTCATGCCGAATCCCTTAACCAGTTTTGGATGAATGTCACCCTCACCACTGGGGAAAACAACACAGCGTCTCTCCGGTCGGTCATCAAGAACCACGAAGTGGTCATCACTCCCGATATACTTCGTCAAACTCTACACCTGGATGATGCCACTTCTCCTGCTGGATATCCGAAGGGCACAACTGATTTATCCTTTGCCCACCATGGATATCAGGGAAACCTTAGTGCCTCCACCATACTGAAGAAACATTTCCATGATGCTAAACGTCTCATCTTTCACATGGTAAATGTCTGTTTGGCTCCTAAGACTTCGTCTTGGGATCAAATGTCTACAAAGTGGCAGCAGGTAATGTACTCCATTCTTGAGCAACAGCCTTTAAATTTTTCAGAAATACTATTTTCAAAGCTCAAGGATATGGCACAAAAACAAACTGCTAACCGTTGGATATTATATCCGCGGTTCATAATGGCCATAATTACAAACCAGCTTCAAGCTGAGGGACTTGTTGGCCCGGGAGTCCCTGCTATGGCTGTTTTGCCTGAACTATACTCCCGGCACAACTCTGACCAATCACTCAAAATGGCTGCCAAGCTGCGCAAACCCACGCAGCTGGAACCCCAGCCACCACCTCCAAATCAAAAGTCCCCACCAACCCACTAAAAAGAAAACCAAAAAGGCTACTCAGGGAAATGAGTCCCCTGAGGATGCCCCTGCAACACAAACGCAGGCTATATCCACTGGTTATAACCCCCTAGTGGATATAAGGACTCTTCCAGCCATAGCCGCTCAGGATTCCTCTCAAAAGGAGCTTGTAGCAACCTCAGAAGGGGTACCCACTAATCTGGGATCTTCCTTATTTGAGGAAATTGCCATTGAAAAGCACCATCCTCCCTAGGTGCAGACTGCTTTTACCCCATCTTCCCATGCAACCGCCCCTCACAGTCATACATGCTTGTTGCACAAGTGCTGTCTCAGTTGCACTCCTCACCCCCTCCGCAGATACCAATTACTACTAGGAACACTTCTACCATTGAGGGGGAGGACCAAAGTGCAGCTGAGAACCCACATCATAGGGGTTACAATGTTCCTTCTCCTAGTGTAGCAATGGAGATTGGAACTTCTGGTGAGGCTGCCACTTCTCCTGCGTCAGCATATGATCAGGTTGTAGTTGGTTCCATTACTAAGACCTTACCAGAGGCAACTGCTGATAACGGACACAGTCCTGAGGCAGGAAGTCCCCAGTTCCAAGACAAAGGGGCACATGCTACAACTGAGCTACACTCAGTGCATGTTCATCCTGATCCTATCCGGAGGTCAGGTGATTCAGTATCTACTGATGATGACCTGGGCTTCTTTTATGATGTAATCGCCCAAAACACCATCCTGGAAGAGGAGGTTAGCAGACTCAAAGAGCTGCTTGCCAAAACTTCTAAGGAACAAAGACCATCTGCCTCTACCACCTCACAGATGGCACCTTCATCTGAAGGTCTCCCAAACACTGAGCCACTCCCGACAACTAAGCCACCTGCCTCTGCTTCTGGCACTATTTCTCAGGAACAGAACCCTCCTGAGCAAATAGTTGCTGTCCTTCAAAATTCCTCCCTCTCATCACACCCATAATCACTGACATTGTGATTAAAGCCATTGATGAGAGGCTTTCCTCCGTAATACACCCTTTGATAGAGGAGGTTGTGGGCAAACACCTTTCTGGCAATCAACCCCTTGCAACCAATGCAACCAAAAAGGGGGAGATTAAGTCAGTGAAAGGAAAAAGAAAGAGGAGTACAGAGGAAAAAGAAACAGAAGGGAGAGTAGTGGAAAAGGAGTTGGAGGTGAATGTGGAGACTGATAAAGAGAAGGAAAAAGAGAAAGCCTTGGAGTTATTGATAAAAGAGGCTGATGCCGAACACAGCAGATCAATGGACAACATCATTGATCAGCTGTTTAGGCAAGGCCATGACACCGATAAACTTGACTCTGAGATTCGACGATTAGGGATTGAAGAAATCCAGAATAGATGGGCGAGTTATGAAGTGTTAGAAAGAGAAAGGCTTGAGATCATGATTAGATTTATTGCAAAATATTTGGGAAGATCAATGATCGAAATCAAAGCTTGGTCCAGGGACAGTATCTTGGCAATCACCACCAAGATCTGTTCATCTGAAGCATATACTAAAGGACTTGTTATTGAAGCTTTGAATGAAGCACGAGCAGGGAGCAGGACCGAGCTAAACCAACACTCACATCCAAAATGCTAACTCAGCCTGTCAACATTCCCTCTCCAAAACAACCACAACCACAACCCACAAAACCAACTCCCTTACCATCTAAACCAACAGCCGATGATGCACCTAAGAAGAAGAAGAGAAGGGTGTTGAGGCTAGAAAAAGAAGAAGAAGAGGATGATGTGGAAAAAGATAGGCTGCCTCTGTCTGCAGTTCTAACATTGGCGAAAGCCAAACCCATGCCCATCACTCCCACCTCACAGATGGAAGCTGTGAGAGTAAAGATTGAAGAAGAACAGCAGCAAAAGCTTCATGATGATGAAATGCTGAAAAGCATTGACAAAACTTATGCTGCTTCGTCATCAATTATTAGTATGAAGAAAGAAGCTCTGAGGTTGTACACTCTTGCCAACACATTTCAATATCAGAGGGAAAAGGTGAGAGTATGGCTTGATCCTAGGGTGGCTCACAGGATTGTAAAGAAAGACATTCCTTCGAGATACAAGGGCCAAGTCAAAAGGATCGTAGATGAAGAGATCACAGTGGTCCTTGTAGTATCACCCTGGGAGATTGTCGAAGACTTCAAGAAGGCCTATGAGACTAAACAACCACCCCAAAAGATGTTACAGAACAGAATTATTATAAAGGGGTTATTCTACAAGAGGCTTGAGAACTTCAAACAAAATGAGCTCAGTCTGTTACTTGAAGGGACTCATCCTGATGAGTTTGCATACATACAAATTACAACAGTTGAGATCAAAAATGGTAAACAGGCCAAGTACATCTCAGAGCTGTATGGGCGAGAAGGATTGTTTGATGGTGAAGCCGAGAACCTGACCATGGAAGAACAAATCATGTTTCTCAGAGCATACACCAGAGAATCCTACAGGCTTATACACGGGAAGTGAGTCTCATGGATGGGATAACAACTCTGTGTCCAGTTCCCCAAAATAGAATTCCCATTCATACCTTGCCAAACATATCTCTAAGATTTCTTCCCAGGCCGGAGCTTATATGGGTCATCTTCTCTATTGATCAAGAAGGAAAAAGACAAACCTTTTTGCCAACAATAAGTGGGAAAATAAATAAATTAGAGGTTTTGGCTGCATTGGTTCAGGGGGAGTTTGTTGGACCAAAAGAACCAATGAGCCAAGATCAGAAAACCTCTAAGTCCCACATGATATCACAACAGCTGCTGAAGACTTCATCAGCAGTTCGACAAGTACTAAAAACTCCAACAGCTGAAGATCAAGTGCAGAAGACTTTAACAGCTGAAGACTAAAGTGCTGAAGTTCAACAACTGAAGAACACAAGTGCTGAAGCTGAGCAGCTGAAGAACACAAGTGTTGAAGCTGAACTGCTGAAGAACACAAGTACTGAAGCTGATGTCCAAAGTACTGAAGTACAGCAGCTGAAGAGTCTACAAGTACTGAATATCAACAACTGGTGTACAAAGTCTGAAGACAAAGACTGAAGACATCAGCTGATGATATCTACTGAAGTCATCAGCTGATGAAACGTCTGAAGTTCAAGTCTGAAGATCAAATACTGAAGTTTCAGTAGTTTGTCACAACAGCTGAAGAGTACTTCTTCAGTAGTTGTGATATCAGTAGTTTTATGTTTTTACTTTCAGTAGTTTTGGAAAATGACTGAAGAGCTTGCTCTTCAGTCGTTGTAGTATCAGTAGTTTTATGTTTTTAAGTAGTTATAGTAACTGATAACACTTAGTATTTTTGTAAGAAGATGTCAGCTGTTTTGACATCTTCAGTAGTGTGTTTCAGTTGGTATAATTCTGTTAGATGTCACTATCAAGTGACATCAGCAGACGTCACATCTCTTATATAAGAGGTGTCGACCTAATTGTAATTGTGACATTCCGTTACCACGAAAGCGAATATTGAATGAAATATATTTGCAGAATTCTCTCTATGTATAACCGTTTTTGTTCTTCATTGAATATCGTTTCGTTCTTGTGAATTGGCTAATTCATTGTTAGAATTTCGCTGCTATACTCTCTAATCAATCAAACGTAGATCACTGATCCTAACATTCGGCCTGAAGGTTTTGTCGATCCAAAACATCCTAATAAAGTATGCAAGTTAAAGAAATCAATCTATGGATTGAAACACGCGTCGAGAAGCTGGAATTATCGTTTTGATGAGGAGGTAAAGAAATTTGACTTCATCAAAAATGCTGATGAGGCTTGTGTGTATAAGAAGGCTTGTGGGAGCACAATAACTTTCCTAGTATTGTATGTTGATGACATACTACTATTTGGAAATGACATTCCAACCTTGGAAGGTGTAAAAACCTAGCTTGGAAGTTGTTTTTCCTTTAAGGATCTTGGAGAAGCCGCCTATATTCTGGGAATAAAGATCTATAGGGATAGATCAAGGCGGTTGATTGGTTTGAATCAAAGTGCATACATTGATAAGATATTGAAAAGGTTCATGATGGAAAACTCTAAGAAAGGTACCGTACCTATTCAAAGAGGAACGATATTGAGTACGACTCAATGTCCTAGCTCAAAGGATGAGCAAGATAAAATGAACGCAGTCCCATATGCATAAGCTATTGGATCCATCATGTATGCAATGATATGCACTCGACCGGACGTGTCATGCACCTTAAGCATGACAAGTCGTTACTAGCAAAATCCTGGAAACAGTCATTGGATGGCTGTTAAGAACATAGCTAAGTACCTAAGGAGGACAAGAGATATGTTCCTAATCTATGAATCTGGTGATGAAGAACTCGTTGTAAAAGGTTACACGGATGCGAGTTTCCAAACGGATCGTGATGATTCTCGGTCACAATCGGGATATATTTTCATTTTGAATGGAGGAGCGGTCTTATAGAAGAGCTCCAAACATGATGTGGTGGCTCTATCAACTACAGAATCAGAATATGTCGCCGCCTCATTGGCAGCCCAAGAAGCTGCATGGTTAAAGAAATTCATTGCTGATCTGGGGGTTGTCCCTTCCATTCAGGACCCCCTGGAGATCTTTTGTGATAACGAGGGTGCGATTGCTCAAATTAAGGAACCTCGTGCTCATCAAAAGACTAGGCACATTGAGCGGAGATTCAACTACATACGAGATGAAGTTCAAAAAGGAAAGATATATATTCACAAAGTTCACATGGATCCGAACATTGCGGATCCCCTCACGAAGCTCCTTGAAATGGCAAAGCATGAAGGTCATACTTGTGCCATGGGACTTCGATATTCTAGTGATTGGATTTGATCTGTAAATTTTGTATCTGGATATGTGGAACTCTTTATTATTGAATAAAATTATTTGGTTATAATGTTTCAATTAATGTTCCAATTTAGCATGTTTAATCCATGAGTAAGTTGTTTACTCTAAATGTCCGTAGTCGTTCATACTTCTGGGAACAAGTGTGAGGGTAAGATTATTATGAACTTGGATTGGTTGATATTCATAAGGATGAATATAGAGCAATGGGTTGCTACCAAGGTTCATAGATATTTGTGGGATACAAATATTGGACTAACCCGCATCTCAAATTTTACTACATGGAATCTTATTGACTGGTCATAAGTAAATTTGAGTAAAGGTGAATATCATTTGGTATCCTTCGACCTGAGATACATATTGGATTTTGATATTCACCAAGTATTATACCTTGAGCTTATTCTTCATTGTCCTGAAATAGTGGACAGCACATAAGGTATGTTCAGGTATGACACGAGTTGTTTGTGAGAAACGTATGTAGTCAGATAGAATTTGTTCCTCTTATTTGTTGAGAGCAAGATGTCTAAAGCCTGATTAAGTTAAATCAACAAGGAATATTCACTCTATGTCCTTGGATTTAACATAACATCTGTAACAAAAGGATAAATGATTGATTCACCTAAATCATTTCAAGTAGGGTACTTGAAAGGGATGATGTTATTGAATGGCTATAAGTCATGCATATTAATGGTAGTAAACCGTTGTTAGGCGGTATTTACTGCTTGCATCAATCTTCTATGAATCTTGGGCAAGTGGGAGATTGTAGGATTCTATGTGCCCAAGACACTTAGAATATTGATGTGGTTAGTACGTTATGATCCAAGTCGGGTTATACCCAATGACAAGCTTAGCAAACACCAATTAATATTTAATTGATGATATGATCATGCAATTAAATATTTACATCAAATTTAGAAAATGAGTTTTCTAAATAAGTTGCATATGAGATGGAACAAATTATACGGATAATTTGTTAATGAGTTTCTTGTTATTTTTTGTCATTTAAAGGAGTTTAAATAACATTAATAACATGAGTGTACTTTATTTAAATTGTTTAATTAAAGAAGACATATGTCACATTTTAATTAAGTCTGGTAGACGACTTATTAATGTGTGACAAAAGACTAGTTTTAATATTGTGTGTGTTCAAGTTTTAAGTGGGAAACCTTGTTTTTTTAAAAACATTTGGCTGCCCCCCTTTAATGGTTATTGGACCATTGTTGCCTTGAAACACACATAACTTTATTACTCTTGTACTCTTCATTCACTACTCTCCATACATGCAAGAACATCAAAAATAATATCTCTCTCTCTCACAAAAGCTACGGCCAGGAGCAGCAGCATTAGGAGGTTTTGAGAGCTATTTTGGTTTGTTTTGGTGTTGAATCTTCCTAACAAGAAGGTGCTTTGCAAGGAGGCTTGGGGTATACAAGCTTGAGGGCTCCTTCCTTGGAGCTTTGGCCGAAGTTCTAGCATCTATTCACCCTTCTTTGGTCGACATTTCAGTTGGAGAAAGGTAGTTAATCACAACTATATGTAGCTGTGATTTTATGTACACTTTCATTATGTTCATAGCTTGTTTATTCACATAAAAGATCCCCTTATTATTTGGTTTGTTTACACTTTAAAACATCAAATATAACATGATATTTTCAGCTTACAAACAATATAATAATGTTAAACTTCCGCTGCGTTTTACAAAGTTTAAGTGGTTAAACTATCTCTTGTGTTCAAACAAACCCATCAGTAGCCACAGTGATTGTCAGTATACTTGTCCTCTTAAATCCATACACAGACTTTCAACACAGTTAGGTGATCGATTTAAGGTTTGTTTATTTCAACAAGCATTTGTGGATCCCACACTCACATGGTAATCAACATTCCTCAGGAGATTTTTGAGCGGTCTTAGGGTAGTGTTCAAGAAGCGACTATTCATAGAAATTTCAAAGAGAAGCCAGTCCTCAGGTCAGTGCCATCGCACAGCAGAGAGGCGGCAAACAACAATGAGTTCTAGAATATATAGGTTATGCTTATCCTCAGGTCAGTGCCACCGCCCAACAGAGAGGCACATAATCTATCTTCTTGTTTGAGCAATTTTTCTTCTTTTAGCACAAATCTCACCAACAACCTAGGTTATCAGCTTGATTGTATTTTCATTTTTTAAAAATTATGTTCTTTTTCTCATGCTTTGGTCTTACGCACACTTTTGTGGCGTTTATTTTGCTCGTCACCCCTTATTGGAATCCAGTTGATTGTGTTAACCAGGGATAAGGTGTTTCTGTTGGACCAAAAGAACCAATGAGCCAAGATCAGAAAACCTCTAAGTCCCACATGGTATCACAACAACTGCTGAAAGCCTCATCAGTAGTTTGACAAGTGCTGAAGACTTCAACAGCTGAAGATCAAGTGCTGAAGACTCAACAGCTGAAGAACTAAAGTGCTGAAGTACAACAGCTGAAGAACACAAGTGCTCAAGCTGAAAGACCAAAGTACTGAAGTACAACAGCTGAAGAGTTTACAAGTGCTGAAGATCAACAACTGATGTACAAAGTCTGAAGACAAAGACTGAAGACATCAGCTGATGATATCTACTGAAGTCATCAGCTGATGAAACACCTGAAGGTCAAAGTCTGAAGATCAGTACTGAAGCCTCAGTAGTTTGTCACAACTGCTGAAGAGTACTTCTTCAGTAGTTATGATATCAGTAGTTTTATATTTTTATGTTTCAGTAGTTTTGTAAAACGACTGAAGAGCTTGTTCTTCAGTCGTTGTAGTTTCAGTAGTTTTATATTTGTACTTACACGCTGATATGTTCTCAGTAGTTGTGAACATTTCAGTAGTTTGTTAAGAATTAGTATTTTTGTATTAGATCTGCCAGTTGTCACTTTCCGTGATAACAGCAGTGATTGTTGCACTCTATATAAGGAGTGACAACTTATTGTAACGATAGTGAATGAATGGAATGAATGAATGATTTGATTAGAAATATTCTACATCTATAAACATTCCTTGAAATCAGAAATATATATTCTCTCCCTATAACCGTATGCGCTTTCATGCTTACAAGTATCGATTGCTTGCTACAATTGTCTAATTCTTGTTTGTATTCCGCTGCTTTGTATCCTAATACATCAAACTTGTGATCGCTGATCCTGTCAAATGGTATTAGAGCTGGTAATCATTGATCGATCTAATAATGATCATTGAAACTGCTATTCAAGATCTAAGTTGATTGAATTAGCTTTTGTTTTTGCAAGAAACGGTTATAGAGATTGAATTTTCTGTATTCTGCTCATTCATCCTGAGATCTTTTCTGGTTCTCATTGAGTTTGTTGTGGTCTGTCTAAAACTTTTAAAAGCTTGAACTAAATGTTTTTGAACTGAAAATGACTACTCCCTCCAATGCTCCTCACAATACTGGTTCCTCAACCAAGCCACCAATGCTGGTTAGGAATGAGTATAACATATGGCAAAGACGTATGCTCCATCACCTGTCTGTTAACAGCGCAGGGTGTTGGACATCAGTGGTACATGGTCCACACAAGCCTATGGTGAATAACCCGGAAACCAATCAAATGGTTCCGAAGAGGAGGGAGCAATACTCAGATGAGCATAAGAAGTTGCTTGAAATTGATGCAAAAGCCCATGGAATTCTGGCCATGGCACTACCCAATGAAATCTATTCTGGGCTAATGCATCATGAAACTGCCCATGACCTCTGGATTGCCTTGAAAGAACAATTTGGAGGAACAGATGAGGTCTTGGCAAATAATAGAGAATTCTTGCCCAACAATATGAGACATTCTCTCATAGAAAGGGTGAGACACTGACTCAACAATATGATCGTTCTCTTGTTTGATCTCTGAACTAAAATGGTCAAACTTGAATACACCAATATTCAGATGAATAACAGATTTCTCAGATCACTGCCTGAGAGATGGGACACATATACTATTGTCCTACGCTCCAGTGCAAGTTGGACAAACTATCTCTCACCCAACTCCATGGGAAACTGCTCACTTTTGAGAGAGAGATAGAACAGAAGAGAAAGCTGTCTTCATCTGGAAAGCTCACTGAAGACTTTGTACAAGGCAACAATGCCTTGGTGGGTCATGAGTCAGAATATGCTTCATCTGAATGCCAGTATGATGAGATATTAATCTCTTCAAGCACTTCTGATTCTGCATTTGTGAGTATTGATGGTCAGTTTACTGGGTGTAATAATGACAATTTATGCTTCATTATGGATGATCTCAAGGGGATTGCTGATGATGACTTAGAAGAGATGGATATTTTGAGCCAAATGGCCCTGATAAATATCAGATCTCAGAAGTTCTATAAAAGAACTGGAAGAAAATTCCAGGACTCTCTGGCAAAACCAAAGTTGGTTTTGACAAAAGCAAGTTGAGGTGTCACAAATGCCAAAGGCTTGGACACTTTGCAAGAGAGTGTAGATCAAGTGGATCTAACTCCACTGCACCCTTTGTGACTTTTCCTGGCATAGTCAACAACACAGAGGGCAACATCCTGTCACCTCTAGTCATCATCCTCAACAACAATCTCCGGCATATTTTGTTCCTCAGGGTCAAATGCCATATCCGTACCCTGTTATTACATGCCACAGCCAAATCAAGTTCAAGTTCCTATGGCACCACAACCTCATGCACTACCAGAACCTCAGCCTTCCCAATCTCATCAACAATCTCAACCTCAACAACACAGCTTCTTCACCCCAGGAGTTGTTGACTGGAGCAGTTTACCAGATGACATGTCTGGTCATGACCAACTGTTCTCAGGTGCTGGTCAACATGGTGGTGACAGTCCTTTTGGGAATCTAGCTCTTATGGCTTTGGAGTCTGCTGATACTTCATTTTCTAATGCCTCTACACCTCAGGTATCACAGGTATCCTCTGAGGCAAAAGCCAAATTATGTTCTGAACCATGCATAGCAGCCTTTGCTTCCATTAGAGAAGCAAATGTAGCTCTAATTAATAAGAACATTGAGCTAGAACAAATAATTTCCAAAAACAAAGCTGAGTTTGAGTTGTGCTCAAAGATAAAAATGATGAGATTTATAAACTGAATTGCCAAATAATTGATGATAAGGCTAGAGAAGAAGTACTTCTAGAGAAGTACAAAGATCTCAAAGAAACCCTTGCAGTTACCCAGGTCGAGTGTGATAGATGGGTACAATCATGCAAAGGTTTTGAAATGCTTCTTAGTAAGCAATCTGCTTCAAATGTGAAGTTTGGAATTGGTTACAATCACACTGCTCCACCTACAGATTTTACCCCAAGAGTAGAGGTAGAATCTGATGGTGAGAGTGATAACCAATCCATCACATCATGTGATCTACCTTCTGATACAGCACAATCAGAAGTAGCAGTCAGCATCAAGCCCTCTGTGAAACTATCAGCTGATGTTGATGGTTCAAATGCTGACATTCACATGAGTAATGAGTTGATCAACTCAGGAGTTAATTCTGAAGGTCCTCAAGGACTAGAGAGCAGGATTTAACACCTGAAGTTCAAACTTCAACTGCTGTTAGAACTGAAGAAGAAGAAAACTGGTAGTAGAAAGAGTTTGAAGACTACTAAAGAGGCTGTCAAGAAAGCAAAACAATGCTTCCAAAGCATTAAAGAACAAAGTCTTCTGTTGCTTCACCCTCTTTAGTTGATGATCAACCTAAGATGAAGAAGAAACCATGTGAAGTATGTGGTTTGTTCAATCATCTTACAGATGATTGTTGGTACAAAAGAGGTTCCAAACTCAAACAAAAAGAAGAAATTAATGAGAAAATGGTAAAAATGAAAACTGAGTTTGAGACCACATTTGTATCAGCAACATCAAAACCTGTAACCCTTAAGTCATCAAAGAAATCCAAAAAGGAAGGGGTTAAACAGGTGACAGCTGAGGGTGCTCAAAAGAAAAGGTGCAACATAGGAACTATCAAACTCCACTAGCAATGTGTCTGATGAGCTGAAAGCTTTATCACAAAATCAACACAGCTGGTGATGATGGTACAACATCTGTTGGGTAGAGTTAATCAACTAGATTCTCCTATGTTGAAACCACAGAAAAGGCGGTCCAAGCCAAAGGAATCCTCTTCTACACCATCTTCTTCCTCTCAGGCTGTTGTTTCAAAAAACCTGTTAGTTTACCATTATTGATGAGACCAGGCCCAAAACCAAAAAGGTTTGGGTCTCTAAAACTAACTAATTGTTTATTTTTGCAGGGTTCTTCAACATGCCAAAGTAGCATCTGGTATGTAGACATGGGGGATCTATGCACATGACTGGAACAACTCTCTTCTTCATGACTACTCTCAAGGAAAGAAGGGATTTGTCTCTTTTGGCAACCATGCTAGGGGTTACATCATCGGTAAGGCTTTGTCTCCAATGGAGAAATCAAATTTGATGATGTCAATCATGTGGAAAATCTCAAGTACAATCTCTGAGTGTCAGTCAAATGTGTGATAAAGGCCATGTTGCCTTTTCACCAGTCAAAACTGTAGGATTCTGTCATCCAAAGTTTTGCACTTGATTGACAAGGTGTTGGATGATCACACTCTCCTGAAAGCCAACAGGATAGGAAGAGTGTATGCCTTAGATCTTCTAAGAAGATAGATCTCAAAGGCAATCCTTGCCTATTTTCAAAGCCTCTTCTCAAGAATCTAAACTGTGGCACAGGAGGCTTGGTCATGTTAATCTCAAAAACATGAATCAGCTTAGCCACAATAGTTTAGTCAGAGGCTTACCAATAAAGGAGTTCCACTGTGATGAAACCTGCACTGCTTGTTTAAAAGGAAAACAGCACAAAGTCTCATCCTTCCTATTGAAGTGCCCAAGTCCACTGCTGCTTGCAACTACTGCATATGGATCTATTTGGTCCTGTGAGAGTAATGAGCATGGCAAAGAAGAAATACTATCTGGTAATTGTGGATGATACTCCAGATTTGTATGGACTTTTTCTACATTCAAAGGATGAGGCTGCTCAGAAGATTATTCATTTTGTGCTGTACATTGAGAAGCAGTATTCCTTCCAGTCAAGTGTATTAGGAGTGACAATGGAACTGAGTTCAGAAATCATACACTTGATGACTTCTATCTTTCAAAGGGAATCAAAAGGCAGTTCAGCATTCCAAGGACTCCAGAACAAAATGGAGTAGTGGAAAGAAAGAACAGGACCTCATTGAAGCTGCAAGGTCCATGGGCTGACTCAGGTTTGCCACTGACCTTTTGGGCTGAAGCTGTCAACACAGCTTGTTATGTGCAAAATAGAGTTTTAGTAAATCAGAGGTGATGAAGACTCCATATGAAGTCTCCATCATTTGGCTCCTCTGATTCATTTTTCAAAGCATTTGGGTGTCCCTGTTTTATTCTCAACACAAAGGATCAACTCCATAAATTTGATCCTAAGGTGGATGCAGGGTACTTTGTTGGTTATTCATCTACTTGCAAGGCATACAGAGTCTTCAACTAAGAACAAGATGGTTGAAGAAACTCTACATGTTAAGTTTAATGAATCTCCAAAGGACAAGATTCCACGAAGTCCTGTGGAGTTATTTGATTTGGACATACTGCAATATGTTCCTTATCAAACTCCTGCTGTTGCTCTGTCAACAGTTCACCACCTGTGGTACTGCTGATGATGATGATGATTGCAGTACTCACCTCTTCAGGTTTAGTGATCAGCTACCTGACTCAGCTAGACCTGATGTTCCTGTAGCTCCAGTAGCACCATCACAAAAAATGCTGATGAGATTTCTTCGAATTCACTTCCTTTGAATTACCATCCACTGATTGGTTTCAAGGAAATGATTCACCATTACCATCTGTTGCTGCTGAGCCGGCTACAAACACTTGCACAGATCTCAGTGTGTATCAAGATCTGAAGAATCACCCTATGTCTCAAATCATTGGTGATATCACTACTGGAGTATCAACAAGAAGTCAATTGTCAAATTTCTGCTTCTATGCTCTCTTCATCAGTCAGCAAGAGCCAAAGAATTATCACATTGCTTTAAAGGACAATGGATGGGTTGATGCCATGCAGCTTGAGCTTCTTCAGTTCAAGAAACAGCAAGTGTGGGAACTGGTTCCTCTACCTCCAGGTAAGTGTGCAATAGGCACTAAATGGGTGTTTAGGAACAAAACTGATGAAAATGGGGTTATTGTTAAGAACAAGGCCAGACTGGTTGTTCAGGGGTTTGCACAAGAGAAGGTATTGATTATGATGAAACCTTTGCCCCTGTAGCCAGACTGGAAGCAATTGATTGTTTTTAGCTTATGCTTCTTATCAAAACCTTAAAGTTTTTCAAATCAATGTCAAGTGCATTTTGTATGGAAAAATTAAAGAAGAGGTTTATGTATGTCAACCTCCAGGCTTTGAGGACAATAACATCCTAATTGGGTGTATAAGCTTGATAAAGCTCTTTATGGGTTAAAACAAGCTCCCAGAGCCTGGTATGAGACATTATCAAACTTTCTTCTGGAAAACAATTTACTAGGCTCCATAGATAAGACTTTATTCATTAAGAAAGCTGGCAACATAATCTACTTGTTCAAATTTATGTAGATGATATCATTTTTGCATCCTCTGATCCAAAGTTGTGTGATGCCTTTACAAAGTTGATGCAACAGAAGTTTGAAATGAGTGCCATGGGAGAATTACAGTTCTTCTAGGGTTGCAAATCAAACAAAGGCTGATGGAATTTTTATTCATCAGTCCAAATATACAAAAGATCTTTTGCAAAAGTTTGATTTACAAAACTGTAAGCCTTGTTCTACTCCCATGAGCAGCACCACACAACTGGACACAGATTAGAAAGGTAAAGTGGTTGATGAAACACTTTACAGATGTATGATTGGGTCCTTGATGTATTTAACAGCTTCTAGACCAGATATTATGTTTGCTACATGTGTTTGTGCTAGATTTCAGGCTGCACCTAAAGAGTCTCATCTGATTGCAGTCAAGAGGATCTTTAGATATCTGCAAGGCACTCCATCTCTAGGTTTATGGTATCTACCGGACATTCTGGTAAATTAGTTGCTTTTTCTGACAGTGACTATGCAGGGTGTAAGTTGACCAGGAAATCAATTCTGGTGGATGTCAATTCCTAGGCAACTGCTTGATTTCTTGGCAGAGCAAGAAACAGACCTCAGTTACTACATCCACTGCTGAAGCAGAGTACATTGCTGCTGCAAGTTGCACATCTCAGGTACTCTGGCTTCAAAACCAACTTTTGGATTATGGCATTACAGAGACTAAGACTCCATTGTTAATGGATAGTGCTTCAGCTCTTTGCATTGTCAAAAATCCAGTCCAGCACTCTAGGACCAAACATATAGAGATCAGACATCATTTTATAAGGGATTGTTTTGAAAAGGTCTGATTGATCCTAAGTTGTGCCTAGTGCTGATGAGCTTGCAGACATTTTTACTAAGCCTTTGGATAGTTCAACTTTCCAAAACTGGTGTTAAGGCTTGGTATGCTGCAACTAGAATAAGTGACAACTACTGATGATCTTAGTAATTCGTACTGATGATCATGAGTACCTATGTCACATATAAGTACTGATGAGTTCTTTTACCCTCAGTATTTTTATAACTACTGAAGGCTAAATGTCTCACAAGTACTGAAGTACTTCATCTGTTCTAAACTACTGATGTAGTTACAACTACTGATGCAGTTACAACTACTGCAATCAGTAAAAACAGATAAGTACTGATGTCCTATGAAACAATGAAATCAGCCAAAAAGACTGATGAATGTGTTGAGGACAGTTTGAAACAGCTGAAAAGCTAAGAATTGACGAAAACAGCTGAAGAGAACTTTCTCTTCAGTCGTTTGTACAACTGCTGTTTCATTTTAAACAACTGAAGCAAAACCACGTCTTCAGTAGTTTTATAACTACTGATGACTAATCCCAAGTCTTCAGTTGTTTACACAGCTGATGACAAACCACTGTCTTCAGTAGTTTCATAACTACTGATGACAAACACCAAGTCCTCAGTTGTTTCAATCATCTGAAGTCAAAACCACGGTCTTCAGTAGTTTTCTAAATACTGATGCCTAACACCACGACTTCAGCTGTTTCAACGTCTGAAAGGATAATACATGTCAACGGTCGTTTAAAACTACTGATGACTAACACCACATCCTTCAGTCGTTTTCTTACCCGTACCCTATATATATCCCTAACCTTAGCTCTCAAGCTTCATCTTCTTCAAACCTAACGTTCCTCTCCAAACTTCCCTTCTTTCAATGGCGTCTATGCAATTAAACCGCGACACAACTGTGTGCCTACCTCACTAAATCGCCCATCTGGACTAAGTTCGATACTGCTATCGATCTTATGGTCAGTCCCAATACAACATGGCATTTCTTCTGAATCCCATATTACATGCCGAATCCTTGCACCAATTTTGGATGAACGTTACTGTTACCACTGGGGAGAACAACACACCATCCCTCCAGTCGATCGTCAACAACAGAGGTATCATCACTCCTGCAATAATCCGCCAAATCTTCAACTGAATGATGCTACTTCTGCTGGATATCCGAAGGGCACCATAGATCTATACTTTGCTCAACATGGATATCAAGGCGATCTCAGTGCCTCCACTATCATGAAGAAACACCTTTAATGACGCTGAGCGCCTGATCTTTCACATGGTGAATGTATGTTTGGCCCTAAGACGTCGTCTTGGGATCAAATGTCGACAAAATGGCAGCAGGTAATGTATTCTATTCTTGAGCAACAACCACTTTATTTTTCTGAATAATATTTAGAGCTCAAGGATATGGCTCAAAAACTAACTGCCAACCGTTGGATACTATATCCACGGTTCATAATGGCCATCATTACAACCAGCTTAATGTTGAGGACTTGTTGGCTTGGGAGTCCCTGCTACGGCTGTTCTGCCGGAAGTATACTCCCGGCACAACTCTGACCGACACTCAAAATGGCTGCCAAGCTGCGAAAACCCACGCAGCTGAACCCACAGCCACCACCTCCAAATCCAAACTCCCCACCAAACCCACCAAAAAGAAACCCAAAACGGCTACTCAGGGAATGAGTCCCCTGAGGATGCCCCTGCCACACAAACGCAGGATATATCCGCTAGTCCAAACCCCTAGTGGATACAATGCTCTTCCAGCCAAGCCGCTCAGGTTTCCTCTCAACAGGAGCCTGCAGCAACCACACAAGGGGCACCTAATATCTGGATCTTCCTCACTTGAGGAGATTGCCATTGAAGAGCACCAACCTCCCCAGGGCACTGCTTCTATCCTTCACCCCAAACACCGCCCTCACAGCCCAACTTTAATAGTTGCACAAGTGCTGACTCAATTGCACTCCTCACCCCCTCCCCAGAAACCACTACTACTGGGAATGCCTCTACAATTGAGGGGGAGGAACACAGTGCACTTGAGAACCCACAACACAGGGGTTTACCACTTCTATCTCCTGGTGTAGACAAGGAGCTTAGAATATCTAGTGAGGCTGCCACCTCCTCTGACTCAGCACATGACCAGAGTGAGGCTGGTAACATTGCTAAGACCTCACTAGAGGCAACAGCTGATGATGGACATTGTCCTGAGGCTGGAAGTCCCAGTACCAAGCACAAGGGGCACATGACCAACTGGTCTACACCCAGTGCATGTCAAATCCTGCTCTAAGCACGAGGTCAGAGGACGCTATCGGCTGATGATGACCTGGGCTTTTTCTATGATGTTCTTGCCCAGAACACAATCCTTGAAGAGAAAGTCAGTAGGCTGCAAAACCTACTTGACCAACTCTCACAAGGAGAAAGACCATCTGCCTCCCACCCACAGATGGCACCTTCACTTGAAGGTTTCCCAAACACCGAGCCACTCCAAACTCAACCACCTGCCTCTGCTTCAGGCCCTACTTCTCAGGAACAGAACCCTCCTGAGCAAATAGGTGTTGTACTTCAAAATTCCCCTCTCTCATCACACCCATAATCACTGACATTGTGACTAAGCCATTGATGAGAGGCTTCCTCAACTTTAAGCCCTTGATTGAGGCTGCTGTCCAAAAGACTCTTTCTGCGGCACAAACCCCTTCCTCCAATGCATCCAAAAAGGGGGAGAGTATGCAGTGAAAGAAAACAAGAGGAAAAGAGCCGAGGAAAAGAAGGAAGCGAAGCAAGCCGAAAGGAGGAGAAAAGAACAACAACCAATGCTCACCTACAAGCGAAAGAAAGGTGCTGATGAACATTGCTGAAGATAAAGCCTTGGAGCTACTGATAAAAGAGGCTGATGCCAAACACAGCAGATCAATGGACAACATCATTGATCAGCTGTTTAGGCAAGGCCATGACACCAATAAACTTGACTCTGAGATTCGACGACTAGAGATTGAAGAAATCCAGAATAGATGGGCAAGTTATGAAGTGTTAGAAAGAGAAAGGCTTGAAATCATGATTAGATTTATTGCAAAATATCTTGGAAGAGCAATGATCGAAATCAAAGCTTGGTCCCAGGGACAGTATCTTGGCAATCAACACCAAGATCTGTTCGTCTGAAGCATATACTAAGGGGCTTGTTATGAAGCTTTGAATGAAGCGGGTGCTGGGAGCAGGATGAGCTAGCCAAGCAATCAAAAGCCACACTCACCTCAAGGATGCTAGAACAGCCTGTCAACACTCCCACACCAAAACCACCCAAAACACAACACACCAAACCAACTCCCTTACCCTCAAAACCCATAGCCGATGATATACCCTTGAAGAAGAAGAGAAGGATATTGAGGCTAGAAGATGATGAAGAAGATGATGAAGACAAGCTGCCGCTCTCAGCTGTGATTCAGTTGCCTAAGGCCACAAGTCACTCCTTAGCAATTACTCCTGAAGTCCAGAGACAAATGGTTAAAGTGAAGCTAGAAGAAGAAGAGCTTTAAAACAACATGATGAGGAATGCTGAAGAGAGTGACAAAGCTTATGCAGCTACATCTTTATCATCAATATGAAGGAGCAAGCCCTCAGACTTTACACTCTAGGCATACCTTTCAATATCAAAAGGAAAGAGTGAGGATTTGGCCTGATCCCAGGGTCTCTCACAGAATTCATAAGACAATATACCTCAGAGATAATGGCCAGGTGAAAAAGATCGTAGATGAAGTGATCTCTCTCGTCTTTGTAGTTTCACCCTGGGAAATCCTAGAAGACTCAAGAAGGCCTACAAAGCTAATCTAACCCTCAGAAGATGCTGGAAAACCAAAATAGTGAAAAAAGGGGTTAGTTTACAAGAGGCTTGAGGAAGTCAGGAAAAAAATGAGCTCCAGCTGTCCTAGAGGGTAATCAACCGGATGAGTTTGCTTACAGAATAATAACAACTGTGGAGCTAAGAATGGGAACAGGCCAAATACATGTCTGAGTATTATGGGCCTGAATCATTGTTTGAAGGAGGTGCTGAAGAGCTAACATGGAGGAACAAATCACCTTCCTGAGGCCTACACAAGAGAGTCGTACAGAACTCATTATGGGGAAGTGATCTCATGAATGGGATAACAACTCTGTGTCCTGTTCCCCAAAACAGAGTTCCCATTCATACTCTGCCAAAAAAAATTCGAGATTTCTTCCCAGGCCGGAGCTTACATGGGTCATCTTCTCGATGAGAAGAAGGAAAAAGACCAACATTTTTCCATCAATAAGTGGGAGAATAAATAAGTTAGAGGTTTGGCTGCATTGGTTCAGGGGGAGTTTGTTGGACCAAAAGAAACCAATGAGCCAAGATCAGAAAACCTCTAAGTCCCACATGGTATCACAACAACTGCTGAAAGCCTCATTAGTAGTTTGACAATGCTGAAGACTTCAACAGCTGAAGATCAAGTGCTAAAGACTCAAACAGCTGAACAACTAAATGCTGAAGTACAACAGCTGAAGAACACAAGTGCTCAAGCTGAAAGACCAAAGTACTGAAGTACAACAGCTGAAGAGTTTACAAGTGCTGAAGATCAACAACTGATGTACAAAGTCTGAAGACAAAGACTGAAGACATCAGCTGATGATATCTACTGAAGTCATCAGCTGATGAAACACTGAAGGTCAAAGTCTGAAGATCAAGTACTGAAGCCTCAGTAGTTTGTCACAACTGCTGAAGAGTACTTCTTCAGTAGTTGTGATATCAGTAGTTTTATATTTTATGTTTCAGGTTTTGTAAAACGACTGAAGAGCTTGTTCTTCAGTCGTTGTAGTTCAGTAGTTTTATATTTTGTACTTAACACGCTGATATGTTCTCAGTAGTTGTGAACATTCAGTAGTTTGTTAAGAATTAGTTATTTTGTATTAGATCTGCCAGTTGTCACTTTCCGTGATAACAACAGTGATTGTTGCACTCTATATAAGGAGTGACAACTATTGTAACGATAATGAATGAATGGAATGAATGAATGATTTGATTAGAAATATTCTACATCTATAAACATTCCTTGAAATCAGAAATATATATTCTCTCCCTATAACCGTATGCCTTTAATGCTTACAAGTATCGATTGCTGCTACAATTTGTCTAATTCTTGTTTGTATTCCGCTGCTTTGTATCCTAATACATCAAACTTGTGATCGCTGATCCTGTCAGTTTCCCACAGCTTGTCAAACATTTTAGTTATTCTTGAGATCACCAACCGGTCTAGTCATCTATTGTGTTGGATCTACCAACATATGAGCTGTGGTCTAGCATCCTCTAGGTGTACTTTTTTGTGTTACCTTAGAAGTAGCTAGCTTAACTATCATATTTCCTTTTATATTGCTCAGACTACTCAGACTTATACTGAACTTTGCATCTTTTTCAATTTGGACTTTTAAAGTCCCAAATGGTTTGTACCTGTGTATTATCATATCCACACATTAAATCGGTCACACGTACGATCTTATTTATTATCGGCTTGCCTCTCCTTTCCCTCTTTTTTTTCTACCTATTCTCCCCTAAAATACTAAAACCTCTAAGGATTGGTTTTAGAATTTTAATGAGCAAGAACTGACACTAAGTGTAATTAACGAACTAACATTAACAAAACAAGAGAATTAAACTTAAAAAATTATAATTTAAGAAATTTAAAAGACACTAGATGCGACGCATCGGACTATACATGGTCATCTTCAGGAATCTCTTCTTTTTACACCATTAACCTCTAAGAGATATAGAAAACGTGGTTTATCAAAAGCCTTTGTATAGAGGTATGCGTGTTGAAAATCGATGTTTATTTTTATCACATCGATTAAGTTCTTTTCAAAACAGTCACGTATGAAGTGATATTTGATCCCGATGTGTTTGGTCTTGGGATGTTGGACCGGGTTCTTAGTGACTGCAATCGCGCAGAGTTATCAACAAATATAGGAGTATAAGTGAAATGCAAACCATAATCTCGCATATGATGTTGAATCCATATGATTTGGGAACAGCAGCTTGCAGCAACAATGTATTCTGCTTCACAGGTTGACAAGGCAACTGAGGTCTGCTTCTTACACTACCAGGTTATCAATCTTCTCCCAAAGAATGACACCCTGCTCATGTAGACTCGTAGATCGTCTTGCAGCCGTCGTAATCCGAGTCACTATACGTTTTAAGTTCAAAGTCATCATCATGAGGGTACCACAATCCAAGTGTGGGTGTGTCCTTCAGATAACGAAATATCCTTTTGACCCCAACTAGATGATTTACCTTAGGCTTTGCCTGATATCGCGAGCATAAACATGTCACATACATGATATCTGGTTTGGAGGCAGTGAGATACATGAGAGATCCAATCATCCCTCGGTACATAATGGCATCTACCAAATCACCATTCTTATCGGGTGCTACATCGTGGTTTGTAGCCAGTGGAGTGCCAGCTATGGAAGCATTCTCCATGTCAAACCGACTGAGAATATCTCCTACATACTTCATCTCATGTAAGAAGATTCCATTTGGTGTCTGATCTACTTGTAACTCGAGAAAGAACTTCATCTCCCCCATGGCACTCATCTCAAACTCAGCCTTCATTACTGCTTCAAATTCTTTGCGTAATTCTTCATTCTTTAAACCGAAGATTATGTCATCTACATAGATCTGTACTAGCAGTAAGTCTCTATCTTTTTCTTTGATAAACAGTGTGCAGTCAATGACTCCCCTGCGAAATCCATGTTTCACAAGATGAGTCGAGAGTTTCTCATACCAAGCCCGTGGAGCTTGATGGAGCCCGTATAGAGCCTTGTCGAGTTTGTAAACTCTATCCCGATGATATGGATCTTCAAATCCCTCGGGTTGACTGACATACATTGTTTCTCTGATTTCACCGTGAAGGAATGCACTCTTAACATCTAGCTGATAGACTTTGATTTTCATATAGGATGCATAGGCAAGGAAGATGCGGATGGCTTCCATCCTTGCCACGGGTGCAAATACTTCATTGTAGTCCATACCTTCAACTTGTCAAAAACCCTGAACAATGAGTCGAGCCTTGTTTCTGATAATCATTCCCAGATCATCTTTGTTACATTTCAAAACCCATTTGGTACCAATGACTTTAGCTCCTTTAGGTCTATCCACTAGTGTCCATACACCTAACTTCTTACACTGAAGAAGTTCTTCTTGCATGGCACTAACCCAAGCCTCATCATTCAGTGCTTCACCACATAGTTCGGCTCAAACTAAGACACAAAGCAGTGGTAGGCACCGTCGTGAAGGTGTCCTTTTTCCATCACAGAGGCATAATCAGCTGAATACAACTGATTTCTAGTCTGAACCCCTGATCTCACATCTCCTGTAATATTATCCAATGGATGATAGACGTTTAGACGTGAGCCAGGAGTTATCGGAACAACCACCTCAGATTCAAGATTATGAACATTTGGTTCTGGATCTGAGGCAATAGGAGTCTGAGGTTCTGAAGCTTCAGAAGCATCACTAGTCGATGCGTGTGATTGTGGTAGTCAGAACCTGTACATCCTGGTTGATCTAATCATTTTCTTCATTTTCTTCATTTTCTTCATGAGAGGAAGAATCACTCATATCAACTGCTCCCCTGAGTTGGTAGGATCATGACTTGTTGTATCTTGAGATGGTGTGTTCAAGACATCGTACATCATCTTGTTTGCCCAATCGTCTTCTGAAGAAAAGAGATATGTTGAAGGACTTGAAGAATCCATCATAGTCGAAGAAGTAAGCAGGCCCTTTTCCAGCAGGTGTGTGATATCTCTGAACATCAACATTACACCACACCTCTACTTGACCTGTTAAGTTGTTGTAAACTCTCTTGTTCGGTATGTTGTATCATAAGAAGATCCCATCATCAACCTTTTCACTGAGTTTTCCCTCCTGAGTCTTTTTTAGTATGGTGCACAGGGCGCCAAACGGCTCGAGATATTCCAAGTTAGGTTTACGTCGCTGTAATAGCTCGTAGCATGTTTTTTCCATGGCGTTTTACTATCAGAACTCGATTAAGAGTATACATGCATTTGCCACTACTTCATTCCAAAATTGTATAGGCAGTTTCGAGTCTGGAAGCATTGTCCGTGCCGTCTCTATCAAGCTGCGGTTCTTCCGTTCAGCAACACCGTTCATCTGAGGAGTATAAGCCGAGGTGAATTGATGCACAATTCCTTTCCTTGCAATAGTCCTCCATCCTCTGATTCTTGTACTCGGTTTCATTGTCTGAGTGCACCTATCTTACCTTCAGCTTGTATAAGGATTCTTGTATAAGGATTCTAGGTAGTTACCAATTCCTTGAAGGATTCAAATGTTTCTGATTTGCATTTCAGAAACATTACCCAAGAGAGCCTTGAGTAGTCATTAGTAACTACATAGCAGTACAAGTCACCTGTGATGCTTCTTGTACTGACTGGACCAAACAGATCCATGTGAAAAAGCTCAAATGGAAGTTCTATAGAGTGAACTTTCTTTTCCTTATGAGATTTCTTCGTCTGTTTGCCCTTTTTGCATGCAACACAAAATCTGGGAGTTGAAAGTTTTGACATTTACTCCTCTCACAAGATCATTCTGGATTAAGTGATTCATTTTCCTCAGATTTATGTATCCCATTCTCCTATGCTAGGAGATGGATTCCTTCTCAGTAGCTTTGGACAAGAAGCATTGGACTTCACTATCCGTTGTGGATGCCTTGGGAGATCTAAAACATAAAGATCATTATATCTAGAAGCTGACATTAGGATCTGATCCTCCGGAATCACGTAGTCCTTCTTTAGAACGTAACACTTCTTGTTGTCAAATACTACCTTCAATCCTTTATCACAGATTTGAAAAACAGAAAGTACGTTATTTTGTAATTGTTGGACATAGTTTACCTTATCAAACTTAACTTTCTCGTTTCCCACTTTTCCTTGGGCTGTGATGTACCGCCTTGTTTGAGCAAAAAAAACATGCCCTCCTTTAATTTGTCTGACATTTGATAAGAGAGCTCTGTCCCTGTCATGTGCGTGGATGCTCCGCTATCAACTATCCACGTGTTAGTCTCAGAACTGTAGCGAACACCCTTCACAGTCAATGAAAACATTAGTTCATGTCAGGAACCCAAGCCTTAACCGATTGGGTTTCCCTGAGGCATCACATATCACAAACTCAACCCACTAACCCTTTAAGGTTAAGGACTGGCAGAATTCTATGTGTTCTTATTTCAGGCACTGAGGATGTTTTTTCTTTCCATAAACCAGATTTGTGTAAAGCCTGTTTGTGATAAACAAACGACTGGCTGATGGATTGAACTTTGGTTCACAATCTCTTTTAGAAGGCGTCACTGAGTTCCTCTTAAAAGATCTTGATGTAGATGTAGAATGTTCACTTTTTCCTCGGTGTCTGATAATAAGGACAGTGAGATGCTATGTGACATACTCTCCACAATTATAGCAGGATCTGCTTTAACTTGATGGTTTCTATTTTTTGTGGAGATGCAAAGTCACATAGTTGACCTTGTTATGTTTGGATTGAGACACTTCTTTGTTTGATGTATGAGTTGGTTTTACAAACTTAATTGCTTTACCTGGTTTTACATCTTTGATCTCTTGTTTACCTGGACTGTGACATGATGCACGTGATTGATTAGGTTTTAGTATTTTTGGGTTCTTGTTTGACTTTGTTTGACCTGACTTAAAACTAATCTTTCATATTCTTGTTCCAGATTAACACAAGGCATTTTTCCTATTGCCTTTGAAGTGGCCTCCTTCTGTTTAGTGTCTGATCCAATTGATTTACTTAATGAATCCGGATCACTCACCAGAGGAGTGGACACCACATGATCCTTGATAGGGTTATTGTTAATTGGTTTACATTTGGTGTTCATCAAGGTCTCAGGTGGTGGTGGAACCACTTTGTATCCCAGTCCCTCCCAATTATTTTTCTCTCTTACTAAGTGTTGGACAATGTGTGATGAGCTTGTCCAACTATGCAGTTTTTGTTTTAATGAATTGACTTCTACTTTTAAAACAGGTTTTTCTTCTTAGTGTCCTCAAGAGAGTTCAGATAGTACCTAATGTCATTTGTTGGTTAAAGGCAACTACCTCAGTTTCCCTAACCTATTTATTTAATAGGTCTATCTTTTCCTTGTAACTATGCTCGTTTTGTTTCAATACTCTATTAGCTTCTATGCACAGTTCTAGGTCTTTTACTAGGCTATCATTATGATCTAATAACCTAGAAAATTTTGAATCTATACTTTCTCTAAATTTATTACATTCTAAGCAAGCATGATTATTAAACAGTTGGTCAGAAGTACTTACCTGCGATGTAGAAGAAGAATTAGCCATGAGTACTGGCTCGGTTGTCTCTTGTTCTGATGATTCAGATGATGATGCATTTGCATATTTTTCTTCTTCAGTTAGGTAGTTGACCACATTTGCAGTATCTTCAGAATTTGACATTGCGATCTCTACTGCTATATGTCCTTCACTTGCAGAATCGTCATGAATATCCTCCACACTAACTATATTTGAATCTCCTAGTGAGACGAACCGAAAGCTCCAGTCCTGTCCTTCATCTTCGTTAGCAGTTAAGGCTTTTGGATCCTTACTTGATAAGTTAGCATTACTAGCAGTGGACTTGTCTTGACGGTTAAATAACGAGAAGGGATTTATATTTCCTGTCTTCTTTGGTTTTATACACTCCCTCTTGAAGTGTCCCTTCTCACCGCAGTTGAAGCATGTAACCTTTGACTTATGAAACCCAAAGTTTGTGTCTTTTGTTGCAACCAGGTTCTGTCCGGTCTTTTTGACAAATATTTTAGCTCGTCGGACAGGACTTGACAAAGCCCACATTATGTCCATACGTTCCAACTCCATTTCATCCACCTACTCATAATCTTCATCTGCCAGGTGGCAGTTACCTATGTTTCCAGCAATTAATCCATCATAGGAGTGAACCACCACAGCTAAAAGGTCCATAAGTTGTCTTGCCACCTCTACAGTTACATTCCCGAGGTTGTCGGTTTTCAGCTTTCCGGCATCAACTTCAGGTACTATATATTGGGTGCTAGACCACCCTGACATTTCTGATCCTGAAGTTGAGGGTTGTGCTGGAACTCGTGTGCTTGAGATGGAGGCGGTTAGCAATGGTGCTCTAGATGTCTTGACTAAAGGAGTAGCATTGTAGAGTGCAGGATTCTGATCATAGTTTTCCTTTTGGGCTCGATACTTCATCCTTAGCTCTTCATCTCTTAGTTTCACAATGAAGTCATTTATGTCTAACTTCAAGAGCATTCCATCTGTCTGAGATTTGAAACAAACGAACCCCATTTTCCTGGTAATCCATTAGCAAAGTTGGATACCTTATCTTCCATTGAAGTAACCACTCCATGAGTGTGCATATCACTCATCAAGTGGTAGAATCTATCAATCACATCATCAAGGCCTTCTTTTCCCATTGAAGAGAAGTTGTCAAACTCCTTCTTCAATGCTTTTGCCTTGATAGCCTTCAGAGAGGCATTCCCATCATACCTCTTCTCCAACGCATCCTAAAGTTTCTTGACTTGAGTATACTTCGAATACTGATGGAAAATATCATTCGGAATAGACTGAGTAAGCAAGGCGTAGACTTTCTTCTCAGCATTGTGTTTTACCTTCTATGCATCCGGCATGTCACTTAGAGTAAGTTTTACTCCGTCAGCTCCAACTAGCATGCTGTACCCCGACTCTATTGCCTCCCACAAATTTGTATCCACTCCATTTAAGTAGATTTCGAAACATTTCTTCCATTGTGGGTAGTCATCTAACGTAATAAGTTTTGGGGGTTTATTGTGAATCGCCACTTCATTCTCCAACAGCAGTAGATTCTGAATACGTGTATCTGTACTTGCTGTGTATGCTGAAAACTAATCCTCCATTACACTTCACTTTACTATTTAACAAGCTGCGAATGAAGATATGTGATTGGGCTTATTCGGGCGATTGAACAAGTGCGAATAGGTTAATCGAGCGACTAAGCTAATGCGGATGAGTCAGTCGTCCGAATAACCTAATGCGGTTGAGCAATCCGAATGAGGATCTCAGTCGTACCAATGATGTACGAATGAGTTCAATCGTGCGGTTGAAGGATGCGTATGAAGTCAGTCGTGCGATTGAGCCAATCGTGCGACTGAATCTGCTGAACTTTGATAATTCGTAGGTTAAACTTGTTTTGGCCGTAAAAACTCGAATTTTATCAAACCCTAATAGTCGTATGCCGGAAAAACTACACTTTTCGATTAGGAACCGTCCAAGACTTCGTTAAACACAAAAAGATTGCGTTTTTTGATGCAAAAACACAACTTTGTATCCAAACAATTGAATCAACACGTAATCAAGAGCCTCTAGCTCTGATACCACTTGTTAGGATGTGGTATTTGACCAAACACCAACTGATTAACGTGTTAAACCAAGCCAAATAGTGTGGAATCCTATTTGATCGGCGATCCAATCAGTGAGAACGCACGTAGACACAATAACGACTTGAGTCTAACGTCAAGAATCGATTGAGAATCGATCTATAGCGTTCTATGAACTTGGAGTACGAACTTGGAGGCTTCTGGACGGCTAGGGTACATCTGGAGTCGAAGTGGATTCAATGCTTACGTTTTTTTTCACGAATTAGGTGGTCTTTATAGATTAGGATTGCTCATTCGGGCGACTGAACCATTAGCATGGTTCATTCGTGCGATTGAGCCATGCGGTTGATCCATTCACACTAATGAGTGTTCATTCGTGCGACTATGTCACACGCATGAAGTTGCAGGCGTATGAATAATTTAGGCGCACGGACACTCAGTCGCATGGCCATTCGGACGCATGACTACTGTTGGGGCGCATGGTCCAATCAGACGCATGAGAACTTCACTTCACCAAGTTTGAGTGTATTCAATATTCTAACATTATGCATAACACTTCAAACAATCACAAACCTAATAATTAAGTCATATGCATGAAACAACTCATTAATGAAATATTAAACATTATAAACATAACCAAACATTTTGTATTTCATTAAGTACCCAATAGTTACATAAGTGTAAGACATATTACATTCAGATCAGGATCTAGGTACATATATGTATCAACACTAACTTATGACATGAATTGCCATCTTTTAGATTCTTATGTATGAAAACTATGGAAATCTTACCAACTCTATGTTGACCTTTTATTTTAACATGTCTTAGGGAATGCGCAAATTGATTGTCATCTTGAAGTTCCATCACATCTAAGATTGGACCTAGCTAAATTAATATAATGACTTGGTTTATTTACACTTATGTTATGTCTATTTTTATATTTGATACTTATGCTTGTAATTTACTTTTGAAACTTATAATTAATATAATTGGGTTAATAATAGCGTTATGTGGCTGTGAACGATCTTAACCCTCACATCTCGATGTTTACGCCGTCAAGGTTGGGGTGTGACACAGGGTCTGACTCAACATCCAGTTGACCAATCACATTGCCTGATTGCCTCTATCTCCTTGTGAGACTAAACTCTTTAGTAATCATGTCTTGAATCCTTTGAGCCAACTACTTAGCTTGTCTACATTGGCTATGATTGACAACTGACATGTTGACAAGGTGAAGACCTTCATAGTAGTTCAAGGACAAAAGGTCTGAAAATTGAAGATTCCTTGTTGTCCTTGAACTCTTTGAAGAATGAGGGTCTTTTTTTGACATCATACATCCACCCTATGATGTATTTGAAAGTTTCTTGAGGTGGAGATGACATAGCCCTTAGAATGCCTTCCTCAAAAAGTCCATGCTCTATGAAGAACTCCGAGATTCTGTAACTGTAATGACTTTCTCCCTATTTTTCGTAGCATCACCCTCTTGCATAGGTGAGACAGGAGTTAGGTTAATCACATTCATAGGTTCTTGTGTTCCTGTTCAGCTCTTCTTAATGGTCTCCCAGCTAGTTTCTCCTTGAGATAAGAAATCCTAAGTTGTTGATGGGTGACCATGTTGTGTAAGGTAGTCACCTGAGATTCCAAGTGACTAACCTTACAGACTAGATAGGTGGATGTTTTTTGATAGTTTTTGCACATTTAGTCTTAAATTCCCCTCTTCTTCTTCAGAAGATTCATTGGGGGATGAGATAATTGGAACAAAGTCCTCAGTCTCACCACCAACATGATGTTCTTAAGTATTTGTTTTCCTCTACGCACTAACTACTTCAAATGGAGTATTAGTGGGTTGAGTTGCTATGGTTCGGGTCTTAAAGATGTAATCACTTGATGAAGTGAGAGCCCCTTCCATATGGACATCCTGAGCAGAGTCAGGAACATCCACCTCAGTAGTGGGTAGATGATGTGAGCTAGTCAAAGGAGAAGCAGGACCACTCGTCTATCTTTAAGTGGGGGAAGAGAAGAGAGACTCATGATAATCACTGAACCCCAAGTCATCATCATCATATATATATATATCTAGGCTAGGTATTGGTTGGTTAAGATTTAAAGGTTGGGGATGGTAACTTTCCCCTGAAGGTTGTTCACTAAAGTGTTGATACTTAGTGTGAAGGCATAAGGATGTTGGGCTAATGAGCTCATCAGTTTGAGCATGATGAACCTCAGGATTGATAGTTAAAGTAGTGGGAGTGGTTTGCTCCTTAGGATATGTGGGATCTCTAGAATCCACTTCCTCCTATGTGGGTAGTAGTATGGGGGCCTGCATAAACTGAGTAACATGTGCAAGGGTTCGTTTGGATTTTCTTTTCTAGGTGAGGGTGATTTGTGGCTATTTTGGTGGTTCAGAGGTTTAAGGTGTGGTTCAATACTAGCTTGTGTTGCTAGGTTGTCACCTTGAGCAATGAGCTCTAACATTTTTGGGACAAGGGCTGTTTCTACCCTAGAGAACCCAACAGTGGGCTTAATCAAAATTTTAAAGATATTGGCTTTATTTGTCCCAATTTGAGAATCTTATTTGTTTCCCTCAACTGTTAGCCAAGTTCACACTAGAGAATGTGTTGAACATATCTAGGAAACATATAATACTCTAAGGAGTCAAAGTTAGCAAGCAAATATGCATAAACAAACTGAGAGTATGTGAACTTGACCTCTTGAACCATTCCCTGCATTATGAAGGAGAGATCTTTAGGTGTTTGGTCCCGACCCTTATGCTTGTTGGACAAGTTGTTGATGACCACATGTAGTAAGTACTTGCACTGGGATGAGACCTTCCCTTTCTTGAAGGTCTTTATAGAGAACCCCCCTCACGTACCATCTACTGAAAGGATTGGTTGACTGCTTCTAGGAAGAGACAACTCACCTTACTCATCATCCAACTAAAGGTGGGTGTTTATGATGGCTAGAGTGATGAAGATTGTCTCCCCTGCACTATAGCAGACAATGCCTTCTCCCCATCTAGGATAACCCCTCGATAGGTGTTGGAGTTGTATAAGATAGTTTATATTATCAACACAATCAATGTCAACAATAGTCAACGTCACGGTCAAAGTCAACGCAAAATTCAAACCCGGCACGTTCGAACCGAGACGAGACGTTGAAGATTTATATTTTGTGTGAACAAAATATATTTTACTTTGTTTGAGTCATTTTTATGCTTTATATGTAATTTCTATTAATTAGCCTAAGTCTAGGGGGTTAAGTGTGATTAGTGAATATTAGTCTAGACTATAAACAGGTTAATTGTAATTAGGTTTTGATAATGGTTGAATGACCATTTTACTGGGGTTTCCACTTTATACAAATTATATGCAATCATATTAGATCAATTTGGGGTTTTATTGTGTTTATCATTGTTTGATACATAATTCTTCATGTTATTTGATACAAGTGTGTTCCCTGGACTAACAATTTGGTATTAGAGCCTTATTGGAACAAATTCATTGAAGTTTTGAAGATTTTTGAAGATGTTCATCAGATTTTTAGAAAGAGAAAGTAGGGGTTTAGAGAAAGAAAGTAGATCAGAAATTCAAAATTTCATCTCAAATGCAATCAATTTATTAGATCTACAACAATCTACTGATATACAATCATTTCCCAGTCATCTCAAATCAAGTTCCCAGTTCTCTTTTCATGTTATAGGAAGTATAGACCTGAAGCTCTCATTTGTAAGACTCAATTGATTAACTCCTCTCTTATACATAAGTATAGACCTGGAGCTCTCAACATTTGACGTCTACAGGGGAATTGTTTAATTTGTATAAGACCAATGTTACTTTTAAGAGGAAGAGTCATGCAGAAAATGTCATTCGTTCAAATACTTCATGAGGATAGGATAAGTTTCTTTGCCGAATGTTTGTGGGGACCGGGTCATTCTATGTTTTCTTATGAAAGAACCAAAATATGATAACTGTAGTTGCAGTGCACTTCTTGAAATGAAGAAGGAATGGACTTAAAAGGACAAGTATATCAGCAAACCCACCAATCTTTGACTCTCTAGAATATTTTTTCGGCTTCTCATTTATATGCTTTTATTTCTTATTGATTTTGATTGGTTTACGCTATTATTCGTGAAAAATGATGAAGTTTTGTGGAGCTAGTTTCTTTTAATTTCTTTTATTCCTTCTGTTCACCTTAATTTTATACTTTGTAAATATTTATTATTATTATTATTATTATTATTATTATTATTATTATTATTATTATTATTATTATTATTATTTATATTCTTATTTTTATTTTTTTAGTTTTTGTTAAGAAATGGTAACAACATTATTTTTTCTAATTTTTTTTGGTTTTGGTTTTCAGCGAAATTATAATTTTGCTCGTTCTTTCGCAACGTGAAATTATAGTTTCGCCTATTCTCTCATGCGTTGCTTGGTCAGTTTTGATCAAATTTTTGCATTGCGAAACTGCATCTTCGTCAGGCGAAAATATAGTTTCGCTGCCTGCGAAACTAGGTGCTATATAACTCAATGTGCGGAACTGATTAGGCATTTTTGCACATTCGAGTTGTCTAGCATTTCTTGGGTTCATCCACTATGATTTCTTCTGACGTTATGTTTTTATACTTTGTTTGTTATCTGATTGTGATTCTTGTTCGCAAGTGAGTTACGAACTCAAGATAGTTGATTTATTTAGGTTTTATAACAACATTGTTGGTTTATTTGACTGAGACTCTTCGGTACCTTCGCAGTTCTTACTGTGAAATCACTGATAGTCCAGCAAAACTGAACGAAAGTTCATGATTTTTCAACAAAACTTTGTAGTCATGCTGTTCGAGCGAACTTAATAGTTTTGCTTAGTGAACTTTTGTTTCGCCGTGCATAAACTATAATTTCGGCATGTCGAAACAACTACACTGTGTTGCCAAAACCAATAACTAATACTTAATTGTTGACGAAACTATAACTAATTGTCAGCAAAACTAATAACTAATAAGTAATTGTCAGCAAAACTAATAACTAATAACTAATTGTTATTGAAACTATAACTAATTGCTGCAGAAACTATTCTTTTGTCTAGCGAAACAAAAAATTTCATTTTGCGAAACTATAATTTCGACGTGTGAATTTAATTTGTTTTTAGTTTAATTTTAATATTTTCCTTATTTGTCTTTAATTTATTGTTTAATTTATCATTCTAATATGTTTCATCTGGTTTTTAGATTAAATGGTAAATCTAAAGTTTGATGAGAGGAATAACATCACATCAATCCTAGATGATTCCTACCCTAAAGATTCTGGTTTTAGAGATTGCATACACTGGTTGCAAAGATCTCCAATTACATACACGATCTCACACTCGCCTACTATATATGACCTTCATATTAGAGACTTCTGGCGGACGGCTGATTATCACACAAGAGCCAACTCACAAAGGATTATAGCTAGAGTGATGGAGAACGATATGGTCATTACTGCTGAGGTCATATCAAGGGTACTAAGGTTAGATGAAGACACAAGGGAAGAGGTGATTATAACAGTTCAAGAAGGTTTTGAGTCTTGTCGATCGATGGGGTATGAGGGACCTCCCTTTGGAACGAGGAAGGAGATCAAGAAGTCCGTGCTTTCTATAGAATGGAGATATATAGCCCACATGTTTATCATGTGCTTAGATCACTGAAAAGGTGGATCAGCCTGAATTTGGATTGGGCTAAAGCAATGGTAATTTATTATAGGGGAATGAAGGCCAACATTGCGTGTTTGGTATTTAAGTGTATGGCGGAAAATGTTATGGCATTGAAGAAGGATAAGTGGTTGCTTTATCCTCAATTTATTCAGATGATTATTGATGATCTAATTCCCAACATTCCCCGACATGGAGAGGTCAAGAGACTAGTCCATATGAATGCCCGAATCTTTGCTGAATGATGTGCTATAGATCATGATTTTAGTGGGAAGATTATACATCTCTGGGAAAACATGTACCCTGAGGAGAGATGGAGATATATCATAAGGGTAGATGAGTCTGAAAACAAAAGGGCTGAGGAGACACAAGTGAAACATGCCCATGCGGTTAAGAAGAGGAAACGATATGCTAAAGAAAAAGATTATGATTTCAAGGAGGATGTGAATGAGATGGAAGAGGAGGCTACGGTTGACAAAGAAAAGAGGTTAGAGAAGAAAGCTGATGATGGAGAAGTTAAGAGAAGGACTAAACATAAGCATCAAACATTCACTAAGTCTACAAGTAGGGAAGAGAGAGCGAGTTTGGATGAGGTTATGATAACAAAATCTCAATGCATCTCTGGCTAATGAGTTAAGCATGATCAAAACCAAACCTACTAATTAGGGGTTAAGGGAAAAGCCGAAGGATGAGGTGATCAAAGGAATATCTAAGACGTTGATGGATCAAAACAAGTTGATTGAGAAACTGTTTGAGGAGGTGAATGAGCTGAAGGTTGCAGCCAGCTTGCCCAATCAGCTAACTCAAATTGAGTTAGATGATTTGACTAACACTACCAAGTACTCATTTTTAAATGTGGATACATCTTCCCGGGCAGGAGAGGGCACATCTGGAATAGTAGCTAATGAAGTAGGAGGATCTGGAGAAAAGGAGGAAACTATGAATGTGGAGAATGTTGAAGAAGTAGTTGAGGCTAGTTTTATGACCATGCGCATTGATTTGGAGAAAGATTTGGTCAGAGAAGAAGTGGTAAAAGAGAATCCTACTGAGAATATTGAGGCAACTGCTGAGAAAAGATTGATTGATGAAGATGAAGATGATGAGTAGTTAGTTGACTATGATTCCGAACCCAAATATTATGAAGTTGATGAGAGACCTCTAACCTATTTTGCTAAAAAGGGTGATAATGATGGAGATGTGTTTGAAATGGAGAAGGAAGATTGGTTTGCTAGGGAGAAAGGGACTGAAGAGATAACTCTCCTATTCCATAAGCTAGAAGGGTTGAGTAAATCTCATGCTGATAAAAGGATCATAAGCTGGAAGTATAACTCCAGCCTTAAAATTTTTATGATAAAAGAGGAGAGGGGGAGGCATTTATTATCTCCAAAAGAGGAAGGCCTTCATGACCTTGCCTAAGTGGGACTTGAGGAGGCTGGTTGTGGTGCCATTGCTTATTGCTAATCCGAGTGAGAGAGCCATGCTACTAGAAAAGGAGATCAAGAATGGACTGAATGAAATTTTTTAATACTTTTGGGTTTATGAAGGCTGAGAGCAGAAGATCAAAAAAAGATAACGATTGGGAGACGACAAAAGGAAAGATTATGCTGAGGGTGAAACCCCTAAAGACAGTGAACAGGGTCAGATTGTTAGATCCCCTTCCCCAGCGATTACAAAACAAGAAGTGGTTTTATGATAACAATACAGGGGAGGTTGTGATCAGGGAAAAAGCTAGGGTTGAGTTCAGACTATTTGATCCTATGGAAGTGTTTGGGTTCTATGATGTAGATCTGCCGGTTCTTTGTGAAAATCACATCAAAGCAGGGGCAGGAGAGGATACAAGGAAAGAAGCCAGTTTGTTCATGATAGTGGCTAATAAGGTTAGAGGTGTGAGGAAGAAGTTAAGGAGCTGGCAGAGAAGGTTAGAGCTCAAGATGAATTGGATATGGATGTGAGGGTCTTAACAAAACAGTTTGAGCAAGCTAGTGCTCGTCCTGTTGGAACTTGTATGCCCAAGACACGTAAAAGATTGATGTGGTTAGTACATTATGATCCAAGTTGGTTCATACCCAATAACAAGCTAAACAAACACCAATAAATATTATTTGTTGATGAAATCATACAAATAAATATTGACACCAATTTAGAAAATGGGTTTTCAAAAATATTGTTTTTGTAATAGAACAACTTTTTATGGATTACTTGTTCATGAGAAATTATTTGTTTCATTATTTAAATGAGTTAAATAATAACAAATAAAAGTGTCTTAATGTTATTAAATTAAAAGAGGTTTGAATTATATAAAGCTATGGGTTAAAGGTGTAAGTTTTTTTATAAAAATTAAAATGGGGGGAACCCATTTTGAATGGGATTTCGGCCGCCCAAGGTAGGTCCACTCCTTGGTATTGCATGTCTTGGTTATTACAAAACATTAATCCCTTTCGCACTCAACCTTCACCAATACTCTCTCTGACACACATATTGCAAGAACTCTCTCTCAAAAGGCTGAAAAGTTCGAATTCAAGGCAAAGAGGTTGCTGAAAATTTCGGTTTTCGAAGAAGCATAGGAAGAGGGTTTTGGTGTTTCACTCCCTAACAAGCTAGGTGTTTGGAAGAGCTTGTGGGTATACAAGCTTGAGGTCTTCTCTTTTGGAGGCTGACATTCAAGAAGCATCATCATGTTCTTCATCCTTACTATAACATCTTGTTCTTTAATGGTAGTTTCAAGAACACCCTATGGTTATCCTTTTCGTTTTGATAGCATTTTATTTCACATACATATGATCCTTGTTCTTGGGTTTTGTTTTCGGTTAATATGTGTTGATAGATATGTATCTAGTTTAGGAGCTTAATGTTTAATGTTTTTTTATCTCTTACATATATGTAATTGAATTGGTATGAATGAAATACAATGTGTGGTTGATGCTTATAATGCTTAATATTTCATTGTATATTGTGTGATAACTTATAGTGAACTAACAATATAGGTTTGTGGTTGTTGTACATAACTCTTAGTCAATTATGATTGAGAAACATGTTCAAACTTAATCGTGTGAAGTTCTCATGCAAATGGACCATGCTAATGGAACATATGCATGAATACTTCATGCTAATGGACCAGTCGCATGACTAAACCAGTAGACTGGATCAGTCGCCCCATTGAGACATAAGATTGAATCAATCGCCGGACTGGACCTTCAGTCATGTGGATGAATCAATCGCATGATTTAGTCGCACGGCTAATGATTCAGTCGTAGGATTGGAAGACCCTAACCTATAAATACCACCTAATTCGTGAAAAACGAAATAATTGGAATACCTACGCATATAATCGTACCCTAGCCGTCTAGTGACTCAAGAAAACATGTTCCAAGTTCATAGATCATAGTTGATCATGTTCTAATCATTCTGAACGTTTCATTAATCTTTAGACTGATCTGAACTATGTTCTCCTTGATTGGATTGCCAATCAAATAGGATTCCGCACTATTTGAGTTGGTATACACACAGAATCAGTTAGTACTCCATACGTAAACGGTCCTAACAAGTGGTATCAGAGCCTTGGCTCTTGATTTTGCATGTGATTCGATCATTTTGGTGTAAAAATCATGTTTTTCATTCACTAACACCATCTTTTTGAGTGAAACAATGTTTTCTACGTCTCCAGATCTAAAAGTTCATGTTTTTCGGCATACGGCAGATTAGGGTTCGTGAAAAATCGTATTTTTGTGTCAAAGTACCAAAAACCCTTGAATTTTCAAAAACAGCAGCCGTCAGTCACACGATTGACTCAATCGCATGACTAAACTCACTCGCACTTTCCATACGCACGATTGAACTCAGTCGCCCATCCATTCGTACGACTTAGCAATCCTATTCGCATCGTTCATTCGTATCTTCCCAATCGCATGAATGTTCATTCGCATTTATCCAATCGCATGATTGGCTCATCCGCATTTGTTCAATCACACGATTAATTCATTCGGACCTCTCCATTCGCACGAGTGAATAAGTTTTAGTTTGAAGTCCAAAGTTAATAAAAATGGAAGATCAGTACTCAGCGTTTACTGTCGGTAGGGATTCACAGATCCAGAATCTATTGCTTCTGGAGAATGAAATTGGGAATCACAATAATCCCCCTAAGCTCATAACGTTAGATGATTACCCACAATGGAAGCAAAGGTTCAAGATATACATAAATGGAGTTGATCCCAATCTGTGGGAATCAATCGAGACCGGTTATAGCATACCGGTTGGTGTTGATGGGTTTAAACTTGCATTGGGCGACATGACTGATAGCTAGAAGGTAAAATACAATGCTGAGAAGAAGGTGTATGCTTGGTTGACTAAGTCAATCCTAAGGATATATTCCATCAGTTTTCTGAGAACAAACAAGCCAAGAAGTTATGGGAGGCTCTTGAAAAATGGTATGACGGAAATGCAACGTTGAAGGCATTAAAGGCAAGGGATTTGAAGAAGGAGTTTCATAACTTCTCTTCGATAGGAAAAGAGAGCCTGGATGACATCATCGATCGTTTGTACCACTTGATGAGTGAGCTTCACACTTATGGGGTAACCACGTCCATGGAAGACAAGGTGTCGAGTTTTGTAGAGATCTTGTCAAATAAGTGGGTTTCGTTTGTGTCAAATCTAAGACATAATGATATGCTAGCAAAGTTAGATATTAATAATTTAATTCTGAATCTAAGAGAGGAAGAGTTGAGGATGAAGTACAGGTCTCAGAAAGGATCATACGATCAAAACCCGTCATTTTATAACTCATCTCCCACTCCAACAAGTTCAGGAGCACCACTTCAAATGGCATTTGTGTGTAGTTCAACCCCTCCTTCCCAAGCCACTACCTCAGGATTTGACACGTCAGGGTCATCTTGAACCCAGTATATAGCACCTGAAGCAAATACTATGAGGTTGAAGACCGAGAATCTTAATAATTTTACTGTAGAGGTGGCAAACGAGCATATGGATCTCCTAGCAGCGGTAGTTCACTCCTATGATGGTCTAGTTCAGGGAAGGTTGGAAACTGCCATCTCGCGGATGAAGATTACGAGTAGGTAGATGAAACTGAAATCAAAAGAATGGATATCATGTGGGTGTTGGCTAGTGTTGTCCGGAGGGCGAAGAAGTTTGCGAAAATGACCGGACAGAATTTGATAGCCACAAAAGACACTAGCTTTGGTTTCGATAAAACCAAAGTTAATTATTTTAACCGTGGAGAGAAGGGGCATTTTAAACGTCAATATGTTAAGCCCAAGAAGACAGGTAATGGTAATCCATTCTCAACCTTCAATCACCAAGATAAACCCACAAGTAGGGCTACCTCTTCAAGAAAGGACACTAAGGCCTTGACTGCATAAGACGATGAAGGGCAAGATTGGACCTTTCGTTTTCTATCTCCGGGAGAATCCAACATTGCTTGTGTTGAGGGTTTGGATGACGACTCCACAAGTGAAGGTGAAATCATATTGGAACTGGTGATGTCAAATAATGAAGAAACTGTGAATGTGGTCAATAACCTAAATGAAGAAGGTCTCATAATAAGATGTTCAGAATCACGAGCAGCGGAACAGTCAAACTCTACTATGATGGCTGATTCAGCCGAATCTTCACAGGTAAGTACCAAAGACCAACTGTTTGATAGTCATGCATGTAATGAATGTAATAAATTTAGGGAAACCATAGATTAAAAATTTACTAGGTTATTAGATCACAATGATAGCTTAGTAAATGTCTACAACTGTGCACAGAAGCTAACAGGATTTTAAAACAAAATGAGCACAGTTATAAAGAAAAGATAGAACTTTTAAACAAACAACTACGGGAAACTAAGGTTGTTGCGTTTAACCAAGCAAATGACATAAAGTTCTATTTAAACTCCCTAGAAGAAACTAAGAAAGAAAAAACAGCTTTGGATGTCAAAGTAAATTCATTAAAACAAAAACTGTACATGTCTAATTCTCAACCCAAAAAGACCAAACTAACAAAGAAAAAACAGCTTTGGATGTCAAAGATGTTAAAAATGTTCAAGCAATGAATTTTGTTAAAGAAGCTAAAACATCTAAACAAAAGTGTCAAAACCCAAACAGACTAAAGTCACACACTGTGTCACACACTTCCCCACCGAAACAGTTCCACCAACATGTCCAAAGTAGATCATGCTACAATTGTGGAAAGTATGGACACATTGCTTCTAACTGTCCTTATTATCAGACACCAAGAAAGAAAATTGTACTTCATGATACTAAACCAAGTTCTTCTAAAACGAGTTCTATCACTCCACCAAAAAGAATTATTGAACATAAAGTTCAAACCATAAGCCATTCGTTTGTTATCACAAATAGGCCTTACACAGAACTGGCTTATGGAAAGAAAAATCAAGTCCACTGTCTGATAATGAGAACAAGAAAAAGAATGATCTGCCCTCACCCTCAAATGGAAGGTGGGTAGAATTTATGATGTGTGATTCCTCCAGGTCACCCAAGCCAGTTAAGGCTTGGGTCGCTAACCTAAACTAATCATTTCCTTTGAATGTGCAGAGTGTCCGTTGTAGTGCTACTACAAATACCTGGATTGTTGATAGCGGGGCATCAAGGCACATGACTAGAAACCTGTCTTTCTTGTCAAATGTCAAACAAATTAAAGGAGGACACGTTTCATTTGCTGGAAATAAAGGAGGTTATATCACTGCAATTGGGGAAGTGGGAAACCAGAAAGTGAAGTTGATATGGTAAACTATGTTCAACAACTTCAAAATAATTACTTTCTGTCTCCCAGATATGTGACAAAGAATTCAAGGTTTTATTTGACAACAAGAAGTGATATGTTGTGAAAAAGGACTATGTCATCCCGGAGGACCAAGGTTTAATGTTAGCTTCAAGATATAATGATTTCTATGTCTTGTACCTATCAAAGGCCTCCACAACCGATCATAATATACAATGCTTCTTGTCAAAGGAAACAGAGAAAGACTCCATCTCCTAGCATAAAAGAACACATTAATCTAGAAAAGATGAATTACTTGATCCAGAACGATCTAGTGCGTGGAGTAAATGTTAAGAACTTCCAATTACTGGATTTTTGTGTCGCATGTAACAAAAGGAAAGAGACAAAGAAGTCTCATAAGGCAATGAAATTTCACCCAATGACCTGCCTCTTGAGCTTCCTCACATGGATTGTTTGGCCTAGTTAGTACAAAGAGCATGCCGGAGATTTGTACTACTATGTAGTTACGGATGATTACTCAAGTTTTTCTTTGGTGATGTTCTCAAATCCAAATTAGAGACATTTGAATCATTCAAAGAGCTGGTAACTACATTGGAGTCATTCTACAAGCTTAAGGTAAGGCAAGTTTGCTTAGACAATGGTACCGAATTCAAGAACCAAGGGATGGAGGCATTCTACAAGAAAAAGGAATTGTGCACCAGTTCACATCTGCTTGGTTGCAGTAGCTAACGCAAGTTATACCCACAATTAAGTCTTAGTGGTCAAACATCATGGTAAAACGTGTGCTATGAGTTACTCCAACGACGTAAACCAAATCCGAAGTACCTTGAACCATTTAGTGCACCATGTACGCTGCTGAAGAAAACTCAGTTAGGAAAGTTCAGCGAGAAGTCCGAAGAAGGAATTTTCTTAGGATACAACATACCGAATAAGAGAGTTTATAACAACTCAATGGGTCAAGTACAAGTGTGGTGTAACGTGATATACAGATACACCATCCCCTTGCTGCAAAAGGACCCTCATTCTTTTTCGACTATGATGAATTCTTTAAGTCCTTCAACATCCCTCTCTCCCCTCCTGAGGATGAGTTATCGACCAGAATGATGTACGATGTGTTAAATACACCATCATTGGACCCGACGACCTCAGCGTCACAAGATGAGTATTTAGGGGAAGCACTTGAGGTAAGTGACTCCTCCTCTGATAACGAAGATGTGGAAATGATCAGGTGGATCTGGAGGAATATGTTCCTACTATTGCAAGTACACAAGCATCTGATGTTGATGCCTCTGACACTTCTGAACCTCAAACTCCCACTGCCTCAAATACGAAACCTGGTGTTCACAATCTACATAATGAGTTAGTTGTTCCCACCACTCCTGGATCACGTCTAAATGTTTATCATCCTTTGGATAATGTCATTGGAGATGTTCTATCAGGAGTACAGACAAGAAATCAACTATACTCAGCTGATTATGCCTTAGTGATGGAAAAGGGATATCTTCATAATGGTGCATATCTATGTTTTGTGTCTCAAATTGAGCCAAAATATGTTAGTCAAGCCTTAAATGATGAGGCATGGGTCAGTGCCATGCAAGAATAACTTGTTTAATTCAAGAAGTTAGGAGTATGGACACTAGTGGATAGACCTAAAGGTGCTAAGGTCATTGGCCCCAAATGGGTCATCAAATGCAAGAAAGATGAGCAAGGGGTCATAATAAGAAACAAGGCTCGACTTGTATTTTAAGGATTTCGACAAGTCGAGGGTATTGATTACAATGATTTCTTTGCACCAGTGGCGAGAATGGAAGCAATCCGTATCTTCCTAGCCTATGCATCTTACATGAGGATTAAAGTTTATCAACTAGATGTAAAGAGTGCATTCCATCATGGTGATATTCGGGAGACAGTGTATGTCAGTCAACCCTAAGGATTTAAGGATCCATATCATCGGGACAGAGTTTACAAGCTGGATAAGGCTCTCTACGGGCACCACCTAGCCCCAAGAGCATTGTGTGAAACACTCTCAACTCATCTTGTGAAACACGACTTTCGTAGAGGAGTGATTGACTGTACACTGTTCATCAAACTAAAGATGGTGACATAATCTTCGGTTCCAAAAACGATGCATTATGTAAAGAACTTGAAGTACTAATGAAAGCTAATTTTGAGATGAGTGCCATGGGAGAGATGAAGTTCTTTCTTGGGTTACAGGTGGATGAGACACCAAAGGGGATATTTCTACATCAAACCAAGTATGTAGGCGATATTCTCAGTCGGTTTGATATGGAAAATGCTTCGGCATCTCGGATTCCACCGGCTACAAACCACGATGTGGCACCCGACGAAATTGGTGATCTCATGGAGGCCACCATGTACACAACAAGGGGTGAACCAAAGGCTTGCGCGAAGGAAGAAGCGAATCAATCAGAATGGAGACACGGAGGAGAGGTAAAAGATAGATTTTCAAGCCTGAACATATAAGCAACCTTCTATCTGGCCTCTGTACCAGTAGTGGAGTGGCTTGCTATTTTCAATCAGAAAAGGAAGATTGAGCAATGCAAAGGAGAAAGAAGGAAATGATCGGATCCCTCATGTACCTCACTGCCTCACGACCTGATATCATGTACGCGAGGTGTCTCTGCTCCAAATATCAGGCGAAACCAAAAGTCAACCATCTCATAGGAGTCCAAAGGATATTTCGTTATCTCAAGGGTACTCCAACACTTGTGTTGTGGTATCCTCATGAAAATGAAACTTTGAGTTTACAGCGTATAGCGATTTGGATTATGGCGGCTGCAAAACGAACTACAAGTCAACATCAGCATGATGTCAATTCTTTGTGAGAAGATTAGTCACTTAGCAGTGTAAGAAGTAGATATCGGGTGCTCTGTCAACTTGTGAAGCTGAATACATTGCTGCTGCAAGCTGCTGTTCACCAATCATCTGGATTCAACAGCAAATGCGGGACTATGGTTTGAAATTCTCTAACACTTCTATATTGTTGATAATTCTACTGCTATAGCCATAACTACAAATTCTGTCCAACATCCAATGACCAAACACATCAGAATTAAATATCACTTTATACATGATTGTTTTGAAAAGTGTTTAATCGATATTGTTAAAATTAATACGGACTTTCAACACGCTGACCTCTACACAAAAGCTATTGATAAACCAAGAATTTTATATCTGTTAGAGGTCAATGGCGTGAAAAAGAAATGTGAAGTGATTCAAGAAGATGACAGTACATAGTCAAACGAGTAGAGTCAATTCTATTTTATTTTACTTCATTTATTCGCCTATTAATATTCTAAACGCAAAAACATTTTCGGTTGTAAAATTTTAGGGGGAGAATACGTTAGATTAATATTAACTTAGTAGTTGTATTTAATTACTTAAAACAAACGAGGGAGGAGGATATCTTAGCAAAAAGGAATGATATCAAATCTGCGATACTGATTCAACGAATTTGGAAAATGATAGTACACAGGGAATAGATCATTTGTGACTTTAAAAGGTTTAACTACTCATGATGCAAAATTCAAAGTTAAGTCTAAATAGTCAAACCAAAATAAAAGGAAATATGATAGGTAAACTAGTGTGCTACTATGCTAACACAAAGAAAGTAGACCTAGAGGTTGTTAGCTCATTAGATGATGTGTTGGTAGATTCAACATAATAGATAAGTAGACCTCATTGGTGATTTCAAGCTCAAACTAAGTTGTTCAACAAGCTGTGGGTTCCTATCTTATCACTGGTTAACGCAATCAATGAAGTTCAAATAAGGGGTGACGAGCAAAATAAACGCCACAAATGTGTGCGGATGACTATAAAAAGGACCAAAGCACATGAAAAATGCAAAAAGAAATCAAGCTATAACCTATGTTGTTGGTGCGATCTGTTCAAAAAGAAAATAATTGCTCAAACAAGAAGATAGGTTGTGTGGCTCTCTGCTATGCGGTGGTACTGACCTGAGGATAAGCATAACCTAAATATTCTAGAATTCATTGTTGTTTGCACCTCTCTGCTGTGCGGTGGCACAGACCTGAGGCTTAGCATCTCTTTGGAAGCTCTTAGAATAGTTCTTCTTGTAATATACCCGTAGACCGCACAAAAATCTCTTGTGGAACGTTGATTACCATATAAGAGTGGGATCCACAAATGCTTGTTGAAATAGTTAAACCTTAAATCATCACCAATGTGTGTCAAAAATCTGTGTATGGAATTAAGAGGACAAGTATACTGACAATCATCATGAGCTGCAGCTCTTTAAAGTCAAAATCATTGTGTGCATCTTGTAACTCTTGTATGATTCCTAAAATTGCTATTGACTATTAGTGAAAACAAGGATCAAGCATCAAAATTGTTTAGTAAAGTGTCCGAAGTGATTCTCATATACCTGTATGATTCCAAAATGAATTGTACCAGAAATGATTAACTAGAATTGAAGCAGTGTTGTCGAAGAAGTAAAATCAATTAGAATTAATCTAATAGGTGGTATTTCATCTCTAATCAAAAATACAAAAATATGTCTTGTTATTGTTCTTAATTTCAAAGTTGTTCTATTTAGTTTTAGTAAATGGTAATGTAAGAGTCGTACTCAATAACTCGTCGAAATCTGTGAATCACTCACTGAAAACGGTCATATCTTAGGTGACCAAAAATTCAAAACATAATGAGTCATATCTGAGGTGACAAATTCGTTTTAAGTAAAAAGATGACGTTTGAGGTGATCAACAGTGTTTTTCAAATTAAAAGGGTCATGTCTGAGATGATCATTGCTGATAATGTTTTATCTATTGTTATAAGTATATGTTTTTGAAAGTGCATAAGGTTAAATGAACAAGTCAGAGTCATTCGCATGAGTGGACTATAAGTATGGACCAGTCGCACGAATGGAGCATGAGATTGAACCATTCACATAACTAGACCATAAGTATGGACCGGTCGCACAAATGGAGCATGAGATTGAACCATTCGCACAATTGGATCATGAGTATGAACCCTAGTCGCACGAATGGAGGTGACTAACTGAGTCAGTCATACGACTGAACCCCATTAGCACGAATAGAGTTGACCGAATAAGTAAGTCACACGACTGATACCTAGTCGAATGACTGACTGTGACCGACTGGACAAGTTGCATGACTAAGCCGCAGTCGCACCAATCAAGAGTGCGAATAGGTTCAGTCACATGACTGAAGGAAACCCTAGTATAAATAGAGGGGGAGTCGGTCGCAGACACTAATCACCCTTAAATCGCACCTAAATCGCACAAAAGCAATACCACTCTGCCCAAATTTCATATCCATGATTTAGCACCCTGTTTGTGATACTAACCGATTACGCATCATTTCTACAGGTAATGCAAGAGTATATTCAATCAAAATGCTCAGATTAAGCAAGCCCTAAAGTTCAAATCGGTTCAAAACAAAAACTAAGACAAAACCTTTAAATAAACCATGAATCTGTACTTAAACGTCAAATTATATAGTACTAAGTGTTATTTTGATAGATTGCGAGTCAATTGAGACTAACCTGGATGTTTAACATCAAGTATTGACCAAGGATCGATTCTATAGTACGGAATAGAGACGTTATGTGAATGGACACACTAATGAACTTCAATCGCATGATTGAAATGGGCAATTGACTCAATCTCACGAATCAACCATGCGTATAAACTCAGCCGCACGACTGATTCAACCACATAGAACAACATACGACTCAGTTGAGGTCACAGGTTCATTCGCACCACTGAGCTGATTCTCATGACTAAGACTTAGTCGGACTGTCCATTCGCACGACAGAACAAAATGATTCAAGTTCATTAAAATTGAAGTGTCATTCACTTACACAAACTCTAATGTTGATTTATCTTGTCTAACAGAAACATGGTGAGCCGATGGACTATGAGCACAAAGCATAACCTGTGTGCTCATCTTGATGTCACCTCCCGGAATGCCACTAATTTTGCTGTGATCATCGCCCTTCTACGATGAATAAGGTTCAAGGCTATATCTACTCTGTGCACACCTTATAGATTGATTCAGCAGGCGTTCTAGGAAAATGCCATAGTCAACAGGTCTACTAAACAACATCGCATTAGGAGTACTATATTTGTCCAAGAGATAGAGATTAGCGAGGAAGACCTGCGAAGGGTGTTAGAGCTGGGAGATGATAGTGACTGCCCTACCAGACTGCATCCACTAACAGTCCGAGGTTGCTTTCTTCGGGCTAAGTACTCGGGGGACATAAATGAAGATCTGCTCAACAAGAGCAACTTGTGCCCCCGACTCAAGTACTTAGCCCACGTGCTGCTAAAGTGCATTGCCTCGAGGAAGGGAGGATTTGATACACGGTCTGATCAGATCGTGAATGCATATGTGGCTCAAGTACTGAATCATCCATTCAACTTCTCACAGATGATCTTCAACTACTGGGTCAAGAGCCTAGAAGCCAAGGGCAAGGAGGGATTTTGTATGTACCCTCGGTTCCTCCTGATGATCATTGACCAAAAGCTACCCTCACTACCCAAAGAGAGTGATGATGCAGTGACACTAGAGGTCATGGACGACACCACACTCGGGAGGATGAAGGTTTACCAGGGCAAGCAGGTGAAGCCCCCGGTAAGGAGGTTGTTTGGGCATCTAGCCCGAGATGACTACCTGGCACCAGTAAGAAGGAAGTGGCGCAACGACGATAGTGACTCAGATGTTGAGCAGATTGCTCTACCCTCTCATGACTCCGACGGTGATGACCATGATGCTGATCAGGGAGGTGATGGTCTGGGTGGACCCAAATCTGCTCCCATTCACCCTGATTTCTAGATGGCGGAGGAGGAGGAGTCTGATGAAGAGCCTCTGGTGCGAACGATGGGGAGTCGGGTTGTAGCCACGAAGATAGGTCTCAAGGTGGTTAGTGGACGCCACGGGGAGTCTGGAGATGCTGCTATTGCTGATATAGATCCATCTTATACCCCGGACCCGCCCAATAGCCAAGGGGAAGCCTATGTGTCTAAGGGCTCGAGGAGGAAGAGAATGGCTCACCCTTATGGCAAAAAGGGGAAGAGGCCAAGATTTACCATGACCACATCCACTCCCACTGCCACTGCCACCACTACTGCCACAACTACCACCACCACTACCACACCCCCTACCACCATTTCCACTCTCCGATCCACCACTACTACAACCAACCGTTCACCAACCACTCATATGCCACCATCCATATTCACCACGGCCACCACTACTACCACCAGCCACCAAGCAGGACCATCATCCCACACCACATTCACCATAGAACCCACGCTACCCTCCATTAGGGTAGAGGAACAGCTGGCTTCACTTAACCGCATGGTGCTGAAGCTGCTAGCTACTGACGTAGAGAAAGATGCTCAACTAAGTCAGCTTGTGGAGCTAAACACTACCAAAGCATAGCAGATTACTCAGCAAGCACATCAGATCTCCTAACTCCAGGAGCAAAAGACCAATCATCAAAGAGAATAGAGGAGTTAGAGGCCTCTAACAAGACTATCATGCTTAAACTAAAGGGATCAAAAGATGAGCCACTGAAGATAAAAGAGGGTGATGATGATGGTGATGATGAAGATGGTGATGATAGTGATGATGATGTGATGAGCAAAGATGAAAGGACAAGGGAAAGGCAAGATGATGATAATGATGAACAAGGAGATGCAGCTGCATCTGCCTCAACTCAAGGTCAAGAGAGAAGGACAAAGAGAAATCAAGACCAAGGAGCATAATCTTCTGCCCCACCTGCTGAGAAGCATGCCATTCAAGACAAAAGTAATGCTTAGATGTTTATGTATTTGAAAAACTTTGTAATTGAATCTTGTATTAAAATTATGTAATTAATGTTTATGTATCCTCATCAAATATTTGAATGTCTTGATTAATTACTAACAATTGTTGTGTTTTTAAATGTATAAATCAAGCAGATCAAACATCTCAGCAAGATCAGTATGATGTTGCTCCCCTACAGCAAATCAAGTCTCAACTCACAATGATTCTTGATTTGCAAGGGATAGTCACAAGGTCGGTGAGCTATACTCCCAAAGAAGGAGAAATCATACATGACCTGACTGACGAGCAACTTGCTGAGATGTTCAGGCTAAACCGAGATGAGATTGTGAAGGATGCACCTACTTTTGAAGTGACAAGGGACGATGAGCTCAACGATGTAGACGAAATAGAGATTTAGGATGTCACTGCTGACCACTCTCTAGAGTACACTGACAAAGAGGGAAATGTAGTCCCCAACTGGGTGATACTCTCGATAGTGATACATTTGACAACCAAGATCAGATGGAGAAAGAGACTAAGAAGAATGAGTGTCAAGCCCAAGCCTCAGACGATGATGTTGATATCAAGAAGGCTGAATGGGCGGCTTGTTTTGCTGAGATCTGAGCCCTGCACACTGCACACAAGTCAAATGCCTACACCAAGCTATACAAAGTCAAGAAACACCTAAATGTTTCAGGCAAGATCATTGCATGGGCATATTTTAAGGATGTTAATGTATATGCAATTAAGAGAGAAAAGGGAATTGAGTACTTTAGATTCCCACACGATCTGAAGACTCTCCCTAGATTTGAGCTCTACCGGCTGGCACGCCTAAAGTTGTTGTTTGTTGATTCGAGAAAAATGCCAGGCTGCTTTGAGGCTGCACTAAAGAAAGAATACCACATCAGGTGGGTAAATTTCAGACCTCAACAACCGAAGAGGTCCATGAGAAGGTCTGAAGTTGATCCCATTACTAGAAAGCCTAAGGTGGTGCTGAAGTGGATTCCTCCGAGTACAATGTCCAATATCCCTCTAACGGAAATGACACACGACTTCGTTCCACACTTCAAGTGGTGGTATTACGATTGGAGAATAGGTGAACCAGTCATAGTCTTACAAAAGGAGAGCTAAATGGATACTATCCGGGTGTTCGACCCTATGTGGCTGACCAAAATGTCGGCAGACGATGTCTATACATTATACAAGTGGCTGCAATTCTATGACTCGCAGGATATCGTACAAGCTCTCTAGTTCCAGAACATGATAAGACTCTGTTTTGCATTTGAGATACATGCGGATTTACAAGAGAGGAAAAGTACAAGAAATTTGAAGAGCTAATGAAGAATCTTAGACAATGATGTAAAGTAGGTCCAAGGGGGAGTTTGTTGATACATATGTAACTAGTTTAGGAGCTTAATGTAAAATGTCTATCATGTCTTAAATATATGTAATTGAATGGGTATGAAAGAAATACAATGTGTGGTTGAAGCTTATAATGTTTAATATTTCATTGTTTATTGTGTGATAACTTATCTTGAACTAACTATATAGGTTTGTGGTTGTTGTACATAATTCTCAGTCAATAATGATTGAGAAACATGTTCACACTTAATGGTGTGAAGTTCTCATGTGAATGGACCATGCTAATGGACCATACGCATGAATACTTCATGCTAATGGACCATACGCATGAATACTTCATGCTAATGGACTAGTTGCACCACTGAACCAGGAGACTGGATCAGTCGCTCAATTGAGACATAAGATTGACTCAGTCGCACTACTGGACCTTCAGTCGTACGGATGGATCAGTTGTATGATTCAATTGCACGACTGAACCATGCTAATGGTTCAGTCGTAAGACTGGAAGACCCTAACCTATAAATACCACCTAATTCGTGGAAAAACGAAATAACTGGAATACCTACGCACATAATCGTACCCTAGCTGTCCAGAGACTCAAGAAAACCTGTTCCAAGTTCATAGATCACAGTTGATCGTGTTCTAATCATTCTTAACATTTCATTAATCGTTAGATTGATCTGAACTGTGTTCTCCCTAATTGGATCACCAATCAAATAGGATCCCACACTATTTGAGTTGGTATACGCGCAGAATCAGTTAGTACTCCGTACGTAAATGGTCCTAACAATATGGTTCAAATTTTCAGATTGATATATACCTTTTAACTACTTATATCCACTGCATTTTTTAAGTTTAAATGGTTGAACTCGCTTTGATAAACTTGTAACAAAACCCAAGAACCCTTTTTATTAAGTTAGTTTTCATGGATTTTTTCAACCTATTTGGGGCTGTTTTGTTATGGATGAATGAATCCCTTATGTTTCAAGGTTCAACCTTACATGCTTTAGTATAAACCTTGAAAGATTAACATCAAATGGTTGATTATATCGTTTGAACAAAACCCTAAATTTGGTTCATGTTGGCCAGAACTTTAAGGTTATAAAAAGGGGTTCATAGTTTTTTTTGAATGTTGTATATGATACATATTTTGGTGCATAACATAGCCTTGACCTTATGTGTTTTGGATTTGGTTGATTGTGACTTTTTCATGTTGGTTTTGATTCTTGAAAGGGTTTTAATATTTGTGTTTTTATTTTGGGTTGTAATTTATTTATTCATTGGTTATGTAATAAATATATTAGGTGCATTTCTTTTAATAGAAAAATTGTATTAGGATACGATTTTGTAAGAGAAGATTTATAAGATGAAGACCTAAAGGAGGACACAAAAGACATGGATACTTGAAGCATTTGGATGTGGATTCAAGTGGAAGTTCATGGACACATTTTGATGTGTCATTGTTAACCATAGGAATGACCTAATGACAACAGTTGTGATGGCAAAAAAGTATAGTCAACTTAGTGGCTATGGTTATGCACTTATGCTTGTACGATTATGCTTGTTTGGTTCTTTGTTGTATGGTTTTTGTTTGATATTTGGATATGCATAACAAAATTATTAACAAACATAACAAGTTGAAAATTGTTGGTTCTTTATCATTAAATGATTAATAAAAGGTTATTAAAAGGATTAATGATTTTAATAAAAAGGGTTTTATTAAAAAGTGAACCATAGGGTACCTTGTATTTGAAAGCATGCGAATATAAGGTACATAGAGTTTTCTAAAACTTATTATCAAAATTTAAAATTTCTTTTATAAACAAGTTTAACACCATCCTTTTGCATAACACTTGAGTCATTTGGAAACTCTTAATGGGATAAAGGTTAACCATTTTGAGGGAACTTGTGATTTGAGGTGGGATACCATATTTGTGGGATAAAGGTCACCTAACCCTTATGTTGGAAAACTCACATGTGTGTGGAAGTTGGGTAACTAGATTTGCAAACCATATTTAATGGATCACCTACAATGTGGTTTACAATGGTGTTGATGGGATAAACGTGCCGACCACACATATGACGCTTAAGTCAATCCCATACCCTAGAAGTTGCAAAGGGTTGCAATTGTCAAAAAGTTGAATACCTTGTTAACTTTAATAATGGGATAAAGGTTACCTAACCACTATTTAAATGTAACGTTGGATTCTAGAATTCTAAAATCATGTAAAACACTAAAAAGGGTTGTACTTATTAACATATGAATAATGTCGAAAATACCAAAATTGAACTTTGTAAAATTTTGTAGATGGCCACCAACAATAATGAAAATAATGATATCCCGTCCGCTCACTTACTATCACTAAGAACTATTCTCCAAAAGGAGCGTCTAAACCATAATAACTTTATAGATTGGTTTTCAAACTTCAGAATTGTTCTCAAGCATGAGAAACAATCGTATATTCTAAACGATCTGATACCCGATCAACCTAATTAGGAGGATGAGGAGGCCTATTTTAATTGGGTAAAATACATCGAGGACTTGGTCCAAGTGTCTTGCCTCATATTGGCAAGTATGACTCCGGATCTCCAAAATTAGTATGAACATCACGGAGCATACGACATGATTACCTAGTTGAAGGTAACGTTCCAACAACAAGCAAGGGTAGAGCGCTTCGAAACGTATCGAGCACTCTGTGCATGTCGTATGGATGACACCAAATCTGTTTCATCTTATGTACTTAAGATGAATAGCCACATTGATTGCCTCGAAAGGCTGAATTGTCCCGTCTCGAAAGAGTTGGCTACGGATTTGATCCTCGACTCTTTGTCAAAAATGTTTGACAACTTTGTCATGAATTATAACATTAACGGGTGGGACAAGAACATAAGTGAGCTTCACTCTATGCTCAAAACTGCCAAGGCAGCCATGGGTAAAAAGGTTTTACCCGTTCTTACCATCAATGAAGGTGGGAACAAGAAGAGGCCTGACCCCACACCCAAGGAAATTGTTGCCAAGGGCAAAGGGTACGTTAAAGGAAAGGGGAAAGGAGTGGTAAGAGCGCCACCACCAAAACAAGCAAAAAAAAGCAAAAGGTTGCTTCAAATGACCGATGCTTCAAGTGTGGGGAGATTTGACATTGGCAAGAAATTGTCCAGTCCATCTCAAAGAGTTGAAAGCTAAGAGGGATGTCGGGCAAACCTCAGGTACAATTTTCATGATTCATATTGATCTAAATTTAATATCCTCTAACACATGGGTATTGGATACCAGATGTGGAACTCACATTTGCAACTTATTGCAGGGGTTTGAAAGAAGTAAGGACTTCAAGAAAGGGGATGTTAGCCTCTACATAGGGAATGGGGCAAAAGTTCAAGTTGAAGACTAAGGGGACTACATCTTGAAGATTCCAAATGGTTTGGAAGCAATTTTGAACAATGTTTTGTATGCTCCTAGTTTGACTAGGAACATTATTTCTGTTGCCTAATTAAGACAATATGGTTATGTTTTAAGATTTATTGAAAATGAAATTCATGTTTCTTTAAATGGCATATTTTCTTTTAAAGCTATTCCTATTAATGGTATTTATGAATTGATTCATGAAAACACATTATATGATAACTCATTGTACCAAACCACCACCAAGAAACTCAAATTGGATTTGAGTGATACCTATCTTTGGCATTGTCGTCTTGGTCATGTAAACAAGAAGCACATACAAACACTTCAAAAGAACGGTCTTTCTAAAGTAAGTGAATATGATTCATTTGATGTATGTGAATCTTGTTTACAAGGTAAAATGACTAAGGCACCTTTTAGTGGCAAATCTGAAAAGGCAAAAGATTTATTAGGCATCATACATTTGGACGTATGTGGTCCTTTTAAACCAATGACTAGGTACAATGAAAGATACTTCATTACCTTTACCGATGACTATAGTCGATATGGTTATGTGTACTTGTTAAGAAACAAATATGAAGCTTTAGAAATGTTCAAAATCTTCCAAAATGAAGTAGAAAATTAACTTAACAAGAAAAAAAAATTCTCCACAAAGATAGAGGAGGTGAATACCTAAGTGATGCTTTTAGAGATCATCTTAGAAGTTGTGGTATTGTCTCACAACTATCTCCACCTGGAACACCACAACACAATGGTGTGTCCGAGAGGAGAAATCAAACTCTATTGGATATGGTTCGATCTATGATGGCTAGATGCTCATTGTCTTTATCATTTTGGAGTTTCGCTTTGCTCTCTGGGGCCCGTATCTTGCATATCGCCCTAACCAGGAAAGTGGAATCGACACCTTTTGAAATATGGAATTGAAGGGTTTCATCAGTATGATATTTAAAGGTATGGGGTTGTGAGGCTTATGTTAAGCCTCCCACCTCAAACAAGTTAGAAAGACATTCCACTAAGTGTATCTTCATTGGATATCCTGGAGATTCTATGGGATATTATATCTATGATCCATTGGAACAAAAGGAGTTTGTTGCCAAGAAGGCTGAGTTCATAGAAGCTAAGTTCCTTGTGAAAGGAACTAGCAGTAGAACTGTGGATCTTGAGGAGGATCAAGAGCCACAAACCGATACACGTTTTGTTGAAAATAGCACTGAACATGAGGATGTTGAGGGTGATCAAATAATGATCAATACACACAAATCGTTCGCAGATCTGGTAGAACTAGTAATCCACCTGAAAGATATGGATTTTTCGTAGATGGATGCTATGTGGTAGATTCTGATGAACCAACCACTTATCGTGATGCAATGTCCAATTTGGATTGTGACAAATGGCTTGAAGCCATGAATGTTGAGATGCAATTCATGTATGACAACCAAGTGTGGGACTTGATTGAACCACTTCTTCACTTCAAAGTAAGTGGCTTTTCAAGACAAAAACTGATATGCGTGGAAACTTGGATACTTATAAAGCTAGACTTGTAGCAAAAGGTTTCACTCAAACTCAAGGGGTCGATTATGATGAGACTTTCTTGCCTATTGCAATACTAAAGTCTATTAGGATATTATTTGCCATAGCTTCTCATTATGATTATGAGATTTGGCAAATGGATGTCAAAACCGCTTTCCGAAATGGATATCTTGAGGAAGATGTATATATGGTTAAGCCTGAAGGTTTTGTCGATCAAAAACATCCTAACAAATTATGCAAGTTAAAGAAATCAATCTATGGGTTGAAGCAAACATCAAGAAGTTGGAATCACTATTTTGATGAAGAGATAATCAAATTTGGGTTCATCAAAAATGCTAATGAAGCATGTGTATATAAGAAAGATAGTGGGAGCATAATCACTTTACTAGTATTGTATGTCGATGATATTCTACTATTTGGAAATGACATTCCAACCTTAGAGGGTGTAAAAGCTTGACTTCAAAATTGTTTCTCCATTAAGGATCTTAGCGAAGCTGCCAATATTTTAGTAAGAAAGATCTATAGGGATAGATCAAGGCGGTTGATAGGTTTAAATCAAAGTACATACATTGATAAGATCTTGAAAAGGTTGAAGATGGAAAACTCTAAGAAAGGTACGGTACCAATCCAAAGAGGAATGATATTGAGTAAGACTCAATGTCCAAGCTCAAAGGATGAGCAAGACAAAATGAAGGGAATCCCGTATGCATCTTCTATAGGATCCATCATGTATGCAATGATATGTACTAGGACGGACGTGTCGTGTGCATTAAGCATGACAAGCCGTTACCAACAAAATCCTGGAAATAGTCATTGGATGGTTGTTAAGAACATACTTAAATACCTAACGAGGACCAAAGATATGTTCCTAATCTATAGATCTTGTGAGGAGGAATTCGTAGTAAAGGGTTACACGGATGAGAGTTTCCAAACTAATCGGGATGATTCACAATCACAATCGGGGTACATTTTCATCTTGAATGGAGGAGAAATCTCTTGGAACAGCTCTAAGCAAGATGTGGTGGCATTATCAACTACAGAGTCAGAATACATCGCTGCTTCATTAGCAGCTCAGGAAGCTACATGGTCAAAGAAATTCATTGCCGATCTAGGGGTGGTCCCTTCCATTCGGGACCCCCTAGAAATTCTTTATGATAACGAGGGTGCGATTGCTCAAATCAAGAAACCCCGTGCATATCAAAAGACTAGGCACACTAAATGGAGATTCAACTAAATAAGGGATGAAGTTGAAAAGGGAAAAGGTATGTATTTGCAAAGTTCACACGGATCAAAACATTGTGGATCCATTCACGAAGCTTCTTGAAAAAGCAAAGGATCAAAGTCATACTTGTGCCATGGGTCATCAACATTCTAGTGACTGGATTTGATCATTAATTTTTGTATTTAAATATTGTAACCCTTTATTACTTGAATATATTATTTGGTTATAATGATTTAACTAATATTCCTATTTTGCATGTTTAAAATCCATGAGTAAACCATTTACTCAGAATTTCCGTAGTCGTTCATACTTGTGGGAACAAGTATGACGGTAAGACTAATACGAACTTGGATTGGTAGATATTCATATGGATGAATATAGAGCAAAGGGTTGCTGCCAAAGTTCATAGATATTTGTGGGATACAAATATTGGACTGACCTACATCTCAAATATTACTACATGGAATCTTCCTAATTGATCATAAGTAATTTTGAGTAAAGGTGAATATCATTTGGTATCCTCTGACCTGAGATACATATTGGGTCTTGATATTTTCCAAATATTATATTTTGACTTAGTTCTTCGTTGTTGTCAAACATAGTACATAAATCTATGTTCAGGTATAGTACTAGGTAATTGTGAGAGATGTATGTACTGAAGATGTGATTTCTCCCTCTTATTCGTTGAGAGTAAGATGTCTAAGGCTTGATATAGTTAAATCAATGGAGAATGATCAATTTGTGTCTCTGGAATTTAACATGACATCTGTGACAAAAGGATAGATGATTGATTCACCTAAAACATTTCGAGTAAGGTACTTCAAGGGGATGATGTTATTGAATGGGACTTGGTCATACATATTAAAGGTAGTAAACAATTGTTAGGCAGTATTTATTGCTTGCATCAATCTTCTATGAATTTTGGGCAAGTTAGAGATTGTTGGAACTTGTATGCCCAAGACACATACAAGATTGATATGGTTTGTACGTTTATAAAAGTATGTGCCTTGGGCATACAAGATCCAACAATCTCCCACTTGCAAAAGATTCATAGAAGATTGATGCAAGCAGTAAATACCACCTAACAACAGTTTACTACCCTTAATACGTATGAAAAAGTGTCATTCAATAACATCATCCCCTTCAAGTACCTTACTCAAAATGTTTTAGGTGAATCAAACATCTATCCTTTTGTCACAGATGTCATGTTAAATCCTAGAGACACAGAGTGATCATTCTATATTGATTTAACTTTATCAGGCCTTAGACATCTGTTGATAGACATGTACTTAGATTTGGATCTTAATGTAATATGTCGTGAATGTCTTACGCTTATGTAATGCCTGAGTATTTAATGAAATGAGAATGTTTGGTTATGATTTATAATGTTCAATATTTCATTAATGAGTTGTGTAACACATATTGACTAGATTATATAGGTTTGTGATTGTTTGAATTGATAATGCATAATGTTATAATAATGAATACATTCAGAATTGGTGAAGTGAAGTTCTCATGCATCCGACTGGAACATGCGCCCCAACAGTGGTCATGCATCCGAATGGCCATGCGACTGACTATCCATGCGCCTAAATAGTCCATATGCCTGAACAAATTCATGCGACTCACTCATTCGCACGACTGAACACTCAGTCATGCGAATGGATCAACCGCATAGCTCAATCGCATGAAGGAACCATGCAAATGGTTCAGTGGCACGAATGAGTAACCCTAACCTATAAATACCACCTAATTCGTGGAAAAACGGAAGCATAATACACACTTCGACTCTAGACGTACCCTAGCCGTCCAGAGACCTCTAAGATCATACTCCAAGTTCATAGATCGCAGTAGATCGATTCCAAATCGATTCTTACGTTAGATTTCGTTACATAATTGTTTCTACGTGCGTTTTCACTGATTCGATCGCCAATCAAATAGGATTCCACACTATTTGGTTTGGTATACACATTAATCAGTTAGTACAATGTCTAGTACTCGGTCCCTAAGAAGTGGTATCAGAGCCTTGGCTCTTGATTTCGTGTTGACTCAATCGTTCTTGATACAAAAATTGTGTTTTTTCACTAAAAACGCAATCCTTTTGTGTCAAACGATGTCTTAGACGTCTCCTAACCATAAAGTTTAGTTTTTCCGGCATACGGAAATTAGGGTTTCTAAAGATTCGAGTTTTTGCGGCCAAAACACGTTTAACCTATGAATTTTCAAACTTCAGCAGGTTCAGTTGCACGTTTGACTCAATCGCATGACTGAGTTCATTCGCATTTCCCAAACGCACGATTGGACTCATTGTACCCTCATTCGTACGACTCAGAACCCTATTCGGACTATTCAACCGCATTAGTTCATTCGGCTGACTAACTCATCCGCATTAGTTTAGTCGCACGATTGAACCATTCACCTAGTTCAATCGCCCAAATAAGCCTAATCGCATACCTTCATTCGCACACATAAACAGATTGTTTAGTAGTAAAGTTAAGTAAGATGGAGGACCAGTTTTCAGCTTATACAGCAAGTAGAGACACTCGTATTTATAATCTATTGTTATTGGAGAACGAAGTGGGAATTCATCATAAACCCCCGAAGCTTATCACTTTAGATGACTATCCACAATGCAAGCAACGTTTTGAAATCTATTTAAATGGAGTAGATACAAATTTGTGGGAGGCAATAGAGTCGGGGTAAAGCATGCCAGTAGGAGCTGACGGTGTCAAACTTACGTTAAGTGGCATGTCTGATGCACAAAAGGTGAAATACAATGCTCAGAAATAAGTCTACACTTTGCTTACCCGGTCTATTCCGAAAGATATCTTCCATCAGTACTCAGAGTATACTCAAGCAAAGAAATTATGGGATGCATTGGAGAAGAGGTATGACGGAAATGCCTTACTCAAGGTCATTAAGGCCAAAGCTTTGAAGAAAGAGTTTGACAACTTCTCTTTAATGGGAAAGGAAGGCCTGGATGACGTGATCGACAGATTCTACCACTTGATGAGTGAGATGCACACTCATGGAGTAACTACGTCGATGGAAGATAAGGTATCCAAATTTGCAGATGGATTACCAGAGAAATGGGCTTCCTTCATTTCAAATCTCAAACAAAATGGAATGCTCTCGAAGTTAGATATAAATGACTTCATTCTGAATCTGAGAGAGGATGAGCTTAGGATGAAGTATAGAGCCCAAAAGGCCGACTATGATCAGAATCCGGTGCTTTACAACGTGACTCATCAGGCCAAGACATCTGGAGCACCACTACAGATTGCCTTCATCTCAAGCTCACAAGTCCAGCACAAGCATCTACTTCAGGGCCCGAAACGTCAGGGTCATCTGGTACTCAGTATATTATACCTAAAGCCAATGCATCTAAATTAAAGACCGATAACTTCGGTAATGTGACTTTTGAGGTGGCTAGAGAATACACGGATCTCTTAGCTACTGTAGTCCCCTCCTATAATGGACTAATTGCTAGAGAGATAGGAAATTGCCACATGTCAGATGAGGACTATGAACAGGTGGATGAGATGGAGTTGGAACGGATGGATATAATGTGGCCCTTGGCAAGTGTTGTCCGATGAGCGAAAAAATTTGTCAAGAAGACCGGACAGAACTTGGTTGCAACCAAGGACATGACCTTTGGCTTCGACAAGTCAAAGGTAACCTGTTTCAACTATGGTGAGAAAGGGCACTTCAAATGGGAGTGTGTGAAGCCAAAGAAGACTCGTAAGGGCAATTCTTTCTCGTCCTTTAATCGTCTAGACAAAGCCACATCTAGTAGTTTTACTTCAGCAAGCAAGGACCCTAAAGGCTTGACTCTTAACAAGGATAAAGGACAGGACTGGAGCTTTCGGTTCATCACACCGGGATAGTCCAACATAGCTAGTGTGGAGGACATAGATGATGATTCTGCTATAGCAGTAGAGCTCACGATGTCCAATTCTTAAGACATTGCACCTGTGGTCAACCACCTGCCTAAAGAAGAACAATCTACATCAATGTCAGAATCACCAGAACCAAAGAAAACAGATTCTGCACACATGGTTGATTCCTCTTCAACATCTCAGGTAAGTACTACTTACCAATTGTTTAATAATCATGCTTGTTCTGACTGTAATAAATTTAGAGAAAGCATAGATTTAAAATTTGCTAGGTTATTAAATCATAATGATAGTCTAGTAAAGGATTTGGAACCGTGCACTAAAGCTAATAGAGTTTTAAAACAAGATGAGCACAGTTACAAAGAAAAGATAGATCTTTTGAACAAAAAGCTTAGGGAAACAGAAGTAGTTGCCGTTTGTTAAGACTCTACAAAGATTGACATGTTGTATTTATGTGTCTTTTTGATATTTGTAATAGTATAGGGACTATTTTTGTAATTGCTAGTTCCATTGTATTTCATTATAAATAGCATAGACTGTTAGTTAGTAGGATACCTTGTAAGAGAGAATGAACCACTGCTTATTACTTTGTAATTATCTTTGCTTGATATTAATGAAACTATGAATTTTGTTGATATCTTGTTTGAATTCGAATACTTTGTTTGCGTATTCTTTAAATTATGCTCATACATCATCGCAGATTAGCTCAATTGATCCTATCAATTGGTATCAGAGCTGTTGGTAGCTGTTATTTGAGTAATTTTGAAGTTTATCAAACTTTGAATCTCAAAAAGCTCACTGAATCTGTGATTGATAGACAATTCAAATGAAAATTTGTGGATTTCAGATGTTTTTCATCATCAGAAACATGTTTTAGACCCCAATTAGCAGTTAAATTCATCAAATTTGAGATAATTTGATGAATTTGTGTTCAAACAGTTCATTGCTTTTTCAAACTGAAAATTGCAAAAGTTGATTGATTTGTTGTTGATATCGATAGAAATTGATTTTAGAAGAATGATTATCGGCATAAAACTCATCTAATTGGAAATTTAGTTAATGCCAGGGTGTCCACCAACCACCCGGAGCCCTCAAAAATGAGATAATGCCAGAAAAGTCTGAAGCATTTGAAGATGTCAGATCCAGATTAGCACAAATGTTGTGCTTAGTGCTAATAGTTCACCGACTCGTCATCTGTTACACAATGAATATAAATGTTAGTATCCATTGAGGAATGATATCTTGAATCACTTAGACTTGAAATTCTTTATGTTCTGTCGTGCGAATGAGACTGTGCGACTGAGTTCTAGTGGTGCGAATGAGTAGTGCGACTGAGATCTAGTTGTGCGAATTACCTCATACATACAACTTGTCTTGGGACTGAGTTCATACGTATGTAAAGTCATTCGTGTACATCAGTCGTGCGACTGAACTCATACGCATGGTCGAATCGTGCGGTTTAGCCATTATCACTACTCAGTCGTGCGACTGAAGTTCATCCACCTATCCATTGGCATGACAGACTGTTGTTCAATTCAAATTCAAATTTTGACCAATTCTTATGATTAGACGTTGTATTTTGGTTCATTGTACTCGCAATCAATATACTTAACACCTAATAACCTTAATTTCAATTGTTTGCTCACATTAGTTAGGTTATTTTGTCAAACAAGTCTCGGTTTCTGGTTTGGGCCGAATGTGTTGATTTAGGAGTCAAATTGAATGAAATATGATTGTATTGAGCCGCATTATACCTGTAAAGTCAGTGGAAATCATCAGTACACTATAATTAGTAGTATAATAGGCTCAAATGAAATTTTGCCAGGGTAATGACGTGTCGTGCGACTTAGGGCGATTTTGGGGGTGATGAGTGACTGCGACTGACTGCCCCTCTATTTATACTAGGGTTCCCTTCAGTCGTTTAACTGAGCCCAGTCGCAGAAGTTGTTCGTGCGACATAAGATCAGTTGTGCGACTGGCACAGTCGGTCACCTTCGGTCGTGCGACTAGAGGTCAGTCGTGCGACTGTGTCTTTCGGTCACCTTAATTCATGCAGTTCGCCCAATTTAGGTGTCCAACCATGTCTTTTGAGTCGTACTGATGGTCCAATTGCATGTATGTCCCATATGTGTGGGTTAATTGTGTGATTGGACACATTTGTATTCTTCAATCATACGACTGGTCCATGCTCATGGACTAGTCGTGCGAATGAGTCACACTCATGGTTTTTGACTTTAAGATCATTTTACATTTTACACCCCTTTTAACTCATGGATAAACATTATGAGCATTTGATCATCTCAAACGTGATCATTTTACCTAGAAAAACCTTTGATCACCTTAGACGTGATCCTTTTAAAACATTTTGTCAGCTCAGACGTGACCCATTTTTATTTGAAAACACATGTGGTCACCTCAGACGTGACCTTTTAGATGATAAGGTTCCTTATCAACTTCCATGACATAGTCCGATACTCAACAATTGAATAAACTGACTTTGTACAGAAATAAAAGAAATAATACTAAAAACCTAAAAACTAAGACATGTTTTGTGCTTTTGTGAGGGTTAACATAATTTTTTTGAGAGAGCTGCTTCAATCATTTAACCATACATGAACCAATTCAATTTGGAATCATACATGATACTCAAATCATTCAAGACACGTTATTTTACAAAAAAGCTTTGATGCTCTATTCTTGTTTTTCATGTGGAGTCATTTGGCAAATTTGGGAAATCATACTAGTACTCCTAGGTCCCCACACTGATTTGAACTTTCAAGAATTGTAGCCACAATGATTCTCAGTATACTTGTCTTCTTAAATCCATACACAGACTTTCAATATAGATTGGTGATAGTTTGAGGTTTGTTTATTTCAACAAGCATTTGTGGATCCCACACTTATATGGTAATCAACATTCCTGAGGAGATTTTTGAGCGGTCTCAGAGTAGTATTTCAAGAAGAAACTATTCATAGAACTTTCAAAGAGAAGCCAAGCCTCAGGTCAGTGCCACCGCACAGTAGAGAGGCGGCAAACAACGATGAATTCTAGAATATATAGGTTATGCTTATCTTCAGGTCAGTACCACCGCACAGGAGAGAGGCACATAACCTATCTTCTTGTTTGAGTAATTTCAATCTTTTTGCACAGATCTCACCAACAACATAAGTTATTAGTTTGATTGTATTTGCATTTTTATGTGCATTTGCTCATGCCTTGGTCTTACGCACACATTCGTGGCATTTATTTTGCTCGTCAGCCCTTATTGGAATCTTGTTGATTATGTTAACCAGGGATAAGGTGTTACCCATAGCTAGTCAAACATTTTAGTTTAATCTTGAGATCACCAAAAAGGTCTAGTTATCTATTATGTTGAATCTACCAAAATATCATCTGTGGTCTAGCAACCTCTAGGTCTACTTTCTTTGTGTTACCTTAGTAGTAGCTTGCTTATCTATCATATTTTCTTTTATATTGCTCAGACTACACAGACTTATAATTAAGCGTTCCATCCTTTTCAATTTTGATTTTTAAAGTCCCAAATGGTTTGATCCTGTGTACTATCATATTCCAAAGATTGAATCAGAATCACATATACGATCTTATTTTATGAGCTTGCCTCTACTTCTCCCTCGTTTTTTTATTACTGCCTAAACCTATTCTCCCCCTAAAATTATAAAACCGTCACAGATTAGCATTTTAGGATTTTATTAGGCAAGGAATTAACTAATAGTAATTAAACTACTTAAAATTAAGCAAATAGAATAAAATAAAACTAAAAATTTTAATAAATAAAAGGAACTAGACACGACGCATTAGACTATACATGGTCATCTTCAGGAATGACCTCACTTTTCTTTTTAACTCCGTTGACCTCTAACAAATATAAAAAATGTGGTTTGTCAAATGCCTTTGTATAGAGGTCAGCGCATTGAAAATCTGTATTTATTTTTACCACATCAATTAAGTTTTTTTCAAAGCAATCACGTATAAAGTGATGTTTAATACCGATGTGTTTGGTCTTAGGATGTTGGATCGGGTTTTTAGTGACTTCAATTTCAGCAGTGTTATCAACAAAGATAGGAGTAGAAGAGAAATTCAAACCATAATCCCGCATTTTCTGTTGAATCCATATGATTTGAGAATAGCAGCTTGCAGCAGCAACGTATTTGGCTTCACAGGTTGACAATACAACCGAGGTCTACTTCTTACACTGCCAGGTTACTAATCTTCTCCCAGAGAACTGACACCCCGCTGATGTAGACTTGTAGTTCATCTTGCAGCTGCCTTAATCCGAGTAGCTATACGTAGTAGGCTCAAAGTCATCATCATGAGGATACCATAAAATCAAGTATGGGTGTACCCTTCGAATAACGAAAAATCCGTTTGACCCCAATGCGATGGTTCACATTCGGCTTTGCCTGATATCGTGAAAATAGACATGTAGCATACATGATATCAGGTCGACAGGTAGTGAGATACATGAGAGATCCAATCATCCCTCAGTACATAGTGGCATCTAGATCCCCATTCTCATCGGGTGCTACATCATGGTTTGTAGCAAGTGGGGTTCGAGCTGGAGAAGCATTCTCTATGTCAAACCGACTGAGAATATCACCTACATACTTGGTCTAATGTTGGAAAATACTATTTGGTGTCTGATCCACCTGTAAGCCAAGAAAGAATTTAATTTCTCCCATTGCACTCATCTCAAATTCCGTCTTCATTACTTCTTCAAACTCTTTACATAATTCTTCGTTTTTGGAACCAAATATTATATTATCGACATAGATTTGTACCAGCAGTAAGTCTCCATCCTTTTCTTTGATAAATAATGTACAGTCAATAACTCCCCTGCGAAAACCGTGTTTCACAAGATGAGTCGAGAGTTTCTCGTAGCAGGCCCTCGGAGCTTGATGAAGCCAATATAACGCCTTGTCAAGTTTGTAAACTCTGTCCCAATGATATGGATCCTCAAATCCCTCGGGTTGACTCACGTACACTGTCTCTCTGATCTCAACATGAAGGAACGCACTCTTCACATCTACTTGATAAACTTTGATTTTCATATAAGATGCATAGGCAAGGAAGATGCTGATGGCTTCCATCCTTGCCACGGGTGCAAACACTTCATTGTAGTCAATACCCTCAACTTGTCAAAAACCCTGAACAACCAGCCGAGCCTTGTTTCTCATGATCACTCTCTTATCATCTTTCTTGCATTTCAATGACCTTATCACCTTTAGGTCTATCCACTAGAGTCCATACACCTAACTTCTTAAACTGAAGAAGTTCTTCTTGCATGGCACTCACCCAAGCCTCATCATTCAGTGCTTCACAAACATACTTTGGCTCAAACTGAGACACAAAGCAGCAGTAGGCACCGTCGTTAAGGTATCACTTTTCAATCACAGAGGCATAATCAGCTGAGTACAACTGATTCCTAGTCTGAACCCCTGATCTCACATCTGTTATAACATTATCCAAAGGTTGATAGACATTTAGATGAGAGCCGGGAGTTGTTGGAACAACTACCTTAGAATCAAGATTGTGAAAAGTTGGTTCTGGATATGAGGCAATAGGTGTCTGAGGTTCCGAAGGCTCAGAAGCATCACTTTTAGATGCTTGTGGACTTGAGGTAGGAGGAACCTATACCTCCTGGTTGTTCTGATCATTTTCCACATTTTCTTCATCAGAAGAAGAGTCACTCATATCAAGTGCTCCCCCTGAGTTGGTAGATGATTGACTTTTTGAACTGGATGGTATTGAATCTTGAGATGGTGTGTTGAAGACATCATACATCATCTTGTTTGCCAACTCGTCTTCTGAAGCAGAAAGAGGTATTTTGAAGGACTTGAAGAATCCATCATAGTCGAAGAAGTAAGCAGGCCCTTTTCCAGCAGGTGGTGTGATGTATCTCTGAACATCAACATTACATCATACCTCTACTTGACCCGTTGAGTTTTTGTAAACTCTCTTGTTCGGTATGTTATATCCTAGAAAGATTCCTTCATCAACCTTCTCACTGAATTTTCCCTCCTAAGTCTTCTTCAGTAGGGTGCACGAAGAGCCAAACGGCTCGCGATACTCTAAGTTACGTTTACGTCGTTGTAATAACTCGTAGCACGTTTTTCCATGACATTTGACTACCAGAACTTGATTAAGTGTATAGCAAGCACTTGCCACTGCTTCATTCGAGAATTGAATAGGCAGTTCCAAGTCTGCCAGCATAGTTCGTGCCGTCTCTATCAAGCTATGATTCTTCCGTTCTGCAACCCCATTCATCTGACCAGTGTAGGGCGAGGTAAATTGATGCACAATTCCCTGTTCTTTGCACTCGGTTCCGTTGTCTGAGCGCACCTGTCATACCTTTAGCTTCTATAGGGATTCCAGTGTAGTTACCAATTCCTTGAAGGAGTCAAATGTTTCTAATTTGGATTTCAGAAACATTACCCAAGAAAATCTTGAGTAGTCATCGGTAACTACATAGCAATACAAGTCGCGTGTGATGTTTCTTGTACTGATTGGACCAAACAAATCCATGTGAAGGAGTTCAAGAAGAAGTTCTATCGAATGAACTTTCTTTTCCTTATGAGACTTCTTCATCTGTTTGCTCTTTTTGCATGCCAAATAGAAATTCGGGAGTTGGAAGTTTTTGATATGTACTCCTCTCACAAGATCATTCCGGATCAAGTGATTCATTTTCCTCGAATTTATGTGTCCCATTCCCCTATGCCAGGAGATAGAGTCCTTCTCAGTAGCTTTGGACAAGAAGCATTGGACTTCACGATCTGTTGTGGAGGCCTTTGAGAGATCCAAAACATAAAGATCATTATATCTTGAAGCTGACATTAGGATTTGATCCTCCGGATCACATTGTCTTTCTTCATAACGTAGCAATTCTTGTTGTCAAAGACTAATTTGAATCCTTTATCACATATTTGAGAAACTGAAAGTAAGTTATTTTGTAATTGTTGGACGTAGTTTACCTTATCAAACTTAACTTTCTCATTTCCGACTTCCCTTGGGCTATGATGTACCCGCTTTTGTTTCCAGCAAATGAAACATGCCCTCCTTTTATTTGTCTGACGTTTGATAAGAGAGCTCTATTCCCTGTCATGTGCCTGGATGCTCCGCTATCTACAATCCACGTGTTAGTCTCAGCACTATAGCGAACACCCTACACATTCAACGAAAACATTAGTTTATGTTAGGAACCCAAGCCTTCAATGGCTTGGGTTTCCCCGAGGCATCACACATCATAAAATCAAACCATTGACCATTTAAGGTTGAGGGAAGCTCAAATTTTTACTTGTTCTCATTTTCAGACGCTGAGGCAGATTTTTCATTCCATAGACCAGCTTTGTGTAAGGCCTGTTTATGATAAACAGACGACTGACTGATGGGTTGAACTTTGGATTCACTATCCCTTTAAGAGGCGTCATAGAGTTCCTCTTCAAAGATCTAGTTTTAGATGAAGGAAGTTCAACTTTCCACCTTGCTGTCTAATAATAACGACAATGAGATGCAATGTGACCGTACTCTCCACAATTGTAGCAGGATCTGCTTTCAACTTTACGGTTTATATGTTTCGGTGGAGATGTAGATGTCACACCGACAACCTTATTGTGATTAGATTGAGACGCTTCATTGTTAGATGTATGATCAGGTTTTACAAACTTAATTGCTTTACCTGGTTTTACATCTTTTATTTCTTGTTTACCTAGACTTTGACATGATGCTTGTGATTGATTAGGTTTTATTGTCCTTTTGGGTTCTGATTTTACTTTGTTTGACCCTGACCTTACATTAATCCTTTCAAACTCAATTTCTAGGTTAGCGTCAGATTCATTAGATTTACTTACAGAATCTGGATCACTAACAAAAGGAGTTGACACCACATGATCCTTAATGGGGTTATTGTTAATCAGTTTACTTTTGGTGTTCATCAAGGTCTGAGGTGGTGGTGGAACCACTTTGTATCCCAATCCCTCCCCATTGTTTCTCTCTCTCACTAGGTGTTGGACAATGTGAGATGAGCTTGTCCAACTATCCAGTTTTTGTTTTTAGGAGTTGACTTCTACTTCTAAAACGGCTTTCTACTTCTTAGTGTCCTCTAGGGAGTTTAGATAATACCTAATGTCATTTGCTTGGTTAAAGGCAACTACCTCTGTTTCCCTAAGCTGTTTATTCAATAGGTCTATCTTTTCCTTATAATTGTGCTCGTTTTGTGTTAATACTCTATTAGCCTCAGTGCACAGTTCCAGATCCTTTACTAAGCTATCATTATGATCTATTAACCTATCAAATTTGAAATATATACTTTCTCTAAATTTATTGCAATCTAAACAAGCATGATTATTAAACAACTGGTCAGTAGTACTTACCGGAGATGTTGAAGAGGAATCAGCCATGAGCGCAGAATCTGTTGTCTCTGGGTCTGGTGATTGTGATGTTGATGCAGATTTTCCTTCTTCAGGCAGGTGGTTGACCACATGTGCAGTGTCTTCAGAATTTGACATCGCGAGCTCTACTGCTATATCTCCCTCACTGGGAGAATCGTCATCAATGTCCTCCACACTAACTATGTTGGACTCTCCCGGTGAGACGAACCGGAAGCTCTAGTCCTATCCTTCATCCTCATTAGCAGTCAAGGCTTTGGGGTCCTTGCTTGATATAGTAGAACTGCTAGATGTGGCCTTGTCCTGACAATTAAAGGATGAGAAGGGATTGCCATTCCCAGTCTTCTTTAGCTTAACACACTCTCGCTTGAAGTGTCCCTTCTCACCACAGTTGAAAAAAGTTACCATTGACTTGTCGAATCCAAAGGTTGTGTCCTTGGTAGCAACCAAGTTCTGTCTGGTCTTTTTGACAAACTTTTTAGCTCATCAAACAGCACTTGCCAGAGCCCACATTATGTCCATTCGTTCCAACTCCATTTCGTCCACCTGTTCATAATACTCATATGCCAGGTGACAATTTCCTATCTTTCCAGCAATTAGTCCATCATAGGAGTGCACTACAGCAGGTAAGAGGTCCATGTGTTCTTTGGCCACCTCAATAGTGACATTACCGAAGTTATCAGGTTTCAGTTTTGCTGCATTAGCTTCAGGTATAATATACTGGGTGCTAGAAGACCCTGACATTTCAGACCATGAAGTTGGCGATTGTGCTGGAATTACTGTGCTTGAGATGAAGGCCGTCTGCAGTGGTGCTCCAGATGTCTTGGCTGGAGGAGTTGCATTGTAAAGTGCAGGATTCTAATCGTTCTTGACCTTTTGGGCTATGTACTTCATCGTAAGCTCCTCTTCCCTCAGTTTAAGAATGAAGTCATTTATATCTAACTTCGAGAGCATCCCATTCTGTCTGAGATTTGAAACGAAAGAGGCTGATTTTTCCAGTAGTCCATGAGCAAAGTTGGATACCTTATCCTCTATCGACGTACTTACTCCATGAGTGTGCATCTCACTCATCAAGTGGTAGAATCTGTCGATCACATCATCCAGGCCTTCCTTTCCCATTGAAGAGAAGTTTTTGAATTCCTTCTTCAAAGCTTTTGCCTTAATGTCCTTGAGTGAGGCATTTCCGTCATACCTCTTCTCCAACGCATCACATAATTTCTTTGCTTGAGTATACTCCGAATACGGATGGAAGATGTCCTTCGGAATAGACTGAGTGAGCAAAGCGTAGACTTTCTTCTCAGCGTTGTGTTTTACTTTCACTGTATCCGACATGCCACTTATTGTAAGCTTGATTCCGTCAGCTCCTACTGGCATGTTGTACCCCGACTCTATTGTCTCCCACAAATTTGTATCTACTCGATTTAAGTAAATTTCAAAACATTGCTTCCATTAAGGGTATTCATCTACTTGCTGTGTATGTTGAAAATTGATCCACCATTTCACTTAACTTTACTCTTTAACAAACTGCTGATGTATGCGAATGAAGGTATGCGATTGGGCTTATTCGGGTGATTGAACAAATACGGATGGTTCAATTGTGAGACTGAACAAATGCGGATGAGTCAGTCAGCCGAATGAACTAATGTGGTTGAACAGTCTGAATAAGGTTCTCAGTCATACGAATGAGGGTACGAATGAGTCCAATCGTGCGGTTGGAGAATGTGAATGAACTCAGTCGTGCGATTGATCCAATCGTGCGACTGAACAAGTTGAAGTTTGATAATTCGTAGGTTAAACATGTTTTGGCCGTAAAAACTCGAATTTTAACAAACCCAAATCGCCGTATGCCAGAAAAACTAAACTTTTAGGCCAGGAAACATCTAAGACTCCGTTAGACACAAAAAGATTGCTTTTTTAATGAAAAAACACAATTTTTGTACCAAAACTATTGAATCAACACGTCATCAACAGCCAAGGCTCTGATACCACTTGTTGGATCTGGTATTTGAACAAAACACCAACTGATTAACATGTTAAACCAAACCAGATAGCGTGGAATCCTATTTGATTGGCAATCCATTCAGTGAAAACGCACATAGACACAATAACGTATTGAATCTAACATCAAGAATCGATTAGGAATCGATCTACAACGTTCTATGAACTTGGAGTACGAACTTAGAGGCTTCTGGACGGCTAGGGTACATCTAGAGTCGAAATGTATTTAATGCTTACGTTTTTTCACGAATTAAGTGGTATTCATAGGTTAGGGTTGCTCATTCAGGGGACTGAAGTATTAATATGATTCAGTCGTGCCATTGAGTTATACGGTTGGTCCATTCGCCCGACTGAGTGTTCAGTCGTGCGACTGAGCCAATCTTATGTGACAATCATATGACTGATCCAGTCTCCTGGTTCAGTCGTGTGACTGAGTCATTCGCATGAAGTTGTTCATGCGTATGGTCCATTAGCATGGGCCATTCACATGATAACTTCATGATGTTAAGTTTGAATGTATTAATATCATAATGTTATATATATTAATTCAATCAACCACAAACCTATATAAGCAAGTCAATATTCGTTAAACAACTCATTAATGAAATATTAAACAAGACAAAGCAAAAACAAATATTCTCATTTCATTAAGTACCCAATATTACATAAGTGCAAGACATTCAAGACATATTACATTAAGATCAGGATCTAGGTACATATATTTATCAATAAAAATGTTGAAGAGCAAACCACTCATGAACAAATTGAGGCTTTAGTAGATATTGAAGAAATGTACAATGATGACTGGTATGATGAAGTTTTGAATGATGAAGATATTGATGAAGCATAGTTTGTACCAAATTTCAATTCACAAGAACAATTTCAAGATCAAGAAGAAGTACCATAAGATTTTGAAGAATGATATAACTATCTTGTGAGGATGAAGTATAACAGAGTATTTTTGGATGGACTGATAGTTTCTCAGATTAATGATGAATATGAGAAGTGTATTGCAGCAGAGTCAGTCACCCCAATTGATCCAATGAAATTGTGATAGAGCATGGTGAATGGATCAGAGAAAAAGAAAGTATTAATGTAGAAGAATTACTAAGCTCAGAGCTTCACCATCCTGATCCGGATAGTATGAGTATTCCAGCTTTAAGATTATGGTTGCAAGCTAGAAACTATCCGTGGAGAAATTTGAAAAGACTACAATCTGTATCATTAAGAAATCTTGTCAGAAGCTTCCAAGAGACTGAAAAACAAACGAAGAAGATGATTATTCTTGATACAGAGAATCCTCAATATCTGGAGATCACAAAAAGAACAAGAGTGCTAAAACCTCAAGAAATCAAATAAACGGCAAGAAAGTCAGATGCTTATGACAGTAGAAAAGAGATGATTAAAATGTTTTCAAGTACAAAAAAACAAGCTTACAAAGCATCATCTAAGCAAATTCAAATTTTTGATAATGCCAGATCCACAGGTGATTTAGTGAGGAATGTCTTGCACAAAGGACAATGAGTTGTTGAATTGTTGAATGCTATGATTGCTTCGGTTACAAATAAAGTAAAAATAATTGCATGGGAGTACGATGAGATCTTTGATGCTTTATTAATAAAAGAGTAAATGCAATATGTGATGTATATCTCTTTTACTCTAGCATCATTTGTTGGGGTTTGTTAGAACAAGAGGCATAGTTTAACCATTTAAACTTAGTGAAAACGCAGCGGAAACAAGCATTATAACTTAGTTAATGAAATGAAAATTCGGTTTCATCTTGATATTACAAAGTAATAAACAAACCCATAAACATAGGATCTTTATATGTGAATAAAAACTAGCTATGTTAACACAAAATAAACAATATGGACAGCCATAATGAGGCTGCCATAAACTACCTTTTCAGCAGAAAAAGAGTAGTGATTGAAGAGGATGAGCTCCAAGAAAAACGACTAAGGCACCAAAGGAGGTCCTCTCAAGCTTGCATACCCCAAGCTATATGAAAAACACCTTCTTGCTAGGATTTGAAAACCCAAAAACGAAAAAGGAGCTGCTGAATACTCTTTCAGCCGCAAGTTTCATCATCAAGAAGAGAGAAAACCCCTTTTTCTTGAGGTTTTTGCATGTAAGAGAGAGAGAGGAGTGGAGTGCATGACTTGTGTGTTATGTTTGTTCCAAGACCACTAGGGAAAAGCAAAGAACCACTCTTGAAAGTGGGCGGCCGAAACCCCATTTAACAATAGGGTTTTCCTCCCCAAAACTTAAAGCCAAATAAAACACAATATCAAGTCATTTATATAGGTTATTCATATAACTAACCTTTTAATTGAATAACACATACACACTCTCTTATTATTTGATGTTATTTAAGCAACTTAAATAACATTACAAATAACATCTATTAAAGGTGTTTGTACAAGCTTGGGGTATCACCTCTTGAGGTCTTCTTCCTTGAAGATTCAGCCACATTTTTCATCTTCTTTCACCTCAAGAAATTCGGTTTTTGAGTAGCTACAATGGTTGTAGTAACATCATCTCATGTTTATCTTTTGTATGCACTTGTATAATGATCCATGGCATGGGGTTCTTTATTAAATGGTTAATAATCATCTTATTAACATGTTTTAAAACATATATATATTCCGCTGCGTTTTCATATAAACAAGATTATATGAGCTTTGATAAACTTGTTAAAACCCCTACATAATCATCCTCACTAGGTTGATCGGGGACAGGGTCGTCTAAAACATATGATCGTTTCTCTTGCTTGAGAACTATTCTCAAGTTTTGATACCAATCGATAAAATTGTTATGGTTTAGACGTTCCTTTTGGAGAATCGATCGTAAAGATTGGGCGGACGTGGATGAATTATCTTGATTATCATAATTATTGGTGGCCATCTACAAAATTTAACAAATATCAATTTTAGTATTTTCGATATTGTTGTTTTAATAATTAATACCTTTCAAGGCCATTTTCATATTAAAATCTAGAACCCAACATTACATTTAAATGGTGGTTAGGTGACCTTTATCCCACGATTTAAATTAATAAGGTGGTTAACGATTGACGATTGCAACCATTTGCAACTTCTAGAGGTATGGGATCGACTTGACTCGTCATGCGTAAAGTCGGCATGCTAATCCCATCAACACCATTTGGAAACCACATCGTAGGTGACCTTTATCCCACGAATATGGCATTCTTACCTCAAGTCACAAGGTCCCTCAAAATGGTTAGGTGACCTTTATCCCACTAAGAGTTACCAAACGATTCAAGTGTTTTGTAAAAGGACGGTGTTGATCTTATTTTATTTTACAGAAGGTATAAAGATATTATAATACAAGTTTAGAAAACATTATATTTACATATTTGTATGTTTTCAAAACAAGATACCTTATGGTAGATTGATTAAAACCCCTTTTAATCTTTGAAATCATTAAACAATTTTAATAACCTTTTATTACCTTTTAATGATTAAAGCCCATTTAGATAGTTTGTTATGATAATTGAAGGATAGTTAAGCAAACATCATATGTAAAGTCATCAACCACAATACCATAATCAAACAACCATGAATCAACCAAAAGTAAGTGCATAACCATAGCATCTAAAGTGGCCACACTTGTTTGCCATCACAAGTGTGGACCATAGGACATTCCTAAGGGTCAAAACACATCACAAAAGTTCCATGAACCTCCCACTTGAAACCACATCCAAATGCTCCATGTTTCATGTATCTTTCCTTTGTGCTTCTAACACGTACATCTTCATATTACAAGACATTATGTCTTAATACAAGATTTCTAGTAATATGAAAGGTACCTAATCTATTTAGTACAGCCCAATAATAAATAAATTACACTTTAAACAAAGAACAGATAATAGATTATACAACCCAATTGAATGAATAAATACAACCATTACAAACATCCAAACAACACAAGGTCAAGGGCTAGGTTATGCACCATAATGAACAATGATCATATCATCCAAACCAACAATGAATGCCCACTTAAAACCCACGAAATTTCAGCCAAATTTCGGGTTTTGTCATGCCCAAACAAACAACAAATATAACATACATGTCTTTCAAAGTTTAATCACAAGCATGTGTGATATAATTTTGAACGTTGGGGATTCATAAACATGACCATAGCAGCCCCTAAAAGGGGTTGCAAAGTCCCATAAAACGAAATATTACAAGGTTAAAATAAGCTAGCTATCCACATACCGGCTCTAGATGCGAATGTTGGGGTTTGTTAGAACAAGATTCATAGTTTAACCATTTAAACTTAGTGAAAACACAGCGGAAACAAGCCTTATAACTTAGTTAATGAACTGAAAATTCGGGTTTCATCTTGATATTACAAAGTGATAAACAAACCATAAACATAGGATCTTTATATGTGAATAAAAACTAGCTATGTTAACACAAAACAAACATTATGGACAGCCATAATGAGGCTGCCATAAACTACGTTTTCAGCAGCAAAAGAGTAGTGATTGAAGAGGATGAGCTCCAAGAAAAACGACTAAGGCACCAAAGGAGGTCCTCTCAAGCTTGCATACCCCAAGCTATATGACAAACACCTTCTTGCTAGGATTTGAACACCCAAAAACGAAAAAGGAGCTGCTGAATACTCTTTCAGCCGCAAATTTCTTCAACAAGAAGAGAGAAAACCCCTTTTTCTTGAGGTTTTTGCATGTAAGAGAGAGAGAGGAGTGGAGTGAATGACTTGTGTGTTATGTTTCTTCCAAGACCACTAGGTAAAAGCAAAGAACCACTCTTGAAAGTGGGCGGCCGAAACCCCATTTAACAATGGGGTTTTCCCCCCAAAACTTAAAACCAAATAAAACACAATATCAAGTCATTTATATAGGTTATTCATATAATTAAACTTTTAATTGAATAACACATACACACTCTCTTATTATTTGATGTTATTTAAGTAACTTAAACAACATTACAAATAACATCTATTAAACAAAATATTTATATAAATTGTTCAATCTCATATGCAACTTATTTTGAAAACCCATTTTCTAAATTGGTGTATATATATTTAATTGAATGATCATATCATCAATTAAATATTATTTGGTGTTTGCTAAGCTTGTTATTGGGTATGACCCGACTTGGATCATGACGTACTAACCACATCAATGTTCTATGTCTCTTGGGCATAAAGAATTCAACAATCTCCCACTTGCACAAGATTCATAGAAGATTGATGCAAGCAGTAAATACCGCCTAACAACAGTTTACTACCCTTAATACGCATGACTTAAAGCCATTCAATAACATCATCCCCTTCAAGTATCCAACTTGAAATGATTTAGGTGAATCAATCATTTATCCTTTTGTTACAGATCTCATGTTAAATCCTAGGACACAAAATGATCATTCGTTGTTAATTTAACTTATCAGGCCTTAGACATCTTGCTCTCAATGAATAAGAGGAACAAATTACATTTGGAATACATATGTTTCTGTTGGACCAAAAGAACCAATGAGCCGGATCAGAAAAACCTTTAAGTCCCACAGACGTCACAACAACTGCTGAAGTCCACAACAGCTGAAGACAACAACTGATTACAAAGTCTGAAGACACAAGAGCTGAAGACAGTCTGAAGACACAAGTGCTGAAGACAAGCTCTGAAGACACAAGTGTTGAAGACAAAGTCTGAAGACACAAGTGCTGAAGACAAAGTCTGAAGACACAAGTGCTGATGACAAAGTCTGAAGACACAAGTGCTGAAGACAAAGTCTGAAGACAAGTGCTGAAGACAAAGTCTGAAGACAAGTGCTGAAGACAAGTACTGAAGACCAAGTATCAGACGTTGTCACAACAGCTGAAGAGGTCTTCTTCAGTAGTTGTGATGGTTTTCTTTCAGTAGTTTTATATTTTCTCTTTTTAGTAGTTTTGTAATCAGTAGTTTAGTTTCAGTAGTTTAGTTTCAGTAGTTTAGCATCAGTAGTTTTATATTTCGTGCTTAGCACTATCTGATATGTTCTCAGTAGTTGTGAACATTTCAGTAGTTTGTTAAGTGTTAGTTATTTTTGTAATAAATCTACGAGATGTCACTATCCCGTGATATCAGCAGTGATTGCACTCTATATAAGGAGTGTCAACCTAATTGTAATCGGTGAATGATTGAGCAGAAAAATTTGATATAATTGAAACATTCCTTTTCACAGAAATATATTCTCTCGTTACAACCGTATTTGTTCTTAATGCATACGAATATCAAATTCTTGCTATAATTTGTCTAATTCTTGATCTTATTCCGCTGTGTTACACTCTAATCCATCAAACTTGAGATCACTGATCCTGTCAAATGGTATCAGAGCAAGGTTAATCATTGATCGATCTAATAATTGATAATTGAAACTACTATCCAAGATCCAAGTTTGATTGAATTAGCATTTTTGCAAGAAACGGTTATAGAGATTGAATTTTCTGTGTTTTTGGCCATTCATCCTGAGATTTATTCTTGGTTTTCATTGAGTCTGTTGTGGTCTGTGTAAAATCTTTTAAAAGCTTGAATTAAATTGTATTTGGACCTAAAATGACTACTCCTTCCAATGATCCCCACAATACTGGTTCCTCAACCAAGCCTCCAATGCTGGTTCCTCAACCAAGCCTCCAATGCTGGTTCCTCAACCAAGCCTCCAATGCTGGTTAGGAGTGAGTATAACATATGGCAATGACAAATGCTCCATCACCTGTCTATTAACAGCTCAGGTTGTTGGACATCAGTGGTACATGGTCCACACAAGCCTATGGTGAATAACCCAAAAACCAATCAAATGGTTCTGAAGAGGAGGGAGCAATACTTAGATGAGGATAAGAAATTGTTTGAGATTGATGCAAAAGCCCATGGAATTCTGGCCATGGCACTGCCCAATGAAATCTATTCTGGGCTAATGCATTATGAAACTGCCCATGACCTCTGGAATGCCTTGAAAGAACAATTTGGAGGAATAGATGAGGTCTTGGCAAATAATAGAGAAATCCTTGCCCAACAATATGAGACATTCTCTCTAGGAAGGGTGAGACACTGACTTAACAGTTTGAGTGGTTCTCTTGTTTGATCTCTGAATTAAAAAAGGTCAAACATGAGTACACCAATAGCCAGATGAATAACAGATTTCTCAGATCACTGCCTGAGAGATGGGACACATATACTATTGTCCTACGCTCCAGTGTAAATTTGGACAAACTGTTATCATCTCGAAAGCTCACTGATGACTTATACCAGGAAACACTACCTTGGTAAGTCATGAGTCAGAGTATGCAGGATCAGAATGCCACTATGATGAGCATATTGATTTCACCTCAAACAATTCTAATCATGCCTTTGTGAGTGTTGATTGTCATTCTGGTAATAATAGTGACAATCTATGCTTTATCATGGATGATTTGAAGGCATTGCTGATGATGATTTAGAAGAGATGGATATTTTGAGCCAAATGGCCTTGATCAATATGAGATCTCAGAAATTCTACAAGAGAACTGGTAGGAAATTTCCTGGACTCTCTGACAAAACCAAGTTGGTTTTGACAAGAGCAAGTTGAAGTGTCACAAATGCCACAGGCTTGGACACTTTGCAAGAGAGTGTAGATCAACTGGATCTAACACCTCTGCACCCTTTTTGACTTTTCCAGATAACAATTCACAATCCAAAGGGCAACATTCTGTTGGTTCTAGTCATTCATCACACCCTCAATCTCATGCATATTTTGTTCCTCAGGGTCAAATGCCATATCCTTATCCCTGCTATTATATGCCACAGTCAAATCAAGTTCAAGCTCCTATAGTACCACAACCTCATGCACTACCAGAACCTCAACCATCTCCATCTCAATCACAACCTCATCACAGCTTCTTCACACCTGGAGTCGTTGACTGGAGTAGCTTACCTGATAACTTGTCTGGTCACACTGAGCAATACTATGCCGGTGCTAGTCAACATGGTGGTGAACACCCTTTTGGAAATCTTGCTCTCATGCCCTGGAGTCTACTGAGGGTTCCTGCTCAAATGCATCATCTTCACAGGTAACTCAGGTATCTTCAGAGGCTAAAGCCAAGTTATGTTCTGAATCATGCATAGCTGCCTTTGCCTCTATTAGAGAGGCAAATGTAGCATTAATAAATCAAAAACTTGAGTTTGAGAAAACCATTTCCAAAAGAAAAGCTGAGTATGAGTCTGCTCTTAACAGTAAAAGTGATGAGATTTATAAGCTTAAATGCCAATTAAATGATGAAAAGGCCAAGCTAGAGGTTATTCTGGAAGACCACAAGAGTCTCAAAGAAAAACTTGCAGTGACCCAAGTTGAGTGTGACCGCTGGGTCTCATCATGCAAGGGATTTGAAATGCTTCTAGCAAGCAAACTGCTTCAAATGTGAAGTTTGGTATTGGTTACAACCATACTGCTCCACCAACAGACTTTACTCCTAACTCCATAGTTAAGTCTGAAAGTGAAAGCAATCTCCAAACCACATTATCGTGTGAATCATTCTCCAATGATAATCTAAGATCAGAGAATGAAACCAGTGTTAAGATCTCAGCAAATAAATTGACTGATGGTCTAACTACTGAGACTTATATGAAGCTGAGTACTTCAGATGTTGTTCCTCAATGTACCCCAAGTACTAAAAGAGACCCAACATCTGAAAAGCATTTCAAATCAGTTGAAATACAGGACTAACAACTGCTGAGGAATCCATCAATCGGTCTATTAGGACGGATGGAAAACAGTTGAATTACCAGTCTTCAGCTGTTACAAATCCTTTAGTACCTAGTACTGATAGGAGGAAGTACTAAAGATCACACCTTCAGCAGTTTCCACTTCAGCAGTGGAGATGTCTAAGATGAAGAATAAACCATGTCAAATTTGTGGTAAATTCAATCATCTATCTGATGAATGTTGGTACAAAAAGGGTTTAAAACTCCAAAGGGATGAGCACATTAAACTAGAAATAAATAAAATGAAACTGAGTTTGAGACCAAGTTTGTACCACAATCATCTCAACCTGATAAACCCAAGGCCTTACCCAAATCCACTAAGAAGGATGCGGTTTATCAGAAGACAGCTGATATGTTCCTCATGATAAACATAAGACTAAGTCTGTGAAATCTAAGAAGGAGGAAATGGTGGGTCACAGGAACTCATTAAAAACAAGCTCTGGAGTGTCAAATGAACTGAAAGCTCGAGCTTCAAATCAGACACAGCTTGTTATGATGGTTCAGCATCTGTTGGGGAGAGTTAACCAACTTGAAGCCACTGTGATCAAACCACTGAAAAGGAATTCCAGGTCCAAATCTATTTCAGCACCATCTCCATCTTCATCAGCTGTTAATCATGAGAAACCAGCTATGATTAAAGCAGTTGATAAAGTCAGTCCCAAAACCAAAAAGGTTTGGGTCTCCAAAGCTAACTAGTTTCTTATGATTTTGCAGGGTTCTTCAGCATGCCAAAGAAGCATCTGGTATGTGGACAATGGAGGATCCATGCACATGACTGGGAGCAGCTCTCTTCTTCATGATTACTCTCAAGGAAAGAAGGGATTTGTCTCATTTGGAAATGATGCTAAAGGTTACATCATTGGACAGAGATTTGTGTCTAATGGAGATATTAGATTTGATGATGTCAACCAAGTGGAGAATCTCAAATACAATCTACTGAGTGTCAGTCAGATGTGTGACAAAGGACATGTTGCTCTTTTCACAAGCCAGAACTGTAGGATTCTGTCTTCCAAGGTTCTGAGCCTGATTGACAAAGTACTAGATGATAATACTCTCCTGAAGGCTAACAGGATAGGAAGAGTATATGCCTTGGATTTGTCAAAAAATTGAGTTAAAAGGCCATCCATGCTTGTTCTCCAAGGCCTCTCTCCAAGAATCTAAACTGTGGCATAGAAGGCTGGGTCATGTTAATCTCAAAACATGAATCAGCTGACCACAAAAGTTTAGTGAGAGGTCTTCCAATAAAGGAGTTCAATTGTGATGAAATGCATGGCATGCTTAAAAGGGAAACAACATAAAGTTTCATTCCCACCCATAGAAGAATCCAAGTCTAATGCCTGCTTACAACTACTGCACATGGATCTTTTTGGTCCTGTGAAGGTAATGAGTATGGCAAAGTAGAAATACTGTGTGGTAATTGTGGATGATTACTCTAGATATGTATGGACTTTCTCTTGCACTCAAAGGATGGGGCTGCTCAGTCTATTATGAACTTTGTGTTACACGTTGAGAAGCAGTATTCCCTACAGTTAAGTGTGTGAGGAGTGACTATGGTACTGAATTCAGAAACCACACTCTTGATGAGTTTTACTTGTCAAGGGAATCAAGAGGCAGTATAGCATCCCAAGGACTCCAGAGCAAAATGGAGTAGTGGAGAGCAAGAACAGGACCCTCATTAAAGCTGCAAGGTCCATGTGGCTGATTTTGGTCTGCCACTGACCTTTTGGGCTAAAGCTGTCAATACAGCCTGCTATGTACATAATAGAGCCTTAGTAAATCAGAGGTTGATGAAAACTCCTTATGAAGTTTTACATCATTTAGCCCCTTTGATTTCATTCTTTAGAGCATTTGGGTGTCCCTGTTACATTCTCAACACAAAGGATCAACTCCAAAAGTTTGATTCTAAGGTGGATGCAGGGTATTTTTGTTGGGTATTCATCCACTTGCAAGGCTTACAAAGTATTCAACTGTCGGACAAAGATAGTTGAAGAAACCTTGCATGTGAAGTTCAATGAATCTCCTAAGGATACAATTCCACAAAACCCTATGGAGTTGTTTGATTTGGACATTCTGCAATTGTTCTTATCCAATACCTGCTGTTGCAGATCATATGAATCCATCAGCTTCTGTAGCTAGTCATCCATCTGGTGTTACTGATGATGATGATGATATCAGTAATCACCTTTTCAAGTTTAGTGATCAAGTTTGATGGATTAGAGTGTAACGCAGCGGAATAAGATCAAGAATTAGACAAATTATAGCAAGAATTTGATATTCGTATGCATTAAGAACAAATACGGTTGTAACGAGAGAATATATTTCTGTGAAAAGGAATGTTTCAATATATCAAATGTTTCTACTCAATCATTCACCGATTACAATTAGGTTGACACCCTTATATAGAGTGCAATCACTGCTGATATCACGGGATAGTGACATCTGGCAGATTATTACAAAAATAACTAACCATTAACAAACTACTGAAATATTCACAACTACTAAGAACATATCAGATAGTGCTAGCATAAAATATAAAAATACTGATGCTAAACTACTGAAACTAAACTGATGCTAAACTACTGAAACTAAACTACTGAAACTAAACTACTGAAACTAAACTACTGATTACAAAACTACTGAAAAGGGAAAATATAAAACTACTGAAAGAAACCGTCACAACTACTGAATAAGACCTCTTCAGCTGTTGTGATAACGTCTGATACTTGGTCTTCAGTACTTGTCTTCAGCACTTGTCTTCAGACTTTGTCTTCAGCACTTGTCTTCAGACTTTGTCTTCAACACTTGTGTCTTCAGACTTTGTCATCAGCACTTGTGTCTTCAGAGTTTGTCTTCAGCACTTGTGTCTTCAGACTTTGTCTTCAGCACTTGTGTCTTCAGACTATCTTCAGCTCTTGTGTCTTCAGACTTTGTAATCAGTTGTTGTCTTCAGCTATTGTGGACTTCAGCAGTTGTTGTGACGTCTATGGGACTTAAAGGTTTTTCTGATCCGGCTCATTGGTTCTTTTGGTCCAACAACTCCCCCTGAACCAATGCAGCCAAAACCTTTAACTTTATTGAGGTCCCACTTATTGTTGGCAAAGACTTCTCTTGATCAGCTTCATAGAATCGGATCGGCACAGGCCAGGAAGAGGTTTCTATCATGTGCTTGGCTAAGTATGGAGGGGACTCTGTTTTGGGGAATCTGGACATAGAGTTGTGATCCCAACCATGAACCTACTTCCCATTTACGAGTCTGTAAGACTCACGAACATAGGCCTCAAGGAGAACAACCTGTTCCTCCTTGGAGAGTTCTTCTACTCTTCCTTCAAAGAAGAACTCTGGACCATAGTACTTAGATAGGTACTTTACAGTCCTGCCATTCTTCAACTCCACAGTAGTTATCTCCCTATAGACAAATTCATCAGGATGGTGCCCTTAAGGAGTAACTGGAGCTCATTCTTCTTAATGTCTTCAAGCTTTTTATATAATAACCACTTTTTGATCATCTTGTTTTCCAGTAAGGCTTGAGGGGTCATTTTTGATTGATGAGCCTTCTTGAATTCATCGAGTATTTCCCAAGGTGAGACTACAATGGCCAACATGATTGTATAGTCTATTGTTTTCAACCTGGCCATTATATCTATGTGGAATGGATCTTTTGTGTATTCTAGAGCTCACCTTGGGGTCTGGCCATACTCTCACTCTCTCTTTTTGGTACTGAAATGTGTGTCTGAGAGTGTACAGCCTCTGAGCATGGCCCTTTCATGGCTTGTATAGATGATATCTGGGGAAATTCCTTGTCAACCATCTTCAGTAGTTGCCTCATCGTGCTGCTTCTGCTGTTCTTCATCTTCTATTTTGACTCTAACCATTTCCCTTTGTGAGTCAGGTGTGATCATGAGTTGACTCCTGGGTTCTTGTACCCTTAGAACAGCAGAGAGTGGCAGACTATCATCTTCATCGTCTTCTTCTTCATCTTCTTCTATCCTCATCACCCTTCTCCTCCTTCTAGGTGCATCACTGGATGATGGTTGGGTTGGTTTTTGTGGTAAAGGAATTGGTTTTGAGGGTTGAGGATGTTTGGATTTGAGTTTTGAGATTGGTTTGGAAATTTGAGGGGTGGGCTGTTTTTGAGTGGGTGATTTGGAAGGTTGTTCAAGCATTTTGGCTGTAAGTTTGGCTTTTGTGAGTTTTGCCATTTCAAGCCTTTTCCCAGCTCCAGCCTCATCAAGTGCTTCAATAATTATCCCCTTATGAAATTGCTCAGACAAACAGATTTTGGTGGCTATAGCCAGAATGCTGTCTCTGGTCCATGAACGAATCTAAGGAGGAGTAGAAGAACTCTCCAAAGAGGAACAGGTTGTTCTCCTTGAGGCCTATGTTCGTGAGTCTTACAGACTCGTAAATGGGAAGTAGGTTTCATGGTTGGGATCACAACTCTATGTCCAGATTCCCCAAAACAGAGTTCCCCTCCATACTTAGCCAACACATGATTAGAAACCTCTTCCTGTCCTGTGTGCTGATCTGATTCTCTGAAGCTGATCAAGAGAAGTCTATGCCAACAATAAGTGGGACCTTAATAAAGTTAACGGTTTTGGATGCATTGGTTCAGGGGAGTTTGTTGGACCAAAAGAACCATGAGCCGGATCAGAAAAAACCTTTAAGTCCCACAGACGTCACAACAACTGCTGAAGTCCACCACAGCTGAAGACAATAACTGATTACAAAGTCTGAAGAATCACCCTATGTCTCAAATCATTGGTGATATCAATGCTGGCGTGTCAACAAGAAGTCAATTGTCAAATTTCTGCTTCTATGCTCTCTTCATTAGTCAGCAAGAGCCAAAGAACTATCACATTGCTTTAAGGACAATGGATGGGTTGAAGCCATGCAGCTTGAGCTTCTTCAGTTCAAGAAACAGTAAGTGTGGGAACTGGTTCCTCTACCTCCGGTAAGTGTGCAATAGGCACTAAATGGGTGTTTAGGAACATAACTGATGAAAATGGCTTATTGTTAAGAACAAGGCCAGACTGGTTGTACAGGGTTTTCACAAGAGGAAGGTATTGATTATAATGAAACCTTTGCCCCTGTAGCCAGACTGGAAGCAATTTGATTGTTTTTAGCTTATGCTGCTTATCACAACCTTAAAGTTTTTCAAATGGATGTCAAAAGTGCATTTTTGTATGGAAAAATTAAAGAAGAGGTTTATGTATGTCAACCACCAGGTTTTGAGGACAATAAACATCCTAATTGGGTGTATAAGCTTGATAAGGCTCTCTATGGGTTGAAACAAGCTCCTAGAGCCTGGTATGAGACATTATCAAACTTTCTTCTGGAAAATAATTTCACTAGAGGATCCATAGATAAGACTTTATTCATTAAGAAAGCTGGGCAGCATAATCTACTTGTTCAAATTTATGTAGATGATATTATTTTTGCATCCTCTGTTCCACAGTTGTGTGATGCCTTTACAAAGTTGATGCAATAGAAGTTTGAAATGAGTGCCATGGGAGAATTACAGTTCCTTTGGGTTTGCAAATCAAACCAAAGGTTGATGGAATTTTCATTCATCAGTCCAAATACACAAAAGATCTTTTGGAAAAGTTTGATTTACAAACTGTAAGCCCTGTTCTACTCCCATGTGCAACACCACACAACTGGATACAGATCAGAAAGGTAAAGTGGTTGATGAAACACTTTACAGATGTATGATTGGGTCCTTGATGTACTTAATAGCTTCTAGACTAGATTTTATGTTTGCTACATGTGTTTGTGCTAGATTTCAGGCTGCACCTAAGGAGTCTCATTTGATTGCAGTCAAGAGGATCTTTGGATATCGGCAAGGCACTCCATCTCTAGGTTTATGGTATTCTACTAGACATTCTGGTAAATTAGTTGTTTTTTTCTGACAGTGACTATGCAGGTGTAAGTTGACAAGAAAGTCCCTTCTGGAGGATGCCAATTCTTAGGCAACTGCTTGATTTCTTGGCAGAGTAAGAAGCAGACCTTAGTTTCTAAATCAACTGTTGAAGCAGAGTACATTGCTGCTGCAAGCTGTACATCTTTGGTACTCTGGCTTCAAAACCAATTATTGGATTACGGCATAACAAAGACTAAGACCCCATTTTTAATGGATAGCTCTTCAGCTCTTTGTATTGTCAAGAATCTTGTCCAGCACTCTACGACTAAACATATTGAAATCAAACACCATTTTATTAGAGATTGTTTTGAAAGGTCTGATTGATCCAAAATTTGTTCCTAGTGCTGATGAGCTTGCAGACATTTTCATTAAGCCCTTGGATAGCACAACTTTCCAAAACTAGTGCTAAGGCTTGGTATCCTGCAGCTAGAATAAGTGACAACTACTGATGATCTCAGCTCACAAGTACTGATGATCATTAGTTTATTATTGTCATATATAAGTACTGAAGTTATCCTCCCTTCAGAAGTTTTTAAAACTACTAGAGCTAAGTAACTTCTCAGTACTCAAGTACTTTATTTGTTAAACAGCTGATGTAGTTACAACAGCTGATGTAGTCACAACAGCTGATGTAGCTACAACTACTGATGTCAGAAATGCAGATAAGTACCGATGACCAATGAAACATCTGAAATTAAGATCTAAGTCTGATGAGTAAGTGTGGAGGTCAGACTGAAATAGCTGAAAAGCTATGAATTGACGAAAACAGCTGATGAGAAATTTCTCTTCAGTCGTTTATACAACTACTGTTTCATTAAAACAATTGAAGCCAAAACTATGTCTTCAGTAGTTTACAACTACTGAAGACTAACACCAAGTCTTCAGTTGTTTACAACAACTGATGACAAAACCACTGTCTTCAGTAGTTTTCACAACTACTGATGACAAACACCAAGTCCTCAGTTTACATCATTTGAAGTCAAAACTAAGATCTTCAGTAGTTTCACAACTACTCATGGTTAACACCAAGACTTCAGCTGTTTCAACGTCTGATGGTCAAAACCAAGTCTTAGTTGTTTTATAACAACTAATGACAACACCACCACTGTCAGTCGTTTTAAACCTCTGAAGGTTAATACCACGTCATCAGTAGTTTCAAACAGCTAATGACCACACCAAAACCTCAGTAGTTTTCTTTCACAGCCTTTTCCTATCCCACCCCTATAAATACCTGTCTTCTTCTCAAACATTCCATTAGCCGTTCTTCTGACCTTCATACTTTCAAAAATGGCAACCATGAGCCTAAAACCATGACACAACTGCGTTGCATACCTTACCAAGTCGGCTTTCTAGAACAAATTTGATAATGCCATTGACCTAATGGTGGATTCCCCATATCGCACAGCCTTTCTCTTGAATCCGACCATCTACCCTGAATCTCTCAGTCAATTCTGGTCAAATGTTTTTGTTCATACTGATGACTCAACTGGCGAAATCCCTGTTCGGTCCCTCGTCAACCAGAAACCAGTGGTTGTTACAGCCGACATCATTCGTCAGGCATTACACTTACATGACTCCACCACTGTGACTGATACCCAAAGGGCACAGTGGATATGTCCTTTATCAATAATGGGTATGAAGGTGATCTTCGGCTACAACTTCTGAAGAAACATTTCCATGATGCTGAAAAGCTTATCTTTCACATGGTAAATGTATGCTTAGCTTCAACGACATCCTCTTGGGATCAATGTCATCCCAATGGCAACAGGTATTGTATTCTATTCTAGAACACCAACGCTAAATTTCTCTGAAATCGTGTTTCTAGAAATAAAGAACTTGGCTCAGAAACCTACGGCAAACCGCTTGCTATATATCCCAGGTTTCTGATGGCCATTATTTTAATGAATTAAAATCTGATGGCCTAATTGGCCTTGGAGTCCCTGCACCAGCTGTTTTGGCTGAGGTATACTCCAGGCACAACTCAGACCTCACTCTCAAAGAAGCTGCCCGAATGCTAAAACCCAAGCAGAGGGAACCACAGCTCCACCACCAGATCCAGAGTCCCCACCAACCAAAAACAAACACCCCAAAACAGCTATTCAGGAGATGAGTCCCCTGAAGATGCTCCTGTACCACCAAGGCAGGATATACTTGTGGTTTAAACCCCCCAGCAGCATCAGAGACTCTACCAGCCAACACCGCACAGGCATCCTCTCAAAAGGATCCTGATGCAACCTTATCAGGGGCAACCACATCGCTGAGACCTTTCTCACTTGAGGAGGTTATCATTGAAGAGCATCCCTCTCCCCGATGCAATCAGCTTCTATCCCCTCTCCCCAAGCAAATGCCCCCCAAAGTCCAACCATTATAATTGCAAACGTGTTGACTCAGCTACATGCCTCTCCTCCTCCCCAACAAACACCAACAAAGGGGAGAACCACAGCAATTGAGGAAGAGGATCAACATGCTTCTGATAACCCACAACACCAGGGTTTAACTGTTCTATCTCCTGGTGTGGATATGCACATAAGAACATCTGGTGAGGCTGCCACCTCTTCTGAATCAGCACATGATCAGACTGAGGCTGGTAACATAGCTAAGACCTCACCAGAGGCAACAGCTGATGAAGGAGATCGTCCTGAGGCTGGAAGTCCCCAGTTCCAAGAAAAAGGGCACATGCTAAAACTGGTCTACACCCGGTGCATGTACATCCTGCTACAAGCAGGAGGTCAGGTGATTCAACATCTGCTGATGATGACCTAGGCTTTTTCTATGATGTTCTAGCCCACAACACCATCCTGGAGGCTGAGGTAAGCAGACTACAAGAACTGCTTGCCAAGAAGTCTCAGGATGTAAGTCCATCTGCCCCCACTAACCCACAGATGGCACCTTCATTCGAAGGTCCCCCAAACATTTCACCCTCTCACTTCACTGAGCCTCCAGCCTCTGCCTTTGGCACTATCTCTCAAGGACAGAACCCCCCTGAGTAGATGGTTGCTGCATTCCAACAATCCTTACCTCTCATCACTCCCATCATCAATGGCATTGTTCATAAAGCCATTGATGAGAGGATCTCCTCAAGTCTACAACCACTCATTGATGATGTCGTGCACAAGAAACTTTCTGCGGTACAAACCCCTGCAACCAATGCATCCAAAAAGGGGGAGAGTACAGCACTGAAAGAAAAGAAAAGAAAAAGAACTGAGGATGAGAAGGCACAAGAGAAAACCATGGAGTTGGAGAAGGAAAAGGAACAACAACTGATCACTTACAAAAGAAAGAAAAGTGCTGGTGATCAAAAGAATGCTGAAGAAAAATCCTTGGAGGAGCTGATAAAAGATGCAGATGAAGCACACAGCCGATCCATGGACAAAATCATTGAGCAACTCTTCAAGCAAGACTTTGATACAGCCAACTAGACAGTGAGATCAGGAGGTTGAAGTAAATGAAATCCAAAACAGATGGGCTGGGTACAGCGTGCTGGAGAAAGAGAGATTGGAGATCATGATTCGATTCATAGCCAAATATTTAGGAAGATCACTGATGGAGATTCGTTCATGGACCAGAGACAGCATTCTGGCTATAGCCACCAAAATCTGTTTGTCTGAGCAATTTCATAAGGGGATAATTATTGAAGCACTTGATGAGGCTGGAGCTGGGAAAAGCTTGAAATGGCAAAACTCACAAAAGCCAAACTTACAACCAAAATGCTTGAACAACCTTCCCAATCACCCACTCAAAAACAGCCTACCCCTCAAATCTCCAAACCAATCTCAAAACTCAAATCCAAACATCCTCAACCCTCAAAACCAATTCCTTTACCACAAAAACCAACCCAACCATCATCCAGTGATGCACCTAGAAGGAGGAGAAGGGTGCTGAGGATAGAAGAAGATGAAGAAGAAGACGATGAAGATGATAGTCTGCCACTCTCTGCTGTTCTAAGGGTACAAGAACCCAGGAGTCAACTCATGATCACACCTGACTCACAAAGGGAAATGGTTAGAGTCAAAATAGAAGATGAAGAACAGCAGAAGCAGCACGATGAGCAACTACTGAAGATGGTTGACAAGGAATTTCCGCAGTCATCATCTATACAAGCCATGAAAGGGCATGCTCAGAGGCTGTACACTCTCAGACACACATTTCAGTACCAAAAAGAGAGAGTGAGAGTATGGCCAGACCCCAAGGTGAGCTCTAGAATACACAAAAGATCCATTCCACATAGATACAATAGCAAGGTTAGAAAAACAATAGACTCTACAATCATGTTGGCCATTGTAGTCTCACCTTGGGAAATACTCGATGAATTCAAGAAGGCTCATCAATCAAAATTGACCCCTCAAGCCTTACTGGAAAACAAGATGATCAAAAAGGGGTTATTATATAAGAAGCTTGAAGACATTAGAAGAATGAGCTCCAATTACTCCTTGAGGGCACCCATCCTGATGAATTTGTCTATAGGGAGATAACTACTGTGGAGTTGAAGAATGGTAGGACTGTAAAGTACCTATCTGAGTACTATGGTCCAGAGTTCTTCTTTGAACGAGGAGTAGAAGAACTCTCAGGAGGAACAGGTTATTCTCCTTGAGGCCTATGTTCGTGAGTCTTACAGACTCGTAAATGGGAAGTAGGTTTCATGGTTGGGATCACAACTCTATGTCCAGATTCCCCAAAACAGAGTTCCCCTCCATACTTAGCCAAACACATGATTAGAAACCTCTTCCTGGCCTGTGCTGATCCGATTCTCTGAAGCTGATCAAGAGAAGTCTTTGCCAACAATAAGTGGGACCTCAATAAAGTTAAAGGTTTTGGCTGTATTGGTTTAGGGGGAGTTTTTTGGACCAAAAGAACCAATGAGCCGGATCAGAAAAACCTTTATGTCCCACAGACGTCACAACGACTGCTGAAGTCCACAACAGCTGAAGACAACAACTGATTACAAAGTCTGAAGACACAAGAGCTGAAAACAGTGTGAAGACACAAGTGCTGAAGACAAAGTCTGAAGACACAAGTGCTGAAGACAAAGTCTGAAGACACAAGTGCTGAAGACAAACTCTGAAGACACAAGTGCTGATGACAAAGTCTGAAGACACAAGTGTTGAAGACAAAGTCTGAAGACAAGTGCTGAAGACAAAGTCTGAAGACAAGTGCTGAAGACAAGTACTGAAGACCAAGTATCAGACGTTGTCACAACAGCTGAAGAGGTCTTCTTCAGTAGTTGTGATGGTTTTCTTTCAGTAGTTTTATATTTTCCTTTTTAGTAGTTTTGTAATCAGTAGTTTAGTTTCAGTAGTTTAGTTTCAGTAGTTTAGCATCAGTAGTTTTATATTTTGTGCTTAGCACTATTCATATGTTCTCAGTAGTTGTGAACATTTCAGTAGTTTGTTAAGTGTTAGTTATTTTTGTAATAAATCTGCGAGATGTCACTATCCCGTGATATGAGCAGTGATTGCACTCTATATAAGGAGTGTCAACCTAATTGTAATCGGTGAATGATTGAGTAGAAACATTTGATATAATTGAAACATTCCTTTTCACAGAAATATATTCTCTCATTACAACCGTATTTGTTCTTAATGCATACGAATATCAAATTCTTGCTATAATTTGTCTAATTCTTGATCTTATTCCACTGCGTTACACTCTAATCCATCAAACTTGAGATCACTGATCCTGTCAGTTTCTCACAAACACTTCGTGTCACGTCTGAACATAGTCTTACGTACTGTCCATTATTTCAGGCAGTGAAGAACTAGCTCAAGGTATAACACTTGGTGAATATGAAAACCCAGTATGTATCTCAAGTCTGAGGATAGCAATGATATTCGCATTTACTCAAATTTACTTATGATCAAACTGGAAGATTCCATGTACTAAAATTTGAGATGTGGGTCAGTCCAATATTTGTATCCCACAAATATCTATGAAATTTGGCAGCAACCATTTGCTCTATATTCATTCCTTATGAATACCACCAATCCAAATTCATAATAATCTTACCCTCATACTTGTTCCCACAAGTATGAACGACTATGGACATTTAGAGTAAACAATTTACCCGTGGATTAAACATGCTAAATTAGAACATTTGTTGAAATATTAAAACCAAATAATTTTATTCAAGTAGTAAGAGAGTTCCAAATATCCAAATACGAAATCACAGATCAAATCCAATCACTAGAATATCGAAGTCCCATGGCACACGTATGACCTTCATGCTTTGCCTTTTCTAGGAGCTTCGTAAGAGGATCCGCAATATTTTCATCTGTGTGAACTTTGCGAATACATATCTTTCCTTTCTCAACTTCATCTCGTATGTAGTTGAATCTCCGCTCAATGTGCCTTGTCTTTTGATGAGCACGAGGTTTCTTGATTTGAGCAATCGCACCCTTGTTATCACAAAAGATCTCTAGGGGGTCCTGAATGGAAGGGACAACCCCTAGATCGGCAATGAATTTCTTCAACCATGCAGCTTCTTGAGCTGCCAATGAGGCGGCGACATATTCTGATTCTGTAGTTGATAAAGCCACCACATCTTGTTTAGAGCTCTTCCAAGAGACGGCTCCACCATTCAGAATAATATGTATCCAGATTGTGATGGTGAATCATCACGATCAGTTTGGAAACTCGCATCCATGTAACCGATTACAACGAGTTCCTTATCACCAGATACAAGGATTAGAAACATATCTTTAGTCCTCCTTAGGTACTTAAGTATGTTCTTAACAGCCATCCAATGACTGCTTCCAGGATTTTGCTTGTAACGGCTTGTCATGCTTAAGACACAAGAAACGTCCGGCCGAGTGCATATCATTGCATACATGATGGATCCAATAGCAGATGCGTATGGGATTCCCTTCATTTTATCTTGCTCATCCTTTGAGCTTCGACATTGAGTCGTACTCAATATCATTCCTCTTTGAATAGGTATCGTACCTTTCTTAGAGTTCTCCATCTTGAACCTTTTCAAGATCTTATCAATGTATGCACTTTGATTTAAACCAATCAACCGCCTTGATCTGTCCCTATAGATCTTTATTCCCAGAATATAGGCGGCTTCAACAAGATCCTTGATGGAAAAACAACCTCCAAGCCAGGTTTTTACACCTTCCAAGGTTGGAATGTCATTTCCAAATAGTAGTATGTCATCAATATACAATACTAGGAAAGTGATGATGCTCCCCCTAGCTTTCATATATACACAAGCTTCATCAGCATTCTTGATGAATCCAAATTTAATTACTTCTTCATCAAAATGGTGATTCCAACTTCTCGATGCTTGTTTCAATCCATAGATTGATTTTTTTAACTTGCATACTTTGTTACGATGTTTTGGATCGACAAAACCTTCAGGCTGAACCATATAGACATCTTCCTCAGATATCCATTTAGGAAAGTTGTTTTGACATCTATTTGCCAAATCTCATAATCATAATAAGCAGCTATGGCAAACAATATCCTAATAGATTTTAGCATTGCAACAGGTGAGAAAGTTTAATCATAACCAACCCCTTGAGTTTGAGTGAAACCCTTTGCTACAATTCTTGGTTTTAAGTATCCAGGTTTCCATGCATATCAGTTTTCCTTTTGAAAACCCACTTACATCCAATTACTTTGGTGTGAAGAGGTGGTATAACCAAGTCCCATACTTGATTGTCATACATGGATTGCATCTCAACGTTCATGGCTTCAAGCCATTTGTCACAATCCGAATTGGAAAATGCATCATGGTATGCGATTGGATCATCAAAATCTATCACATAGCATCCATTAGTGAAAGATCCATATCTTTAAGGTGGATTACTAGTTCTACCAAATATGCGAACGTTTTCTGTGTATTGATCAACTATTTGATCACTTTCAACATCCTCATGTTGAGTGCTATTGTCAACCAAACGTGTATCGAGTTGCGGTTCTTGATCCTCTTCAAGATCCATAGTTCTACTACCAGTTCCTTCCATAAGGAATTTGGTTTCCAAGAACTCACCCTTTTTGGCAACAAAATCCATTTGTTGTATTGGATCATAGAAATAATATCCCATAGAATCTCTTGGATATCCAATAAAGATACACTTAGTGGAGCGGCTTTCTAACTTGTTCGAGGTGGGAGTCTTCACATAAGCCTCACACCCCCACACCCTCATATATGAAAATGATGGAACCCTTCCATGCCATATTTCATAAGGTGTCCTTTCCACTTTCTTGGTTGGAGCCATATTCAAAATACGGGCCGCAGAGAGCAGAGCAAAACCCCAAAATGATAGAGGTAATGAGCTTCTAGCCATCATAGATCGAACCATATCCAATGGAGTTCGATTTCTCCGCTCGGACACGCCATTATGTTGTGGTGTTCCCGGTGGAGATAGTTGTGAGACAATCCCATAACTTCTATGATGGTCCCTAAAAGCATCAATCAGGTATTCACCTCCTCTATCGGTGCGGAGAAAATTAGTTGACTTATTGAGTTGATTTTGTACTTCATTTTCAAAGATCTTGAACATTTCAAAACCTTTATCTTTGTGTCTTAACAAGTACACATACCCATATCGACTATAGTCGTCAGTAAAGGTAATGAAGTATCTTTCATTGTACCACGTCATAGGTTTAAAAGGACCACATACATCCGAATGTATGATACCTAATAAATCCTTTGCCCTTTCGGCTTTGCCACTAAAAGGTGCCTTGGTTATTTTACTTGTAAAAAAGACTCACATACATCAAATGAATCACATTAATTTGTTTTTAAAAGACCATTCTTTTGTAATGTATGTATTCTTTTCTTGTTTATATGACCAAGACGGCAATGCCAAAGATAAGTATTACTCAAATCCGATTTGAGTTTCTTGGTACTAGTTTGGTACAATAAGCTATCATTCAATGTATTTTCACGAACCAATTCGTAGATACCATTGATAGGAATAGCTTTAAAGTAAACATGTCATTCAAAGTAACATGGATTTCATTTCCAATAAATGATAATACATATCCAAAATGTTTTAATAGGGCTACCGAAATAATGTTCCTAGTCAAACTAGGAGCATACAAAACATTGTACAAAATTACTTCCAAACCATTTGGAAGTTTCAAGATGTAGTCACCACGGGCTTCAACTTGAACTTTAGCCCCATTGCCCATATAGAGGCTAACATCCCCTTTGTTGAATTGCTACTTCTTTTGAACCCCTACAACAAATTGCAAATATGAGTTACACATGCGGTATCTAATACCCATATGTTGGAGGATATTAAGTTTAAATCAATATGGATCATGTATGTAGTACCTGAGGTTTGTCCGACATCCCTCTTTGCTTTCAACTCTTGGAGTTGGACAGGACAATTTCTTGTCCAGTGTCAAATCTCCCCACACTTGAAGTGTTGGACCAAAAGAACCAATGAGCCTGATCAGAGAAACCTCTAAGTCCCACAGGATATCACAACAGCTGAAGAAGACCTGATCAGCTGTTCTACAAAGTCTGAAGAATACAACTGCTGAAGTATTTCTGAAGTACTGAAGACAAAGACTGAGACAACAGCTGAAGATCTAAAGTCTGAAGACTTCAACAAGTACTGAAGACAAAGACTGAAGATCAACAGCTGAAAGACAAAGTCTGATGTTCAAGTACTCAAGACATCAGCTGATGTTATAGCTGATGACAACAGCTGAAGAGGGCTTCTTCAGTTGTTGTGATGGTTTTTCTTCATCAGTAGTTTTCTTTTCCTTTCAGTAGTTTGTTTACATTTCTGTAGTTGTTTCCTTTTCAGTACTTGTAAACAACTGCAGAGGTTGTTCTTCAGTTGTTGTAGTATCAGTAGTTTTATGTTTTTCAGTAGTTGTAAATAAGATGTTTAACACTTAGGAACATTTGTAAGAAGATGTCAGTTGTTGACATCTTCAGTAGTTGTTAACATCAGTAGTTATAAAACGGTTACATGTCACTTTCAAGTGACATCAGCCTACGTCACTCTTTCCTTTATAAGGAAGGATGACTCACCTGTAATCGTGCCATTGAGGCCGACAATCTTAATGCATATTCCTTTTGTCTGATATTTCTCTCTCTATAACAAATTCTTTTATCGCTTTATATCGAATGTTCTTGCTTGAATTTGTCTAATTCTGAGCTATTCCGCTGCTATATCTGTTCAATCGATCAAACCTAGAGGCTGAGATCCTAACATGAAGCATGGTCATTAGAAGCAATCTTTTGCCTCTCTCCTATGCTTTGGGTGGCACCCTTGCCATCCCTTTCCCTTTTCCCATTACGGGTCCCTTACCCTTGGCAACCTTTTCCTTGGGTGTGGGATGAGGATTTTTCTTGTTCCCACCTTCATGGATCATGAGAACGGGTAAAACCCTTTTACCCATGGCCGCCTCGGCCATTTGAGCATAGAGTGAAGCTCACCAATGCTTTTGTCCCATGCATTCATGTTGTAGTTCAACACGAACGTCTCAATGCTTTTGGTAAGGCCATTGAGGATCAAATCCGTGGCCAATTCCTTTGAGACAGGACAGTTTAGCCTTTCGAGGCGGTCAATGCGACTTTTCATCTTAAGCACATAAGATGAGACTGATTGGTTGTCGTCCATACGACATGCATGGAGCGCTCGAACCGTTTCGAAGCGCTCGAACCGTTTCGAAGCGCTCAACCCTTGTTTGCTGTTGGAACATTTCCTTCAGTTGGGTTATGATGTCATAAGCTCCATGATGCTCATACTCCTTCTGGTGATCCGGAGTCATGCTTGCCAACATAAGGCAAGACACCTGGACAGAGTCCTCAGTGTACTTTATCCAATCATTAAAGGCCTCCTAATCTAAAAGAAATGATCTGCCCAAGATATATATTAAATTGATGTGGCTAGTGTGATATGATCCAAGTCGGGTCATACCCAATAACAAGCCAAACAAACACCGACAAATATTTATTTGTTGATTAGATCAAACAAATAAATGTAAACACCAATTAGAAACCGGGTTTTCTAAATCATTGCTTTTGCGAATGAACAAGTTTATATATATATATAAATATATATATATATATGTATATATATTTGTTCATATGGGATTATTTGTTCATTTTTTAAATTAGTTTGACAATGACAAATAATAGTGTGTGTGTGTTAGTGATATAAAATTAAAATGGTTTAATTTTACATCATAAGGGTGCAAGAGTATTTTAGTTTGATTAAAAAAAATTGGATCAAAGGGGAGACAAAGGGTGCCAATTTTCGGCCGCCCCTTTGTCTTGGTTCCTCCCCTTTTTTTAGTTCCAAGGCCATGCATTACACCCACACTAGAACTCTCTTGCTCCTCTCTCTTTCTCACACACACACACTTGAGAACTCTCTCAATCTCTCTCTCTATCTCACGGTTTTGAAGGAGAAAAGAAGCAGAATTTTCAGCTTTCAAAGTGTTTTTGGTTGCTGAAAATTTGGTGTCAAGATTCCTAGCAATCAAAGGTGTTTGTACAAGCTTGGGGTATCACCTCTTGAGGTCTTCTTCCTTGAAGATTCAGCCACGTTTTTCATCTTCTTTCACCTCAAGAAATTCGGTTTTTGAGCAGCTACAAAGGTTGTAGTATCATCATCTCATGTTTATCTTTTGTATGCACTTGTATAATGATCCATGGCATGGGGTTCTTTATTAATGGTTAATAATCATCTTATAACATGTTTTAAAACATAATATATTCCGCTGCGTTTTCATATAAACAAGATTATATGAGCTTTGATAAACTTGTTAAAACCCCTACAATGGCATCAAGAGCCACTTATACATATGCATACATATATTTCCGCCCTAGTTCACGGTTTTGTGGTGCTTGGCACCAAAAAATCCGTGAGTTAGGGGCTGGATTTTGCCCCCCTTTAGTGTTTTAAAGATGCTTCTTTATGCATAAAAGGATCTTTAAAACTCTAGATTATTAGATGTTATTTATATGTTTTTAACCCATTTGTTCTTGGTTATGTTGGCCAAAAACATGGGCTAAAAGGGGCTGCCAAAATCGTTCATCTTGTGTATGTTTGTTGTTGTTGTTGATTATGCATAACAAAGCCTAGACCTTTTGGATTGAATGATTGGTTGTCATGTTATATTCATTTGGGCATGTATTATTTATTTTGTTTCAAGTCTTATTTTGTAATCTATTCATTCATATGGTTTGTAATAAATAGATTAGGAGTTATCTTTACTAGAAAAATGTATTAGGATACATATTTTGTAAGGATGCTCAAGATCAAGACTTGAAGAAAAATGGACAAAGAGGATGCTTGAAGATGTGGATTCAAGTGGGAGTTACTTTTGTCAACCATGTGTCATGTTCTTACCCTTAGGACAAGACCTTTTGACACACTTGTTTTGGCTAAACAAGTGTGCTCAATTTAGTATGCTTTGTTATGCATATATGTATTGTTTGGTTATGCTTGGTTGAATGCTTATGATGTTGTTTGTTTTGGATATTTGGATGTCATTAACAACCATCAACTAGAACAAGCTATTACAAGAAATTGGTTCTCAAATCATTAAGCTAAATAGAATGGGTCTATAAAAGGAGTTAATGGTTTGAAAAATAAAATGGGTTTTATTTAATAGAACCAAATGGATACCATATGGTTGAATGCATACAATCATATAGTACATGGTCTTTTCTAAAACAAGAATTGTGAAATTATAAATCCCTTTTGAGAAACAAGTTAAACACCATCCTTTTACACAACACTTAGGTTACTTGCAAACTCTTAGTGGGATAAAGGTCACCTAACCACTTTGAGGGAACTTGTAACTTGAGGTGATAATGCCATGTTTGTGGATAAAGGTCACCTAACCACTTATGTGGTAAACTCACACGTGTGTGTAAGTAGGACAACTTGATTTATAAAATATATTGAATGGATCACGTAAAATGTGTTTTATAAAAGGTGTTGATGGGGTAAACATGCCGTTATAAACATAAGATGTTCAAACGATCCCATACCATTAGAAGTTGCAATGGGTTGCAATTGTCATTTTTGACTACCTTGTTTATTTAAATAATGGGATAAAGGTCACCTAACCAATATTTAAATATAACGTTGGATTCTAAAATTTTTTTTATAATAGTCTATGAGACGTAAAGGGTATTAATAAATAAAATATATAATTATATCAACGATTACTAAAATGGAACTTTGTAAAATTTGTAGATGGCCGACCACACCAACGCTAATAACGATGTACCAAACCAAAACAACCAATCTCTTAGGGCGATCCTTCAAAGGGATCGTCTAACACCTAACAACTTCATGGATTGGTACCGCAACTTGAGAATTGTTCTCAAGCAAGAAAAGCGGGCCTACATTCTTGATGATCCCATCCCCGATGAACCTAACGAGGAGGATGTGGAGGCCTATAATGATTGGGTTAAATATGTGGAAGACTCCGTCCAAGTGTCTTGCTTAATGTTAGCAAGTATGACACCCGAACTCCAAAAGGAGTATGAGCTCCATGGAGCCTATGACATGATCACTCAGTTGCGGGAAACGTTCCAGCAACAAGCTAGAGTTGAGCGCTTCGAAACGGTTCGAGCGCTTCATGCATGTCGGATGGAAGAATCCTAATGAGTTTCGTCTTATGTTCTTAAGATGAAAAGCCACATCGACCGCCTTCAAAGGCTAAATTGTCCTGTCTCAAAGGAGTTGGCCACGGATTTGATCCTTAATGGCCTATCTAAAAGGTTTGAGGCATTCGTCATGAATTACAACATGAACGGATGGGACAAGAGCATAAATGAACTTCATTCGATGCTCAAATCAGCTGAGGCGGGAATGGGGAAAAGGGTTTTACCCATTCTCACCATTAATGAAGTGGGGAGAAGAAAGAGCTCTCTACCCCCTCCTAAGGCAAATTTTGCAAAAGGAAAGGGGCACATTGGAGGAAAGGGGAAGATGGTTGTTAGGGCGGAACCTCCGAAGCCCAAGGAAAAGAAGCAAAAGGTTGCTGTAAACGACCCATGCTTCAAATGTGATGAGATAGGGCATTGGATGAGAAATTGTCCAGTCTATCTCAAAGAATTGAGAGAAAAGAGGGATGCAGGGCAAACCTCAGGTATAATTTACATGATACATGTTGAGCTAAATGTTATTTCTTCTAACACATGGGTATTAGATACCGGATGTGGAACTCACATTTGCAATTTATTGCCGGGGTCCAAAAGAAATGAGCATTATGCAAAAGGGGAAATAAGTCTATTCATTGGCAATGGTGCAAAGGTTCATGTTGAAGCCCAAGGAGACTACATTTTGAAGCTTCCAAATGGTTTGGAAGTCATTTTATATAATGTATTATATGCTCCTAGTTTGACTAGGAACATAATTTCTGTTTCCCGTTTAAGACAATATGATTATGATTTCAAGTTTGTTGACAATGATATTCATGTTTCTTTAAAACATGTATTTTATTTTAAGCTATACCTTGTAATGATATTTATGAATTGGTTCATGAAAACGTAACATATGAGCTCAATATACCAAGCACCACCAAAACTCAAATTAGATTTGAGTGATACCTACCTTTGGCATTGCCGCCTTGGTCATATAAACAAGAAACGTATACAAACATTTCAAAAGAATGGTCTTTTAAAAACAAATGAATATGATTCATTTGATGTATGTGAATCTTGTTTACAAGGTAAAATGACTAAGGCACCCTCTAGTGGAACTAACGAAAGGGCAAAAGATTTATTAGGTATCATACATTCGGATGTATGTGGTCCTTAAGCCATGACTAGGAATGGTGAAAGATACTTCATTACCTTTACCGACGATTATAGTCGTTATGGGTATGTGTACTTATTAAGGCACAAAGATGAAGCTTTTGAAATGTTCAAAATCTTCAAGAATGAAGTAGAAAATCAACTCAACAGGTCAATAAAATTCTCCGCACCGATAGAGGTGGCGAATACCTAAGTGATGTTTTTCAAGATCATCTTAGGAGTTGTGGGATTGTCTCACAACTCACTCCACCTGGAACACCACAACATAATGGTGTGTCTGAGAGGAGGAATCGAACCTTATTGGATATGGTTCGATCTATGATGGCTAGAAGCACATTACCTCTATCATTTTGGGGTTTGGCTTTGCTCTCCGTGGCCCGTATTCTGAATATGGCCCCACCAAAAGGTGGAAAAGATACCTTTTGAGATATGGCATGGAAGAGTTCCATCCCTATCGTACTTAAGGGTCTGGGGTTGTGAGGTTTATGTTAATACTCCCCCCCAAACAAATTAGATGTCTGATCCACCAAGTGTATCTTTGTTGGATATCCTAGAGATTCTATGGGATATTATTTCTATGATCCACTGGAACAAAAGTGTTTGTTGCTAGAAAGGGTGAGTTCTTAGAAACTAAGTTCCTTATGGAAGGAACTAGCAGTAGAACAGTGGATCTTGAGGAGGATCAAGAAACACAGCCCGATGCACGTTTGGTTGAAACTAGCACTCAACGTGAGGATGTTGAGGATGATCAAGCGGTTGATCAATACACACAAAACGTTCGCAGAAGTGGTAGAACTAGTAATCCACCTGAAAGATACGGATTTTTCATGGATGGATGCTATGTGGTGGATTCAGATGAACCAGCCACATATCATGATGCAGTGTCCAATTTGGATTGTGACAAATGGCTTGAGGCCATGAACGTTGAGATGCAATCCATGTATGACAATCAAGTTTGGGAACTTGTTGAGCCACCTCTTAATTCCAAAGTAGTTGGAAGTAAGTGGGTTTTCAAGAAGAAAACCGATATGCATGGAAACTTGGATACTTACAAAGCTAGACTTGTAGCAAAGGGTTTCACTCAAACTCAAGGGTTGATTATGATGAAACCTTCTCACCTGTTGCAATGCTTAAGTCTATAAGGATATTGTTTGCCATAGCAGCTCATTATGATTATGAGATTTGGCAAATGGATGTCAAAACCGCTTTCCTAAATGGACATCTTGAGGAAGATGTCTATATGGTTCAGCATGAAGGTTTTGTCGATCCAAAATATCCTAATAAAGTATGCAAGTTAATGAAATCAATCTATGGATTGAAACAAGCATCAAGAAGTTGGAATCACCGTTTTGATGATGAAGTAAAGAAATTTGGCTTCATCAAAAACGCTGATGAGGCTTGCGTGTATAAGAAGGCTAGTGGGAGCCAATAACCTTCCTAGTATTATATGTTGATGACATACTACTGTTTGGAAACGACATTCCAACCATGGAAGGTGTAAAAACCTGGCTTGGAAGTTGTTTTTCATTAAAGGATCTTGGTGAAGCCGCCTATATTCTGGGAATAAAGATCTATAGGATAGATCAAGACGGCTAATTGGTTTGAATCAAAGTGCATACATTGACAAAATCTTGAAAGGGTTCAAGATGAAAACTCTAAGAAAGGTAATGTACCTATTCAAAGAGGGACAATATTGAGTACAACTCAATGTCCAAGCTCCAAGGAGGAGCAAAATAGAATAAAGGCAATCCCATATGCATCTGCTATAGGATCCATCATGTATGCAATGATATGCACTATACCGACGTGTCATGCGCTTTAAGCATGACAAGTAGATACCAGCAAAATCCTGGTGATAGTCATTTGATGGCTATCAAGAACATTCTGAAGTACCTAAGGAGGACTAAGGACAAGTTCTTGATCTACGGGTCTGGTGAAGAGGAACTCGTTGTAAAAGGTTACACGGATGTGAGTTTCCAACCGATCAAGATGATTCATGATCTCAGTCGGGGTACATCTTTATTCTGAATGGGGAGCTGTTTCTTGGAAAAGCTCAAAGCAAGAAGTCGTAGCGTTGTCCACTACAGAGTCAGAATACGTCGCCGCTTCAATGGCAGCACAGAAGCTGCATGGATGAAGAAATTCATAGCCAATCTAGGGGTAGTCCCTTCCATTCAGGATCCCCTAGAGATATTTTGTGACAACGATGGTGCGATTGCTCAAATCAAGAACCTCGTGCTCATCAAAGAGACTCGGCACATTGAACGAGATTTAACTACATAAGGGATGAAGTTGAAAAAGGAAAGTATGTATTCGCAAAGTCCACACTGATAAAAACATTGCACATCCACTCACAAAACTCCTTGATAAGGCAAAGCAGAAGGTCATGTTTGTGCCATGGGACTTAGATATTCAAGTGACTGGGTTTGATGTTGTATTTTGTATTTGGATATTGGAACTAATGTTATTTGACTTAATTATATGGTTATAATTTTGTTTGTTCTTCTATTTTAGCATGTTTAAATCCATAATAAATAAGTTATTCTCAACGTCCGTAGTCGATCATACTTGTGGGAACAACTATGAATGTAAGACTATACCGAACTTGGATTGGTTGATATTCATAAGGTATGATTATAAAGAAAGAGATTGCTACCAAGGTTCATTGATATCTAGGGATATAGATATTGGACTGACCCGCTCTCAATTATTTCTGCATGGAATCTTTCTGATTAGTCATAAGAAATTTTGAGTAAAGGCAATATCATTGTATCCTCAGACCTGAGATACATATTGGGTCTTGATATTCACCAAGTATTGTACTTTGACTTAGTCCTTTGCTATTCTGAAAAGGCAGTACATAAGGCTGAGTACATGTATGACATGAGGTGATTGTGAGAGACGTATGTACTCAAGATGGAATTTGTTCCTCTTATTCGTTGAGAGTTAGATGTCTAAGGCCTGTTAAAGTTATATCATCGGAGAATGACTATTCTATGTCTCTTGATTTAACATGACATCTGCAACAAAAGGATAGATGATTAATTCACCTAAAACATTTTCAAGTAAGGTACTTGAAAAGGATGATGTTATTGAATGGCAATTAGTCATATACATTAGGGTAGCAAACCGTTGCTAGGCGTATTTGCTGCTTGCATCAATCTTCTATAAATCTTGTGCAAGTGGGAGATTGAAAGAAATGATCTGCCCAAGATATATATTAAATTGATGTGGCTAGTGTGATATGATCCAAGTCGGGTCATACCCAATAACAAGCCAAACAAACACCGACAAATATTTATTTGTTGATTAGATCAAACAAATAAATGTAAACACCAATTTAGAAACCGGATTTTCTAAATCATTGCTTTTGCGAATGAACAAGTTTATATATATATATATATTTGTTCATATGGGATTATTTGTTCATTTTTTAAATTAGTTTGACAATGACAAATAATAGTGTGTGTGTTAGTGATATAAAATTAAAATGGTTTAATTTTACATCATAGGGTGCAAGAGTGTTTTAGTTTGATTTAAAAAAAAATTTTGGATCAAAGGGGAGACAAATGGTGCCAATTTTCGGCCGCCCCTTTGTCTTGGTTCCTCCTCTTTTTTTTGTTCCAAGGCCATGCATTACACCCACACTAGAACTCTCTTGCTCCTCTCTCTTTCTCACACACACACACTTGAGAACTCTCTCAATCTCTCTCTCTATCTCACGGTTTTGAAGGAGAAAAGAAGCAGAATTTTCAGCTTTCAAAGTGTTTTTGGTTGCTGAAAATTTGGTGTCAAGATTCCTAGCAATCAAAGGTGTTTGTACAAGCTTGGGGTATCACCTCTTGAGGTCTTCTTCCTTGAAGATTCAGCCACATTTTTCATCTTCTTTCACCTCAAGAAATTCGGTTTTTGAGTAGCTACAATGGTTGTAGTAACATCATCTCATGTTTATCTTTTGTATGCACTTGTATAATGATCCATGGCATGGGGTTCTTTATTAAATGGTTAATAATCATCTTATTAACATGTTTTAAAACATATTATATTCCGCTGCGTTTTCATATAAACAAGATTATATGAGCTTTGATAAACTTGTTAAAACCCCTACATAATCATCCTCACTAGGTTGATCGGGGACAGGGTCGTCTAAAACATATGATCGTTTCTCTTGCTTGAGAACTATTCTCAAGTTTTGATACCAATCGATAAAATTGTTATGGTTTAGACGTTCCTTTTTGGAGAATCGATCGTAAAGATTGGGCGGACGTGGATGAATTATCTTGATTATCATAATTATTGGTGGCCATCTACAAAATTTAACAAATATCAATTTTAGTATTTTCGATATTGTTGTTTTAATAATTAATACCTTTCAAGGCCATTTTCATATTAAAATCTAGAACCAACATTACATTTAAATGGTGGTTAGGTGACCTTTATCCCACGATTTAATTAATAAGGTGGTTAACGATTGACGATTGCAACCATTTGCACTTCTAGAGTATGGGATCGACTTGACTCGTCATGCGTAAAGTCGGCATGCTAATCCCATCAACACCATTTGGAAACCACATCGTAGGTGACCTTTATCCCACGAATATGCATTCTTACCCAAGTCACAAGGTCCCTCAAAATGGTTAGGTGACCTTTATCCCACTAAGAGTTACCAAACGATTCAAGTGTTTTGTAAAAGGACGGTGTTGATCTTATTTTTATTTTACAGAAGGTATAAAGATATTATAATACAAGTTTAGAAACATTATATTTACATATTTGTATGTTTTCAAACAAGATACCTTATGGTAGATTGATTAAAAACCCCTTTTAATCTTTGAAATCATTAAACAATTTTAATAACCTTTTATTACCTTTTAATGATTAAAGCCCATTTAGATAGTTTGTTATGATAATTGAAGGATAGTTAAGCAAACATCATATGTAAAGTCATCAACCACAATACCATAATCAAACAACCATGAATCAACCAAAAGTAAGTGCATAACCATAGCATCTAAAGTGGCCACACTTGTTTGCCATCACAAGTGTGGACCATAGGACATTCCTAAGGGTCAAAACACATCACAAAAGTTCCATGAACCTCCCACTTGAAACCACATCCAAATGCTCCATGTTTCATGTATCTTTCCTTTGTGCTTCTAACACGTACATCTTCATATTACAAGACATATGTCTTAATACCAGATTTCTAGTAATATGAAGGTACCTAATCTATTTAGTACAGCCCAATAATAAAATAATTACACTTTAAACAAAGAACAGATAATAGATTATACAACCCAATTGAATGAATAAATACAACCATTACAAACATCCAAACAACACAAGGTCAAGGGCTAGGTTATGCACCATAATGAACAATGATCATATCATCCAAACAACAATGAATGCCCACTTAAAACCCACGAAATTTCAGCCAAATTTCGGGTTTTGTCATGCCCAACAACAAACAAATATACATACATGTCTTTCAAAGTTTATCACAAGCATGTGTGATATAATTTTGAACGTTGGGGATTCATAAACATGACCATAGCAGCCCCTAAAAGGGGTTGCAAAGTCCCATAAAACGAAATATTACAAGGTTAAAATAAGCTAGCTATCCACATAACCGGCTCTAGATGCGAATGTTGGGGTTTGTTAGAACAAGATTCATAGTTTAACCATTTAAACTTAGTGAAAACACAGCGGAAACAAGCCTTATAACTTAGTTAATGAACTGAAAATTCGGGTTTCATCTTGATATTACAAGTGATAAACAAACCCTAAACATAGGATCTTTATATGTGAATAAAAACTAGCTATGTTACCACAAAACAACATTATGGACAGCCATAATGAGGCTGCCATAAACTACGTTTTTCAGCAGCAAAAGAGTAGTGATTGAAGAGGATGAGCTCCAAGAAAAACGACTAAGCACCAAAGGGGTCCTCTCAAGCTTGCATACCCCAAGCTATATGACAAACACCTTCTTGCTAGGATTTGAACACCCAAAAACGAAAAGGAGCTGCTGAATACTCTTTCAGCCGCAAATTTCTTCAACAAGAAGAGAGAAAACCCCTTTTTCTTGAGGTTTTTGCATGTAAGAGAGAGAGAGGAGTGGAGTGAATGACTTGTGTGTTATGTTTCTTCCAAGACCACTAGTAAAAGCAAAGAACCACTCTTGAAAGTGGGCGGCCGAAACCCCATTTAACAATGGGTTTTCCCCCCAAAACTTAAAACCAAATAAAACACAATATCAAGTCATTTATATAGGTTATTCATATAATAAACTTTTAATTGAATACACATACACACTCTCTTATTATTTGATGTTATTTAAGTAACTTAAACAACATTACAAATAACATCTATTAAACAAAATTTATTATATAATTGTTCAATCTCATATGCAACTTATTTTGAAAACCCATTTTCTAATTGGTGTATATATTTAATTGAATGATCATATCATCAATTAAATTATTTGGTGTTTGCTAAGCTTGTTATTAGGTATGACCCGACTTGGATCATGACGTACTAACCACATCAATGTTCTATGTGTCTTGGGCATAAAGAATTCAACATCATTAAACTTCATGTGCAAGATTTGAAGGAGTTGAATAGATTACCTCTGGTCAATCCAACATATTCCAAACGTGGTAAAATGATGGTAGAATTACTGAGAAAATGTATGGATCGATCAAGTAATTTTCTTCAAAGTAGATGCGATCAAGAAGATAAAGAGTTGCTACTCTAAAGAAAAACAAAAAGCTCAACGGAGTACAATCTGAAGATGAACACTTTATGATTGAATTTTATGATAAGTACTTTGAAAAGGTAACAACTCCTGGTTTGAAAGTGATTGAAGGTAACCAGAAATCAAAACCAATTCTCAGGTGGTTTTATAACATTGAGACGTTTGAGCTTAAATTGGTTCGAATCTTGAACAGTGGGATGAAGACATGATTACTTTTTTTGGTGCTTTCGAACTCAAACTGTTACATCCAAGTTATATTTCATTTTTGTCTGTACAAAAGTTTGAGAAAGTATCTCCGGATGTTGCAGAGCAAGACAAGAAATATTTCATTTCGATAATCAATGTGACGAGTGCAGCTATGGAAAGAATATCATTGAGAAAAACTCTTGCTTATGCAACGTTGTGAAGAAAGATATCAAAGATATGAATTTATGAGAATCTCAAGGAAAGGTGTCTTAGAAGTATACTCAAAGGAAAGTCTAAATCTAAATCCTATTGAGTTATATGCAAACATTGACATCACTTGCTTATCAAAAGACATGTTGGAAAGAATGAACGAGATGGAGATAAACACAAATGAAGGTAACCAGAACAAGGCATTCATGCAAGCAAATTCAAGTATGCTATTGTAAATGCTTCGAAAGAACAAGAGATATACCAAAGAAGCCAATGTTCAAGAAAAGAAGAACCAGAAGACTTCTTTGAGTGTAAAAGAATGAAGATAGAAGATTGAAGCTGAAGATAAAGCTGAATGAGATAAAGAAAGAAGAAAAGATTGAAGATTTTGAAGACCGAAGACCATGTAAACTTAGGAGGAGTATTTTTAGGACTCTAGAAAGATTGACATGTTGTCTTTATGTGTCTTTTTGATATTTTTAATAGTATAGGGACTATGTTTGTAATTGTTAGTTTCTTTGTGTTTCATTATAAATAGCTTAGACTATTAGTAGTAGGAGAGCTTGTGAGAGAGAATGAACCACTGCTTATTACTTTGTAATTGTCTTTGCTTGATATTAATGAAACTGTGAATTTTATTGATATCTTGCTTGAATTCGATTACTTTGTTTGTGTTTTCTTTGAATTGTGCTCATACTTCATCATAGATCAGCTCAAATGATCCTATCACCTTCTACCAAGCTAATAACATTAGATACTATATTAACTCACTAGAGGACACTAAGAAGCATAAAGCAGTTTTAAATGTAGAAGTCAACTCTTTAAAACAAAAACTACACAGTTGGACAAGCTGATCACATATTGTCCACACTTAGTGAGAGAGAAACAACGGGGAGGGATTGGGATACAAAGTTGTTCCGCCACCACCTGAGACCATGATGAACACCAAAAGTAAACCAATTAATAATAACCCCAGAAGGATCATGTGGTGACCACCCTCTTGTTAGTGACCCAGATTTCACAAGTAAATCAATTGAATCTGGCACTAAACAAAAGGAGTCCACTTCAAAGGCAAAAGAAAAGATGCCTTGTGTTAACCTGGAAAAAGAGTTTGAAAAGGTCAATGTTCATACAAAGTCAAATCAGAACCCAAAAGGACTATTAAACATAATCAATCATTAGTATCATGTTAAAGTCCATGTAAACAGAAATAACAGATGTAAACCAGGTAAAGCAATTAAGTTTGTAAAACCCGACTATACATCTAACAAAGAAGTGTCTCAATCTAAACAAAATAAGGTCATCCATGTGACACCTACATCTCCACAAAAACAAACTAACCGTAAAGTTGAAACCAAATCTTGCTACAATTGTGGAGAGTACGGTCACATTGCGTCTAATTGTCCTTATTATCAGACACCGAGGAGGAAAGTTGAACTTCTTGCATCTAAACTAAATCTTTTAAAAGGAACTCAGTGACGCCTCCTAAAAGGGATAGTGAACCCAAAGTTCAACCCATAAGCCAGTCGTATGTTTATCACTATCAGGGCTTATACAAAGCTGGCCTATGGAATGAAAAATCCGCCTCAGCGTCTGAAAATGAGAACAAACAGACATCTGAGCTTCTCTCAACCTCAAATGGTCAATGGGTTGAGTTTATGTGGTGTGATGCATCGGGCAAACCCAAGCCAGTGGAGGCTTGGGTTCCTAACTTGAACTAATGTTTTCATTGAATCTGCAGGGTGTTCGCTATAGTGCCAAGACTAACACATGGATTGTAGATAGTGGAGCATCCAGGCACATGGTGTTGTGCATCAATTTACCTCTGCCTACACTCCTCAGTTGAATGGTGTTGCTGAACGGAAGAATCGTAACTTGATAGAAACCGCACGGACTATGCTAGCAGACTCGAAACCGCCTATTCAATTCTGGAATGAGGTAGTTGCAAATGCATGTTATATGCTCAATCGAGTTCTCGTAGTTAAACGCCATGGAAAAACATGCTACGAGTTACTACAATGACGTAAACCTAACTTAGAGTATCTTGATCCGTTTGGTGCTCCGTGCAACCTAATGAAGAGACTTAGGAGGGAAAATTCAGCTAGAAGGTTAATGAAGGGATCTTTCTAGGATACAACATTCTAAACAAGAGAGTCTACAACAACTCAACGGGTCATGTAAAGGTGTGGTGTAATGTTGATGTTTAGAGATACACCACACCACCTACTGGAAAATGGCCTGCTTACTTCTTTGACTATGATGGATTCTTCAAGTCCTTGAACATACCTCTCTCCACTTCCGAAGACGAGTTGCGAACAAGATGATGTACCATGTCTTGAACACACCGTCTCAAGATTCAACACCATCCGGTTCACAAAGTCAATCATCTACCAACTCAGGGGGAGCACTTGATGTGAGTGACTCTTCCTCTAATTAAGAAAATGTGGAAAATGATCAGAACAACCAGGATGAATAGGTTTCGACTACCACAAGTCCACAAGCATCTGACAGTGATGCATGTGAGCCTTCTGAACCTCAGACTCCTATTGACTCATATCCAAAACCAAGTGTTCACAATCTTGATTCTGAGATGGTTGTTCCAACAACTCCCGGCTCATGTCTAAACTTCTATCATCTTTTGGATAATGTCATAGGAGATGTGAGATTAGGAGTTCATACCAGAAATCAGTTGTACTCAGCTGATTATGCCTCTGTGATGGAAAAGGGATACCTTCATGACGGTGCCTATCATTGCTTTTTGTCTTAGTTTGAGCCAAAGTATGTTAGTGAAGCCCTGAATGATGAGGCATGGGTGAGTGCCATGCAAGAAGAACTTCTTCAGTTCAAGAAGTTGGGTGTATGGGCTCTAGTGGATAGAGCTAAAGGTGCTAAGGTCATTGGCACCAAATAGGTCTTGAAATGCAAGAAAGATGATCAAGGGGTGATCAGCAGAAACAAGGCTCGGCTTGTTTTTCAGGGATTTCGACAAGTAGAGGGTATTGACTACAATGAAGTGTTTGCACCCGTGGCAAGAATGGAAGCAATCCGCATCTTCCTTGCCTATGCATCATATATGATGATCAAAGTATATCAACTGGATGTGAAGAGTGCGTTCCTTCATGGTGAGATCCGAGAGATAGTGTATGTCAGTTAACCTGAGGGATTTGAGGATCCATATCATCGGGACAGAGTTTACAAACTCGACAAGGCGCTATACAGGCTTCATCAAGCTCCGAGGGCCTGGTATGAGAAACTCTCAACGCATCTTGTGAAACATGGTTTTCGCAGGGGAGTCACTGACTGTACATTGTTTATCAAAGAAAAAGATGGGGATTTACTACTCGTACAAATCTTTGTTGATGACATAATCTTCGGTTCCAAGAACGAAGACTTATGTAAAGAGTTTGAGGCAGTAATGAAGGCGGAGTTTGAGATGAGTGCAATGGGAGATATGAAGTTCTTTCTCAGGTTACAGGTGGATTAGACACCAAATGGGATTTTCCTAGATCAGACAAAGTATGTAGGCGATATTCTTAGTCGTTTGACATGGAGAATGCTTCTACAGCTGGAACTCCACTTGCTACAAACCAGATTGCATTTCTCCACCTGTGACACATAATTTCAAACAGAGAAGGGTCCAAACACGACCTAAGGCCCATGCTGTAATTTACATATCCGGTAAATTCATGATTACGTTGATTAAGTGTAATCATCAATTTTCCCAACCCGATCATCCCAACACTTTCCACAAGGGTGGTCCTAAGGTATCAGGGTTGTAGCCTAGGTTCTACTATGGTATTCCCGACTTCCCTACAACCTTTGGCTCTGATACCAATCTGTCACACCCCAAGCCCAGGTAGGGTGGGACATCACGGACTAGCAACATATGGCAGCGGAAACAAACCATCATGAGAGCACAAAGGGAGAGAACTGATGCGTTTGTTTGATGATTGAAACTGACTTTAACCTTTTAACTTTTCATAAAACGCAGCGGAATTACAACTTTATAAACTTGTTTATAGCCTGAAAAATGTTCATTATGTGACCATATTAATGTAAAACAAACCTATATATCAAAGGATCATTATATGTGAATAAACAAGCATGAACATAATAAAGGTGTACATAAAATCACAGCTACATGAAGTTGTGATTAACTACCTTTCTCCAGATGAAATATCGACCAAGGTAGAGTGATTAGATGCTAAAGATTCGGCCAAGGCTCCAAGGAAGGACCCCTCAAGCTAGTATACCCCAAGCACTATCACAAAACACCTTAGATGCTAGGATTGAACATCAAAACGAAGGGAAACTCTTCTGGAAAATCCTTTCAGCCAAGTTCTCTTCAACAAGAACAAGAAAACCCTTTTCTTGTGTTGTTCTATTGCATGTGTGAGAGAGAAATGAGATGGAGTGAATGTGTATCTAATGTGTGTATGTTTTCAAGAATAACAACAAAACCAAGAGGAGGCCATCCTTAAAGGGCGGCCGAAACCTCATTGGGTTTTTTTGATTTCCCCCCAAAAGTTAAATGAAATATAACACATTACAAGTCATTTTTAAAAGTCTTCATTCAATAAACCTTTTATTAGAATAACACATACACACTCACTAATTATTTGATGTTATTTAAATAACTTAAATAACATTACAAACAATATCTATAAACAAAATATCCATATAAATTATTCAATCTCATATGCAAGTTATTTAGAAAACCCATTTTCTAAATTTGGTGTTATTATTTAATTGCATGATCATATCATCAATTGAATAATTGTCAGTGATTGCAAAGCTTGTTATTGGGTATAACTCGACTTGGATCATGACATACTAACCGCTCAATGTTCTATGTGTCTTGGGCATATAGAATCTAACAATCTCCCACTTGCCCAAGATTCATAGAAGATTGATGCAAGCAGTAAATACCGCCTAACAACGGTTTACAACCCTTAATACGCATGACTTATAGCCATTCAATAACATCATCTTATTCAAGTATCCTACTTGAAATGATTTAGGTGAATCAATCATCTATCCTTTTGTTACAGATGTCATGTTAAATCCATGAACACAGAGTGATCATTCATTGTTGATTTAACTTGACAGGCCTTAGACATCTAACTCTCAACGAATAAGAGGAACAAATTCCATCTTGACTACATACGTCTCTCACAAACACCTCGTGTCATACCTGAACATACCCTTATGTACTGTCCATTATTTCAGGGCAGTGAAGAAACAGCTCAAGGCATAATACTTGGTGAATATCAAAACCCAATATGTATCTCAAGTTGGAGGATATCAAATGATATTCGCCTTTACTCAAAATTACTTATGATCAATCAATAAGATTCCATGTAGTAAGTTTGATTTGTGGGTTAGTCCAATATTTGTATCCCACAAAAAACTATGAACCTTGGTAGCAACCCATTGCTCTATATTCATCCTTATGAATATCAACCAATCCAAGTTCATAATAATCTTACCCTCACACTTGTTCCCACAAGTACGAATGACTACGGATATTTAGAGTAAACAATTTACTCATGGATTAAACATGCTAAATTGGAACATTAATTGAAACATTATAACCAAATAATTTTATTCAAATAATAGAGAGTTCCACATATCCAAATACAAAATTACATATCAAATCCAATCACTAGAATATCTAAGTCCCATGGCACATGTATGACGTTCATGCTTTGCCTTTTCAAGGAGCTTCATGAGAGGATCCGTAATGTTCTGATCCGTGTGAACTTTGCGAATACATATCTTTCCCTTTTCAACTTCATCTCGTATGTAGTTGAATCTCTGCTCAATGTGCCTAGTCTTTTGATGAGCACGAGGTTCCTTGATTTCAGCAATCGCACCCTCGTTATCACAAAAGATCTCTAGGGGGTCCTCAATGGAAGGGACAACCCCCAGATCGGCAATGAATTTCTTCAACCATGCAGCTTCTTGAGCTGCCAATGAGGTGGCGACGTATTCTGATTCTGTAGTTGATAGAGCCAACACATCCTGTTTGGAGCTCTTCCAAGAGACCGCTCCTCCATTCAGAATGAAAATATATCCCGATTGTGATCGTGAATCATCACGATCTGTTTGGAAACTAGCATCCGTGTAACCTTTTACAACAAGTTCCTTATCACCAGATCCATAGATTAGGAACATATCTTTTGTCCTCCTTAGGTACTTAAGTATGTTCTTAAAAGCCATCCAATGACTGTTTCCAGGATTTTGCTGGTATCGGCTTGTCATGCTTAAGGCGCATGACACGTTCGGTCGAGTGCATATCATTGCATATATGATGGATCCAATAGCAGATGCATATGGGATTGCCTTCATTTTATCTTGCTCATACTTTGAGCTAGGACATTGAGTCGTACTCAATATCATTCCTCTTTGAATAGGTACGGTACCTTTCTTAGATTTCTCCATCTTGAACCTTTTCAAGATTTTATCAATGTACGCACTTTGATTCAACCAATCAACTGCCTCGATCTATCCCTATAAATCTTTATTCCCAAATATTGGCGGCCTTACCAAGATCCTTGATGGAAAAACAACTTCCAAGCCAGGTTTTTACACCTTCCAAGGTTGGAATGTCATTTCCAAATAGTAGTATGTCATCAACATACAATACTTGGAATGTGATGATGCTCCCACTAGCTTTCTTATATACACAAGCTTCATCAGCGTTCTTGATGAATCCGAATTTAATTATCTCTTCATCAAAACAGTGATTCCAAATTCTCGATGCTTGTTTCAATCCATAGATTGATTTCTTTAACTTGCATACTTTATCAGGATGTTTTGGATCGACAAAACCTTCAGGCTGAACCATGTAGACATCTTCCTCAAGATATCCATTTAGGAAAGCGGTTTTGACATCCATTTGCCAAATCTCATAATCATAATGAGAAGCTATGGCAAACAATATCCTTATAGACTTTAGCATAGCAACAGGTGAGAAGGTTTCATCATAATCAACCCCTTGAGTTTGAGTGAAACCCTTTGCTACAATTCTAGCCTTATAAGTATCCATGTTTTCATGCATATCGGTTTTCTTCTTGAAAACCCACTTGCTTCCAACTACTTTGGAGTTAAGAGGTGGTACAACCAAGTCCCATACTTGATTGTCATGCATGGATTGCATCTCAACGATCATGGCCTCGAGCCATTTCTTACAATCCGAACTGGACACTGCATCATGGTATGTGGTTGGTTCATCAGAGTCTACCACATAGCATCCATCCATGAAAAATCCGTATCTTTCAGGTGGATTACTAGTTCTACCACTTCTACGAACGTTTTGTGTGTATTGATCAACCATTTGATCATCTTCAACATCCTCATGCTGAGTGCTAGTTTCAACCAAACGTGCATCGGGTTGTGGTTCTTGATCCTCCTCAAGATCCACTGTTCTACTGTTAGTTCCTTCCATAAGGAACTTTGCTTCTAAGAACTCACCCTTTCTGGCAACAAACACCTTTTGTTCCAGTGGATCATAGAAATAATATCCATAGAATCTCTAGGGTATCAAACAAAGATACACTTGGTGGATCGGACTTCCAATTTGTTTGGGGTGGGCGTCTTAACATAAGCCTCACAACCCCAGACCCTTAAGTATGATAGGGATGGAACTCTTCGTGCCATATCTCAAGGGGTGTCCTTTCCACCTTTTTGGTTGGGGCCATATTTAAAATACGGGCCGTGGAGAGCAAAGCAAAACCCCAAAATGATAGAGGTAATGTGCTTCTAGCCATCATAGATCGGACCATATCCAATAAGGTTCGATTCCTCCTCTCAGACACACCATTATGTTGTGGTGTTCCAGGTGGAGTGAGTTGTGAGACAATCCCACAACTCCTAAGATGATCTTGAAAGCATCATTTAGGTACTCACCTCCTCTATTGCTGCTGAGAACTTTAATCGACTTGTTGAGTTGATTTTGTACTTCATTTTGAAAGATCTTGAACATTTCAAAACCTTCATCTTTGTGTCTTAACAGGTACACATACCCGTAGCGACTATAATCGTCGGTAAAGGTAATGAAGTATCTTTCACCATTCCTAGTCATTGGCTTAAAAGGACCACATACATCCGAATGTATGATTCCTAATAAATCTTTTGCCCTTTCGTTAGTTCGACTAAAGGGTGCCTCAGTCATTTTACCTTATAAACAAGATTCACACACATCAAATGAATCACATTCACTTGTTTTTAAAACACCATTCTTTTGTAGTGTTTGAATTCTTTTCTTGTTTATATGACCAAGACGACAATGCCAAAGATAGGTATCACTCAATTCTAATTTGAGTTTCTTGGTGCAAGTTTGGTACAATGAACTATTTAAAGTATTTTCATTAACCAATTCACAAATACCATTAATGGAAATAGCTTTAATGTAGAACATATCATTAAAAGAAGCATGAATATCTTTTTCAATAAATGATAATACATATCCAAATTGTTTTAACAGGGCTACAGAGATAATATTCCTAGTCAAACTAGGAGCATACAAAATATTGTTCAAAATTACTTCCAAACCATTTGGAAGTTTCAAGATGTAGTCACCACGGGCTTCAACTTGAACTTTTGCCCCATTGTCCATGTAGAGGCTAACATCCCCTTTCTTGAAGTCACTACTTCTTCTGAACCCCTACAACAAATTGAAGTCACTGCTTCTTCTGAACCCCTGCAACAAATTGCAAATATGAGTTCCACATCCGGTATCTAATACCCATGTGTTCGAGGATATCATGTTAAATCAATATGGATCATGTATATTGTACCTGAGGTTTGCCCAACACGTCTTTGCTTTCAACTCTTGGAGATGGACGGGACAATTTCTTGCCCAATGTCCAATCTCCCCACACTTAAAGCATGGGTCATTAGTAGCAACCTTTTGCTTCTTCTCCTATGGTTTGGGTGGCACACTTACCACCCCTTTCCCTTTTCCCCATACTCGTCCCTTGCCCTTGGCAACCTTTGCCTTGGGTGTGGGATGAGGCCTTTTCTTGTTCCCACCTTCATTGATGGTGAAAACGGGTAAAACCCTATTACCCATGGCCACCTCGGCTGTTTTGAGCATTGAGTGAAGCTCACCAATGCTTTGTCCCAAGCATTCATGTTGTAATTCAACACAAATGTCTCGAACTTCTTGGTAAGGCCATTAAGCATCAAATCCGTGGCCAATTCCTTTGAGACAGGACAATTAAGCCTCTCGAGGCGGTCAATATGACTTTTCATCTTAAGTACATAAGATGAAACTGATTGGTTGTCGTCCATACGACATGCATGGAGTGCTCGAACCGTTTCGAAGCGCTCAACCCTTGCCTGCTGTTGGAACGTTTCTTTCAGCTGGGTTATCATGTCATAAGCTCCGTGATGTTCATACTCCTTTTGGAGATCCGGAGTCATGCTCGCTAGCATGAGACAAGACACTTGGACGGAGTCCACAGTGTACTTAAGCCAATCGTTATAGGCCTCCTCATCATCCTCAGCAGGTTGATCGGGGATAGGGTCGTCTAAAATACATGATTGTCTCTTGCTTGAGAACGATTCTCAAGTTTCGATACCAATCAATGAAATTGTTATGATTTAGACGTTCGTTTTGGAGAATCGCTCGTAATGATTGGGCGGACGCGGATGAATTATCATGATTATCATTATTGGTAGCCATCTACAAAATATAACAAAGATCTTTTTAGTATTTTCGATATAGCTATTTTAAATAATAATACCTTTTAAGGTCGTTTTATATTAAAATCTAAAACCCAACATTACATTTAAATTGTGGTTAGGTGGCCTTTATCCCACGATTTAAATTAATAAGATGGTCAATGATTGACGGTTGCAACCATTTGCAACTTCTAGAGGTATGGGATTGACTTTAAACATCATATGTAAAGTCGGCATGTTAATCCCATCAACACCATTTGGAAACCATATTGTAGGTGATCCATTTAACATGGTTTGCAAATCATGTCACCCTACTTGCACAGACATGTGAGTTTACCAACATAAGTGGTTAGGTGACCTTTATCCCACAAATGTGGTATCCCCATCTTAAGTCACAAGTTCCCTCCAAATGGTTAGGTGATCCTTATCCCATTAGGAGTTTCCAAATGACTCAAGTGTTGTGCAAAAGGACGGTGTAAAACTTGTTGGAAATATAGTTTGAAATATTTAGAGATTTCATAGTCTTAATTTAGAAACTCTATGTACTTGTACTTGCATGCTTTCAAATACAAGATACCCTATGGTCTTTGATTAAAACACATTTTAATCATTAAATCATTAAATCATTTTAATAACCTTTTAATAACACTTAATGATTAAGAACCGTTTTATATTAGGTTGTTAAGATCATTTTTATTGAGATTGTTAATCATATCCAAATATCATACAATCATTCATAAAACCACAATCAAACAAGCATAATATAAACAACCATAATGTGCATAACTATAGCTACTATTGTGACCACACTTGTATGCCATCACAAGTGTGGTCATTTGGTCTTTCTTAAGGTTGAAAACAATATAAATTGAGGTCTTCATAGACCCCCACTTGAACTTGCATCCATATGCTTCAAGTCCTTCTTGTGCTTCCTTCCCGGGCATCTTCTTTTACAAAATATATATCCTAATACATATTTTCTAGTAAAAGGAAATTACTCCTAATCTATTATTACATCCCAATGATAAATAGACAAAATACATTTTAAACAAAGCACAAATTAATATACAACCCCATTGAATGAATATAATCAAATAAAAACATACAATCCAAACCAAACAACACAAGGTCTAAGCTAGGTTATGCACCAATATGAACATACATCATATCAACCAAAACAAAATAATGAATCCCCTCAAAACCCATGAATTTTCAGCCAACATAAACAGAAAATTTCGGGTTTAGTAATTGTCCAAACAACACAACATATCAACATACATATCTTTCAAGGTTTAATCACAAGCATGTGTAATATAACCTTGAAAGTTGGGGATTCAACAAAACAGAATATAGCAGCCCTTAAAAGGGTTATAAAGTCCCATAAAGCAATTATAATGGACAAAGAACAAGCAAGCTATCCACATAACCGGCTCTTGATGCCATTGATGGTTTGTTTGAAGATTGATACCGAGTTTAACCTTTTAAACTTTTCAGAAAACGCAGCGGAATTACAACTTTATAAACTTGTTTATAGGCTTAAAAATGTCCATTATGTGACCACATTAATGTAAAACAAACCCATATATCAAAGGATCATTATATGTGAATAAACAAGCTATGAACATAATAAAGGTGTACATAAAATCATAGCTACATGAAGCTGTGATTAACTACCTTTCTCCAGCTGAAATGTCGACCAAGGTAGAGTGATTAGATGCTAAAGATTCGGCCAAGGCTCCAAGGAAGGACCCCTCAAGCTAGTATACCCCAAGCACTATCACAAAACACCTTAGATGCTAGGATTGAACACAAAACGAAGGGAAACTCTTCTGGAAAATCCTTTCAGCCGAGTTCTCTTCAACAAGAACAAGAAAACCCTTTTCTTGTGTTGTTCTATTGCATGTGTGAGAGAGAAATGAGATGGAGTGAATGTGTATCTAATGTGTGTATGTTTTCAAGAATAACAACAAAACCAAGAGGAGGCCATCCTTAAAGGGCGGCCGAAACCTCATTGGGTTATTTTGATTTCCCCCCAAAAGTTAAATGAAATATAACATAATAACAAGTCATTTTTAAAAGTGTTCATTCAATAAACCTTTTATTAGAATAACACATACACACTCACTAATTATTTGATGTTATTTAAATAACTTAAATAACATTACAAACAATATCTATAAACAAAATATCCATATAAATTGTTCAATCTCATATGCAAGTTATTTAGAAAACCCATTTTCTAAATTTGGTGTTATTATTTAATTGCATGATTATATCATCAGTTGAATAATTGACGGTGATTGCAAAGCTTGTTATTGGGTATAACCCGACTTGGATCATGACATACTAACCGCATCAATGTTCTATGTGTCTTGGGCATATAGAATCTACAAGAACATCACCTGGCATTAAAAGTTTAACAATAACCCCGGCTAGAAATAGATCTAGCCCTCAAATTAAATTGTACGTCCAACATAAGGACATAGTGTATAATAACAGTAATTAAAAATTGTTTAGATAGTTTTGAAAATCAGACAAGCCAATGCCATGGTAATGGTGCGGGGTCGAGGTCTTCAACGATAGCTAGAGTGTTGCTCAAAAGAAATTATGTCAACTAAAAAGTTGGTGTATTTAAGTGCTTAAAGATTAAAAACAAGGATTCGTTAGAATCCACACTTATTTAAAATTCATAGTATCATTATTGTGGGGATCACAATCAACCCTGCACTCAGCCCTGGCTAGCCTCTTCAAAAATTAAGTTACTGGTTAAATCCCCGTGGGGAGAACTGAGCCTCAAACCAGTGGACCGTACATGCCGGATGGTTCACCATAGTATCTTATAAAACCTGTTACACGCCACCAACGACCCCGCAGGATCTCATTGTGGTACCCTTCCCATTCGTCACAGAAGGCACTGTGTGTAGGGGATTCCCCAAGTAGATCTACCATATAAAGAATCAGTTCCCAAAAGAATTCATGACATTGATACAAGTATTAGCAGGTCTCAACATAACCACAATATACAACATTATAATATAGCACCGAAATATTTTAATTTCAACAGAGCATGCTTCATCCTATAACAATAGTAAAAAGGGAAACACTTAAACTCACCTTAGAATTCAAGCAAAAAGGGTCATTTTGTGTGCCGGGAAAAGTCTCAAATCTAGCACCCTATTCAATAAGATTTAAGTGGTAATCCACTAACTCTAGGGTGATGGAGATGCATAAGATGTGTCATGCGGTGAAAACCTTAATAGCATTTCAATTACTAAGTCCTTGTGTAAAAAGTTTTCTTTTATAGAAAATTAGGGTTTCTTAGGAAAGAAAGTTAGTTTGAGTCTTTTATGTGATTCTTGGTTCAAGGGGTCGGTTCATAGAAGTTTGTCAAAAATTTACCGTTTAGTCCTCAAAGTTTCAAAATTTACAATTTCTACCCCAAAGTTTGATTTCTTGCATTAAATGTCTTTTAATGGTCTTAGATTCACTAAATATCATTTTAAATGACTTTGTATAAGGTTTTTAATTTTTTAAAGATGCATTTCGAGCTCCTTTTAGGTGAAAGTATACCTTTTAAGTTTTACCCATTTAAACATGTTTTTAACCGAATTTGTCCCGTTAAAAGCTTGTTTGACCAATTTTTCAACACTTTTAGATCTTATAGTACACAACTTACTGAAAAAACATGGTTTCCTAGGATTTTGGTGTTATATCCTCATTTCTAAAATTATCTTCCTAACTTTACCCGGTTAAAACCCGTTTTTCACTAAAAATTCAATTTAATCTAACCATTTAATCAACAAATCCGACCCAAATACTTTGTTAACCCTTTTAGAGCCTGTAATACTTTTTAAGATGGTTAAAATCTAAATTTTATTGTTTTATAGTTGTTTTTACCACTTTTTGGGTCCCCGAATATATACAAATAGCTTACAAGTCTAAGACATTTATATTTTCAGCCTTTAACATCACATCACATACCCAAAATCATCCAAAACTTACTGAAATACTATGTCAACCTCACGGGTTCATCAACCCAAGTAAGAACACCATGGAAACTAAAGTGTTACACCATTCTCATCCATTACACTTGTGTTAAATGCCATAACTTGCGATTAAACATTAACCGGACCTTTTCTAACTTTGAAAGCAGGTTATTAGGAGATTAGAAATCCCATTTTGAGCAGGTTACATGATTATTTTAGAAGAGACATAAGTTGTGCAAGTTGGATGGTGTAAAAGCACCCGAAAAGAGGGTTTTCTAGGTGTAAACCATGTTACACCTATAGAATGGCATGCTTACGAGTATGGTACCTTCAAGGACGTGAAAAGCTCTTCAAGAACGGAGTTGTAGTAGCAAGTTTCTGTTAGATATGAGAATGGTGAGGTTTTGACCGAAAAACGAAGACAAATTGAAGAAATGACTAAAACCGGTGACATGAAGCTTACACTTGACGTATCTTGCGGTTTGGGGCATGTAGCAGGTCGTGGATGACTTGAAACTCCTTGGAAAAAGCTGGAGAATCTCTATTAAGGCTGGAAATCCAAGAGCTTGTAAGATTCGGGCACCAAAGCTTCGCAAATCTTCACTTCCTTGGGGTTTGATGCTGGCCGATAGGCTTGTGGTGTTTCTTTGAGATGGCTGGGATTTGAGAGGGGATTTTGAGTGTGTGTGTGTTTGTGTTTCGGTTATGGAGACTGAGAGGGAGAGAAGGAGACAAAAGGGTGTGGTGGTGGAGTGTTGAAAGTTTGCATGAAGTGGGATAGGTGGAAAAGGGTGGTGGTGTAGAAAAGAGGGGAGTGGAGGAGAGGGGGCGGCCGATTTGGCCTTTAGTGGTGTTGGTTTTTGATTTTTAATCTAAATGTTTAGTAGTATTATGTAGTATAATTTGTAGTGTAGTGTAGTATTGGATAGTATTTTAGATGGTAAAATTTAGTTGTTTTCATCCATGATTTAGTTTTACAAGGGTGACTAATTAACTTTCCCCGGACACTAAGATTTCCCTAACTAATGCTTCATCGGTTCAATTATCATAGAAGGCACATGAAATACCAATAAAGACAACAATAGCGATAATAATAAAAGTGCCAATAATAATTATAATGGAAATAATATCATTATATATAATATTTGAACAGGAAATGATGCAGGTTGGCAAGGTAAGAATCATGACCTAGAGGTCGGTTGTTAAAGATATCAGTAATACTTATTCCTAGTTCAGAGGCAAAGCCTTTAACCCACAAAGCTTAATACATTTAGCCAAGGAAATGTATTCTACTTTAGTACAGGATAAAGCTACCACCTTTCGTAAAGAAGCATTCAAGCTATCAACACTAGCTAGCACCTTAAAGACACAACCAAAAATCGATCTGCTTCTATCTAAGTCCTTGGCATAGTCTGGATCAACAAAACCCTCAACCAACATCTCATTTGATTTAGACTTACCATAAACTACACCAAGATTCACAAAACCATTAAAATACCATAGAATCCACTTCACAGCACTCCAATGAACCTTTCCTTAGTTTGAAATATATCTACTTACTACACTCACAGCATAAGCTAGATCTAGACATGTACAAACCATTAGATACATCAAATTTCCAACTACACTAACATAAGGAACCTTATTCGTATAATCTTCTTGCTTTAATGTTGATGGAAAATCCATGTTGGATAGTTCAAAGTGCTAAGCTAAAGGAGTTAAGACAGGATTGCATTTCTCCATACAAAACTTTGCAATGGGAGATATGAAGTTCTTTCTCGGGTTACAGGTGGATTAGACACCAAATGGGATTTTCCTAGACCAGACAAGTATGTAGTGATATTCTTAGTCGGTTTGACATGGAGAATGCTTCTACAGCTGGAACTCCACTTGCTACAACCATGATGTAGCACCCGACGAGAATGGTGATCTGGTGGATGCCACTATGTACCGAGGGATGATTGGATCTCTCATGTATCTCACTGCCTAACGACCTCATATCATGTATGCTACATGTTTATGTTCACGGTATCAGGCAAAGCCTAAGGTGAACCATCTTATTGCGGTCAAAAGGATTTTTCGTTATGTGAAGGGTACAACCACACTTGGGTTGTGGTATCCTCATGATGATGACTTTGAGCTTACTACGTAGTGTGACTCAGATTTGGAGCCTGCAAGATGAACTACAAGTCTACATCAGCAGGGTGTCAGTTCTTTAGGAGAAGATTAGTAACTTGGCAGTGTAAGAAGCAGAGCTCGGTTGTGTTGTCACCTATGAAGCCAAATACGTTGCTGTTGGAAGTTGCTATTCGCAAATCATATGGATTCAAGAGCAAATGCGGGGTTACGGTTTGAAATTCTCTTCTAGTCCTATCTTTGTTGATAACTCAGCTGCAATTGCAGTCAATAAAAACCCGGTCCAATATCCTAAGACCAAACATATCGGAATTAAATATCACTTTGTGTTGGACCAAAAGAACCAATGAGCCAAGATCAGAAAACCTCTAAGTCCCACATGGTATCACAACAACTGCTGAAAGCCTCATCAGCAGTTTGACAAGTGCTGAAGACTTCAACAGCTGAAGATCAAGTGCTCAAGACTTCAACAGCTGAAGAACTAAAGTGCTGAAGTACAACAGCTGAAGAACACAAGTGCTGAAGCTGAAAGACCAAAGTACTGAAGTACAACAGCTGAAGAGTTTACAAGTGCTGAAGATCAACAACTGACGTACAAAGTCTGAAGACAAAGACTGAAGACATCAGCTGATGATATCTACTGAAGTCATCAGCTGATGAAACACCTGAAGGTCAAAGTCTGAAGATCAAGTACTGAAGCCTCAGTAGTTTGTCACAACTGCTGAAGAGTACTTCTTCAGTAGTTGTGATATCAGTAGTTTTATATTTCTAGTTTTAGTAGTTTTATGTTTCAGTAGTTTTGTAAAACGACTGAAGAGCTTGTTCTTCAGTCGTTGTAGTTTCAGTAGTTTCTAATCAGTAGTTTATATTCTGTACTTAACACTCTGATATGTTCTCAGTAGTTGTGAACATTTCAGTAGTTTGTTAAGAGTTAGTTATTTTTGTATTAGATCTGCTAGTTGTCACTTTCCGTGATAACAGCAGTGATTGTTGCACTCTATATAAGGAGTGACAACCTATTGTAATAAAGGGCATGACGGGAATGAATGAATGATTTGAATGATTTGATTAGCAACATTCCATATCTATAAACATTCCTTGAATCAGAAATATATTCTCTCGCTATAACCGTATGTGCTCTTAATGCATACAAGCATCGACTTCTTGCTACAATTTGTCTAATTCCTATTCTTATTCCGCTGCTTTGAACTCTAATACATCAAACTTGTGATCGCTGATCCTGTCAAATGGTATCAGAGTGCTAAGTACAGAATATAAAACTACTGATTAGAAACTACTGAAACTACAACGACTGAAGAACAAGCTCTTCAGTCGTTTTACAAAACTACTGAAACATAAAACTACTGAAACTAGAAATAAAAACTACTGATATCACAACTACTGAAGAAGTACTCTTCAGCAGTTGTGACAAACTACTGAGGCTTCAGTACTTGATCTTCAGACTTTGACCTTCAGGTGTTTCATCAGCTGATGACTTTAGTAGATATCATCAGCTGATGTCTTCTGTCTTTGTCTTCAGACTTTGTACGTCAGTTGTTGATCTTCAGCACTTGTAAACTCTTCAGCTGTTGTACTTCAATACTTTGGTCTTTCAGCTTCAGCACTTGTGTTCTTCAGCTGTTGTACTTCAGCACTTTAGTTATTCAGCTGTTGAAGTCTTCAGCACTTGATCTTCAGCTGTTGAAGTCTTCAGCACTTGTCAAACTGCTGATGAGGCTTTCAGCAGTTGTTGTGATACCATGTGGGACTTAGAGGTTTTCAGATCTTGGCTCATTGGTTCTTTTGGTCCAACAAACTCCCCCTGAACCAATGCAGCCAAAACCTCTAAATTATTTATTATCCCACTTATTGTAGGCAAAATGTTGGTCTTTTTCCTTCTTGATCAGTAGAGAAGATGACCCATGTAAGCTCCGGCCTGGGAAGAAATCTCAGATATTTGTTTGGCAGGGTATGAATGCGAACTCTGTTTTGGGGAACTGGACAGAGAGTTGTTATCCCATTCATGAGATTTACTTCCCTATAATGAGTCTGTATGACTCTCGAACATAGGCCTCAAGGAGAACAACTTGTTCCTCCTGAGAGAGTTCTTCTACTCCTCCTTCGAAGAAGAACTCTGGACCATAGTACTCAGATAAGTACTTCATGGTCCTGCCATTTTTTAGCTCCACCGTAGTTACCTCCCTATATACAAATTCATCAGGATGGTTTCCTTCAAGGAGTAACTGGAGCTCATTCTTCTGGATGTCTTCAAGCTTTTTATATAACAACCCCTTCTTAATCATCTTGTTTTCTAGTGAAGCTTGAGGGGTCTTCTTTGCTTGGTGAGCTTTCTTGAATTCATCAATGATTTCCCAAGGTGAGACTACAATGGCCAACTTGATGGTAGAATCTATTGTTTTTCGTACCTGGCCATTGTATCTGTGTGGAATAGTTCTTTTACGGATTCTAGAACTCACCCTGGGGTCTGGCCATACTCTCACTCTCTCCTTCTGATACTGAAAAGTGTGCCTGAGAGCGTACAGCCTTTGAGCATGCCTTTTCATGGCTTGAATAGATGATGACTGAGGAAATTCCTTGTCAACCATCTTCAACAGTTGCTCATCGTGCTGTTTCTGCTGTTCTTCTTCTTCTATCTTGACTCTGACCATTTCCCTTTGAGAGTCTGGTGTGATCATGGGTTGACTTCGGGGTTTTGGTAGCTTTAGAACAGCAGAGAGTGGCAGACTATCATCTTCATCCTCTTCTTCTTCTTCTTCCATCCTCAGCACCCTTCTCCTCCTTCTGGGTGCATCACTGGATGATGGTTGGGTTGGTGAAGGAATTGGTTTTGGAGAATGAAGATGTTTGGATTTTGGCTTAGAGATTGGTTGGGAGATTTGAGGGATAGGCTATGTTTGAGTGGGTGGAAGGGAAGGTTGATCGAGCATCTTTGTAGTTAGTTTCGCCTTTGTGAGTTTAGCCATCTCTAACCTTTTACCAGCCCCAGCCTCATCAAGGGCTTCCACAATAATCCCTTTATTGAATTGCTCAGACAGACAGATTCTGGTGGCTATAGCCAGAATGCTGTCCCTGGTCCACGCGCGAATCTCCATTAACGATCTTCCTAAGTATTTTGCAATGAAGCGGATCATTATTTCCAATCTCTCTTTTTCAAGAGCATCATACCCTGCCCATCGGGTTTGTATCTCTTGCACTTCCAACGTTCTGATCTCACTATCCTGTGTGGCTGTGTCAAACCCCTGCCTGAAGAGTTGTTCAATTATTTTATCCATGGATCGGCTGTGTGTAGTATCAGCTTCTTTTACCAGCTCCTCCAAGGATTTGTCGTCAGCAGTATGATCATCAACACTTTTCTTTCGCTTGTAAGTGAGCAGAGGTTGCTTTTCTTTCTCCTCCTCTTGGGCTTGCTTCTTTTCCTTCTTTTCCTCTGTTCTTTTCCTTTTCTTTTCTTTCACTGCAGTACTCTCCCCCTTTTGGATGCATTGGAGGAAGGGGTTTGTACCGCAGAAAGAGACTTTTGTACAGCAGCATCAATCAAGGGCTGTAAAGTTGAGGAAAGCCTCTCATCAATGGCTTTAGTCACAATATCAGTGATTATGGGTGTGATGAGAGGGAGGGAATTTTGAAGTACAATACCTATTTGCTCAGGAGGGTTCTGTTCCTGAGAAATAGGGCCTGAAGCAGAGGCAGGTGGTTGAGTTTGGAGTGGCTCAGTGTTTGGGGAACCTTCAAGTGAAGGTGCCATCTGTGGGTGGGTAGAGGCAGATGGTCTTTCTCCTTGTGAGAGTTGATCAAGTAGGTTTTGCAGCCTACTGACTTTCTCTTCAAGGATTGTGTTCTGGGCAAGAACATCATAGAAAAAGCCCAGGTCATCATCAGCCGAAGCTGAATCATCTGACCTCCTGCTTAGAGCAGAATTTACATGCACTGGGTGTAGACCAGTTGGTGCATGTGCCCCTTGTGCTTGGTACTGGGGACTTCCAGCCTCAGGATAGTGTCCATCATCAGTTGTTGCCTCTAGTGAGGTCTTAGCAATGTTACCAGCCTCATTCTGATCATGTGCTGAGTCAGAGGAGGTGGCAGCCTCACTAGATATTCTAAGCTCCTTGTCTACACCAAGAGATACAAAGTGGTAAACCCCTGTGCTGTGGGTTCTCAAGTGCACTGTGTTCCTCCCCGTCAATTGTAGAGGTGTTCCCAGTAGTAAGTGGTTTCTGGGGAGGGGGTGAGGAGTGCAGTTGAGTAAGCACTTGTGCAACTATTAAAGTTGGGCTGTGAGGGGCGGTTGTTTGGGGTGAAGGGATAGAAGCAGTGTGCACCTGGGGAGGTTGGTGCTTTTCAATGGCAATCTCCTCAAGTGAGGAAGATCCCAGATATGTAGGTACCCCTTGTGTGGTTGTTGCAGGCTCCTGTTGAGAGGAAGCCTGAGCGGCTATGGCTGGAAGATCCCAGATATGTAGGTACCCCTTGTGTGGTCATTGTATCCACTAGGGGGTTTGGACTAGTGGATATATCCTGCGTTTGTGTTGCAGGGGCATCCTCAGGGGACTCAATTCCCTGAGTAGCCGTTTTGGGTTTCTTTTTGGTGGGTTTGGTGGGGACTTTTGATTTGGAGGTGGTGGCTGTGGGTTCCAGCTGCGTGGGTTTTCGCAGCTTGGCAGCCATTTTATTGTCTGGTCAGAGTTGTGCCGGGAGTATACTTCCGGCAGAACAGCCGTAGCAGGGACTCCCAAGCCAACAAGTCCCTCAGGATTAAGCTGGTTTGTAATGATGGCCATTATGAACCGTGGATATAGTATCCAACGGTTGGCAGTTAGTTTTTGAGCCATATCCTTGAGCTCCGAAAACATTATTTCTGAAAAGTTTAGCGGTTGTTGCTCAAGAATAGAATACATTACCTGCTACCATTTTGTCGACATTTGATCCCAAGACGACGTCTTAGGAGCCAAACATACATTCACCATGTGAAACATTAGGCGTTCAGCGTCAGGAAAGTGTTTCTTCATGATAGTGGAGGCACTGAGATCGCCTTGATATCCATGTTGGGCAAAAGATAGATCTGTGGTGCCCTTCGGATATCCAGCAGGAGAACTAGCATCATTCAGATGAAGAATTTGGCGGATTATTGCAGGAGTGATGACTACTTCTTTGTATTGACGACCGACTGGAGAGATGGTGTGTTGTTCTCCCCAGTGGTAATAGTAACGTTCATCCAAAATTGTTGAAGGGATTCGACATGTAGTATGGGATTCAGAAGAAATGCCGTATTGTATTGGGACTGAACCATAAGATCGATAGCAGTATCGAACTTAGTCCAGATAGGCGATTTAGTGAGGTAGGCAACACAGTTGTGTCGCGGTTAATTTCATGGACGCCATTGAGAAGAGGGAAGTTTTGGAGAGGAACGTTAAGTTTGAAGAAGATGAAGCATTGAAGGATTAGGTCAGGGATATATATACGGTACGGGTAAGAAAACGACTGAAGGATGTGGTGTTAGTCATCAGTTTTTTAAACGACCGTTGACATGGTATTATCCTTTCAGACGTTGAAACAGCTGAAGTCGTGGTGTTAGGCATTAGAAGTTAGAAAACTACTGAAGACCGTGGTTTTGACTTCAGATGATTGAAACAACTGAGGACTGTGTTTGTCATCAGTAGTTGTGAAACTACTGAAGACAGTGGTTTTGTCATCAGCTGTTGTAAACAACTAAAGACTTGGTATTAGTCATCAGTAGTTATAAAACTACCGAAGACATGGTATTGCTTCAGTTGTTTAGAATGAAACAGCAGTTGTACAAACGACTAAAGAGAAATTTCTCATCAGCTGTTTTCGTCAATCTTAGCTTTTCAGCTGTTTCATACTGTCCTCAACACATTCATCAGCCTTTTTGGCGGATTTCAGCTGTTTCATAGGACATCAGTACTTATCTGTTTATACTGATTTCAGTAGTTGTAACTACATCAGTAGTTTTAACTACATCAGTAGTTTGGAACAGATAAAGTACTTCAGTACTTATGAGGCATTTAGCCATCAGTAGTTATAAAAACTACTAAAGGGAAAAGGACTCATCAGTACTTATATGTGACATGGGTACCAATGATCACCAGTAATTACTACTAAAATCATCAGTAGTTGTCACTTATTCTAGCTGCAGCATCCAAGCCTTAACACCAGGTTTTTGGAAAGTTGAACTATCCAAAGGCTTAGTAAAAATGTCTGCAAGCTCATCAGCACTAGGCACAAACTTAGGATCAATCAGACCTTTTTCAAAACAATCCCTTATAAAATGATGTCTGATCTCTATATGTTTGGTCCTAGAGTGCTGGACTGGATTTTTGACAATACACAGAGCTGAAGCACTATCCATTAACAATGGAGTCTTAGTCTCTGTAATGCCATAATCCAGAAGTTGGTTCTGAAGCCAGAGTACCTGAGAGGTGCAACTTGCAGCAGCAATGTACTCTGCTTCAGCAGTTGATGTAGCAACTGAGGTCTGTTTCTTGCTCTGCCAAGAAATCAAGCAGTTGCCTAGGAATTGACATCCACCAGAAGTTGATTTCCTGGTCAACTTACACCCTGCATAGTCACTGTCAGAAAAAGCAACTAATTTACCAGAATGTCCAGTAGAATACCATAAACCTAGAGATGGAGTGCCTTGCAGATATCTAAAGATCCTCTTGACTGCAATCAGATGAGATCTTTAGGTGCAGCCTGAAACTAGCACAAACACATGTAGCAAACATAATATCTGGTCTAGAAGCTGTTAAATACATCAAGGACCCAATCATACATCTGTAAAGTGTTTCATCAACCACTTTACCTTTCTGATCTGTATCCAGTTGTGTGGTGCTGCACATGGGGGTAGAACAGGGCTTACAGTTTTGTAAATCAAACTTTTGCAAAAGATCTTTTGTGTATTTGGACTGATGAATGAAAATTCCATCAGCCTTTTGTTTGATTTGCAACCCCAAAAAGAACTGTAATTCTCCCATGGCACTCATTTCAAACTTCTGTTTTACATCAACTTTAAAGCATCACAACTTTGGATCAGAGGATGCAAAAATGATATCATCTACATAAATTTGAACGAGTAGATTATGCTGCCTAACTTTCTTAATAAAAAAGTCTTACTATGGAGCCTCTAGTGAAATTATTTTCCAAGAGAAAGTTTGATAATGTCTCATACCAGGCTCTAGGAGCTTGTTTTAACCCATAAAGAGCCTTATCAAGCTTATACACCCAATTAGGATGTTTATTGTCCTCAAAGCCTGGAGGTTGACATACATAAACCTCTTCTTTAATTTTTCCATACAAAAATGCACTTTTGACATCCATTTGAAAAACTTTAAGGTTTTGATAAGCATCATAAGCTAAAAACAATCGAATTGCTTCCAGTCTGGCTACAGGGGCAAAGGTTTCATCATAATCAATACCTCTTCTTGTGCAAACCCCTGAACAACCAGTCTGGCCTTGTTCTTAACAATAAGCCCATTTTCATCAGTTTTGTTCCTAAACACCCATTTAGTGCCTATTGCACACTTACCTGGAGGTAGAGGAACCAGTTCCCACACTTGCTGTTTCTTGAACTGAAGAAGCTCAAGCTGCATGGCATCAACCCATCCATTGTCCTTTAAAGCAATGTGATAATTCTTTGGCTCTTGCTGACTGATGAAGAGAGCATTGAAGCAGAAATTTGACAATTGACTTCGTGTTGATACTCCAGCAGTGATATCACCAATGATTTGAGACATAGGGTGATTCTTCAGATTGATACACAATGAGATCTGTGCAAGTGTTTGTAGCAGGCTCAGCAGTAACAGATGGTGATGGTGAATCATTTCCTTGAAACCAATCCATGGATGGTAATTCAAAGGAAGTTGAATTCGAAGAGATCTCATCAGCATTTGTTGTGGATGGTGCTACTGGAGCTACAGGAACATCAGGTCTAGCTGAATCAGGCAGCTGATCACTAAACCTGAGAGGGTGAGTACTGCAATCATCATCATCATCAGCAGTACCACCAGGTGGTGAACTGTGACAGGAGCAAAGCAGGAGTTTGATAAGGAACGTATTGCAGTATGTCCAAATCAAATAACTCCACAGGGCTTTGTGGAATCTTGTCCTTTGGAGATTCATTGAACTTAACATGTAGAGTTTCTTCAACCATCTTTGTTCTGCAGTTAAAGACTCTGTATGCCTTGCAAGTAGATGAATAACCAACAAAATACCCTGCATCCACCTTAGGATCAAATTTATGGAGTTGATCCTTTGTGTTGAGATAAAACAGGGACACCCAAATGCTTTGAAAAATGAAATCAGAGGAGCCAAATGATGGAGAACTTCATATGGAGTCTTCATCAACCTCTGATTTACTAAAACTCTATTTTGCACATAGCAAGTTGTGTTGACAGCTTCAGCCCAAAAGGTCAGTGGCAAACCTGAGTCAGCCAGCATGGACCTGCAGCTTCAATGAGGGTCCTATTCTTTCTCTCCACTACTCCATTTTGTTCTGGAGTCCTTGGGATGCTAAACTGCCTTTTGATCCCCTTGAAAGATAGAAGTAATCAAGTGTATGATTTGAACTCAGTTCCATTGTCACTCCTAATACACTTGACTGGAAGGGAATACTGCTTCTCAATATACAACACAAAGTGAATAATCTTCTGAGCAGCCTCATCATTTGAATGTAGAAAGAAAGTCCATACAAATCTGGAGTAATCATCCACAATTACCAGACAGTATTTCTTCTTTGCCATGCTCATTACTCTCACAGGACAAAATAGATCCATATGCAGTAATTGCAAGCAGGCAGTGGACTTAGGCACTTCAATAGGAGGGAATGAGACTTTGTGCTGTTTCCTTTTAAACAAGCAGTGCAGGTTTCATACAGTGGAACTCCTTTATTGGTAAGCCTCTGACTAAACTATTGTGGGTAAGCTGATTCATGTTTTTGAGATTAACATGACCAAGCCTTCTGTGCCACAGTTTAGATTCTTGAGAAAAGCTTTGGAAAATAGGCAAGGATTGCCTTTGAGATCTATTTTCTAGAAAGATCTAAGGCATACACTCTTCCTGTCCTGTTGGCTCTCAGGAGAGTGTGATCATCCAACACCTTGTCAATCAAGTGCAAAACTTTGGATGACAGAATCCTACAGTTTTGACTGGTGAAAAGAGCAACATGGCCTTTATCACATTTGACTGACACTCAAGAGATGTACTTGAGATTTTCCACATGATTAACATCATCAAATTTGATTTCTCCATTGGAGACAAAACCCTTACCAATGATGTAACCCCTAGCATCATTGCCAAAAGAAACAAATCCCTTCTTTCCTTGAGAGTAGTCATGAAGAAGAGAGCTGTTCCCAGTCATGTGCATAGATCCACCACTGTCTACATACCAGATGCTACTTTGGCATGTTGAAGAACCCTGCAATCATAAACAATCAGTTAGTTTTAGAGACCTAAACCTTTTGGTTTTCGGCCTGGTCTCATCAATAGATGGTAAACTAACAATTTATTTGAAACAAAGCCTGAGAGGAAGAAGATGGTGTAGAAGAGGAGTCCTTTGGCTTGGATCTCCTTTTCTGTGGTTTCAACATAGGAGCATCTAGTTGGTTAACTCTACCCAACAGATGTTAACCATCATAACCAGCTGTGTCTGATTCTGTGATAAAGCTTTCAGCTCATCAGACACATTGCCAGTGGAGTTTGATATGTTCCTATGTTGCCTTCTTCTTCTGAGCACCCTCAACTGTCACCTGTTTAACCCCTTCCCTTTTGGATTTCTTTGAGGACTTAAGGGTTACAGGATTTGATGTTGCTGATACTGATACAAATGTGGTCTCAAACTCAGTTTTCATTTTTACCATTTTCTCTTTAATTTCTTCTTTTTGTTTGAGTTTGGAACCTCTTTTGTACCAACAATCTGTAAGATGATTGAACAAACCACATACTTCACATGGTTCTTCTTCATCTTAGGTTGATCATCAACTAAAGAGGGGTGAAGCAACTGAAGACTTGTTCTTTAATGCTTGGAAGCATTGTTTGCTATCTTGACAGCCTCTTTAGTAGTCTTCAAACTCTTTCTACTGACAGTTTTTTCTTCAGTATGACAGCAGTTGAAGTTTGAACTTCAGGTGCTAAATCCTGCTCTCTAGTCCTTTCAGGACCTTCAGAATTAACTCTGAGTTGATCAACTCATTGATCATGTGAGTGTCAGCATTTGAACCATCAACATCAGCTGATAGGTTCAAAGAGGGCTTGATGCTGACTGCTACTTCGATTGTGCTGTATCAGAAGGTAGATCACATGATGTATGGATTGGTTATCACTCTCACCATCAGATTCTACTTTTGCTCTTGGAGTAAAATCTGTAGGTGGAGCAGTGTGATTGTAACCAATGCCAAACTTCACATTGGAAGCAGATTGCTTACTAAGAAGCATTTCAAAACCTTTGCATGATTGTACCCATCTATCACACTCTACCTGGGTAACTGCAAGGGTTTTTTTGAGATCTTTGTACTTCTCTAGAAGTACCTCTTCTCTAGCCTTATCATCAATTATTTGGCATTTCAGTTTGTAAATCTCATCATTTTTATCTTTAAGTACAGACTCAAATTCAGCTTTGTTTTTGGAAATTATTTGTTCTAGCTCAATGTTCTTATTATTTAAAGCTAGATTTGCTTCTCTAATGGAAGCAAATGCTGCTATGCATGGTTCAGAACATAATTTGGCTTTTGCCTCAGAGGATACCTATGATACCTTAGGTGTAGAGGCATTAGAAAATGAAGTATCAGCAGACTCCAAAGCCATAAGAGCTAGATTCCCAAAAGGACTGTCACCACCATGTTGACCAGCACCTGAGAACAGTTGGTCATGACCAGACATGTCATCTGGTAAACTGCTCCAGTCAACAACTCCTGGGGTGAAGAAGCTGTGTTGTTGAGGTTGAGTTTGTTGATGAGATTGGGATGGCTGAGGTTCTGGTAGTGCATGAGGTTGTGGTGCCATAGGAACTTGAACTTGATTTGACTGTGGCATGTAATAATAGGGGTAACAATATGGCATTTGACCCTGAGTAACAAAATATGCCAGAGATTGTTGTTGAGGATGATGACTAGAAGTGACAGGATGTTGCCCTCTGTGTTGTTGACTATTGCCAGGAAAAGTCACAAAGGGTGCAGTGGAGTTAGATCCAGTTGATCTACACTCTCTTGCAAAGTGTCCAAGCCTTTGGCATTTGTGACACCTTAACTTGCTCTTGTCAAAACCAACTTTGGTTTTGCCAGAGAGTCTTGGGAATTTTCTTCCAGTTCTTTTATAGAACTTCTGAGATCTGATATTTATCAGGGCCATTTGGCTCAAAATATCCATCTCTTCTAAGTCATCATCAGCAATCCCCTTGAGATCATCCATAATGATGCATAGATTGTCATTATTACACCCAGTAAACTAACCATCAACACTTACAAATGCGGAATCAGAAGCGCTTGAAGAGAAATTAATATGCTCATCATACTGGCATTCAGATGAAGCATATTCTGACTCATGACCCACCAAGGCAGTGTTGCCTGGTACAAAGTCTTCAGTGAGCTTTCCAGATGAAGACAGCTTTCTCTTCTGTTCTATCTCTCTCTCAAACGTGAGCAGTTTCCCATGGAGTTGGGTGAGAGATAGTTTGTCCAAACTAGCACTAGAGCGTAGGACAATAGTATATGTGTCCCATCTCTCAGGCAGTGATCTGAGAAATCTGTTATTCATCTGGATATTTGTGTACTCAAGTTTGACCATTTTTAATTCAGAGATCAAACAAGAGAACCGCTCATATTGTTGAGTCAGTGTCTCACCCTTTCTATGAGAGAATGTCTCATATTGTTGGGCAAGAATTTCTCTATTATTTGCCAAGACCACATCTGTTCCTCCAAATTGTTCTTTCAAGGCATTCCAGAGGTCATGGGCAGTTTCATGATGCATTAGCCCAGAATAGATTTCATTGGGCAGTGCCATGGCAAGAATTCCATGGCTTTTGCATCAATTTCAAGCAACTTCTTATCCTCATCTGAGTATTGCTCCCTCCTTTTCGGAACCATTTGATTGGTTTCCGGGTTATTCACCATAGGCTTGTGTGGACAATGTACCACTGATGTCCAACAACCTGCGCTGTTAACAGACAGGTGATGGAGCATTCGTCGTTGCCATATGTTATACTCATTCCTAACCAGCATTGGTGGCTTGGTTGAGGAACCAGTATTGTGAGGATCATTGGAGGGAGTGGTCGTTTTGAGTTCAAAAACAATTTAATTCAAGCTTTTAAAAGTTTTACACAGACCACAACAAACTCAATGAAAACCAAGAAAAGATCTCAGGATGACTGACCAGAAATAAAGAAAATTCAATCTCTATAACCGTTTCTTGCAAAAACAAAAACTAATTCAATCAAACTTAGATCTTGAATAGCAGTTTCAATGATCAATTATTAGATTGATCAATGATTAACTGCTCTGATACCATTTGACAGGATCAGCGATCACAAGTTTGATGTATTAGAGTTCAAAGCAGCAGAATAAGAATAGGAATTAGACAAATTGTAGCGATCACAAGTTTCAATGATCAATTATTAGATCGATCAATGATTAACTGCTCTGATACCATTTGACAGGATCAGCGATCACAACTTTACAGCCCTTGATTGATGCTGCTGTACAAAAGACTCTTTCTGCGGTACAAAACCCTTCCTCCAATGCATCCAAAAGGGGAGAGTACTACAGTGAAAGAAAAGAAGGAAAAGAAGCAAGCCCAAGAGGAGGAGAAAGAAAAGCAACCTCTGCTCACTTACAAGCGAAAGAAAAGTGCTGATGATCATACTGCTGACGACAAATCCTTGGAGGAGCTGGTAAAAGAAGCTGACACTACACACAGCCGATCCATGGATAAAATAATTGAACACTCTTCAGGCAGGGGTTTGACACAGCCACACTGGATAGTGAGATCAGAACGTTGGAAGTGCAAGAGATACAACCCGATGGGCAGGGTATGATGCTCTTGAAAAAGAGAGATTGGAAATAATGATCCGCTTCATTGCAAAATACTTAGGAAGATCGTTAATGGAGATTCGCGCGTGGACCAGGGACAACATTCTGGCTATAGCCACCAGAATCTGTCTGTCTGAGCAATTCAACAAAGGATTATTGTGGAAGCCCTTGATGAGGCTGGGGCTGGTAAAGGTTAGAGATGGCTAAACTCACAAAGGCGAAACTAACTACAAAGATGCTAGATCAACCTTCCCTTCCACCCACTCAAACAGAGCCTATCCCTCAAATCTCCCAACCAATCTCTAAGCCAAAATCCAAACATCTTCATTCTCCAAAACCAATTCCTTCACCAACCCAACCATCATCCAGTGATGCACCCAGAAGGAGGAGAAGGGTGCTGAAGATGGAAGAAGAAGAAGAGGAGGATGAAGATGATAGTCTGCCACTCTCTGCTGTTCTAAAGCTACCAAAACCCCGAAGTCAACCCATGATCACACCAGACTCTCAAAGGGAAATGGTCAGAGTCAAGATAGAAGAAGAAGAACAGCAGAAACAGCACGATGAGCAACTGTTGAAGATGGTTGACAAGGAATTTCCTCAGTCATCATCTATTCAAGCCATGAAAGGGCATGCTCAAAGGCTGTACGCTCTCAGGCACACTTTTCAGTATCAGAAGGAGAGAGTGAGAGTATGGCCAGACCCCAGGGTGAATTCTAGAATCCATAAAAGAACTATTCCACACAGATACAATGGCCAGGTACGAAAAACAATAGATTCTACCATCATGTTGGCCATTGTAGTCTCACCTTGGGAAATCATTGATGAATTCAAGAAAGCTCACCAAGCAAAGAAGACCCCTCAAGCTTTACTAGAAAACAAGATGATTAAGAAGGGGTTGTTATATAAAAAGCTTGAAGACATCCAGAAGAATGAGCTCCAGTTACTCCTTGAAGGCAACCATCCTGATGAATTTGTATATAGGGAGGTAACTACGGTGGAGCTGAAAAATGGCAGGACCATGAAGTACTTATCTGAGTACTATGGTCCAGAGTTCTTCTTCGAAGGACGAGTAGAAGAACTCTCTCAGGAGGAACAAGTTGTTCTCCTTGAGGCCTATGTTCGAGAGTCATACAGACTCATTATGGGGAAGTAAATCTCATGAATGGGATAACAACTCTGTGTCCAGTTCCTCAAAACAGAGTTCCCATTCATACCCTGCCAAACAAATATCTGAGATTTCTTCCCAGGCCGGAGCTTACATGGGTCATCTTCTCTACTGATCAAGAAGGAAAAAGACCAACATTTTGCCTACAATAAGTGGGAAAATAAATAATTTAGAGGTTTTGGCTGCATTGGTTCAGGGGGAGTTTGTTGGACCAAAAGAACCAATGAGCCAAGATCAGAAAACCTCTAAGTCCCACATGGTATCACAACAACTGCTGAAAGCCTCATCAGCAGTTTGACAAGTGCTAAAGACTTCAACAGCTGAAGATCAAGTGCTGAAGACTTCAACAGCTGAAGAACTAAAGTGCTGAAGTACAACAGCTGAAGAACACAAGTGCTCAAGCTAAAAGACCAAAGTACTGAAGTACAACAGCTGAAGAGTTTACAAGTGCTGAAGATCAACAACTGACGTACAAAGTCTGAAGACAAAGACTGAAGACATCAGCTGATGATATCTACTGAAGTCATCAGCTGATGAAACACCTGAAGGTCAAAGTCTGAAGATCTAGTACTGAAGCCTCAGTAGTTTGTCACAACTGCTGAAGAGTACTTCTTCAGTAGTTGTGATATCAGTAGTTTTATATTTCTAGTTTCAGTAGTTTTATGTTTCAGTAGTTTTGTAAAACGACTGAAGAGCTTGTTCTTCAGTCGTTGTAGTTTTAGTAGTTTCTAATCAGTAGTTTTATATTCTGTACTTAACACTCTGATATGTTCTCAGTAGTTGTGAACATTTCAGTAGTTTGTTAAGAGTTAGTTATTTTTGTATTAGATCTGCCAGTTGTCACTTTTCGTGATAACAGCAGTGATTGTTGCACTCTATATAAGGAGTGACAACCTGTTGTAATAAAGGGAATGATGGGAATGAATGAATGATTTGAATAATTTGATTAGAAACATTCCATATCTATAAACATTCCTTGAATCAGAAATATATTCTCTCGCTATAACCGTATGTGCTCTTAATGCATACAAGCATCGACTTCTTGCTACAATTTGTCTAATTCCTATTCTTATTCCGCTGCTTTGAACTCTAATACATCAAACTTGTGATCGCTGATCCTGTCACTTTGAAAAGAACTTAATCGATGTGGTAAAAATATACACAGATTTTCAACGTACTGACCTCTATACAAAGGCTTTTGACAAACCACATTTTCTATATTTGTTAGAGGTCAATGACGTTAAAAAGAAAAGTGAGGTCATTCCTGAAGATGACCATGTGTAGTCCGATGCGTCTTGTACATTTTATTTTATTTTATTTTATTTGCTTAATATTATGTTGTTTAATTTGAATTGGTCTTATTGTTTTGCCTATTAAAATCCTAAAACACTAATCAACTACGGTTTAAAATTTTTAGGGGGAGAATAGGTTTAGACCGTATAAAAAATAAAAATAAAAGATACTGATACAATCTTCGGAATATGATAGTACACAGGATCAAACCATTTGGGACTTTAAAAATTTTAAAATTGGAAAAGATGTAAAGCTCAAGTATAAGTCTATGTATTCTGAGCAATATAAAAGGAAATATGATAGATAAACTAGCTACTACTAAGGTAACACGAAGAAAGTAGACCTAGGGGTTGCTGGACCACAGATAATATGTCGGTAGATTAAACACAATAGATGACTAGACCTTTTGGTGATCTCAAGATTAAACTAAAATGTTTGACTAGCTATGGGTAACACCTTATCCCTAGTTAACACAATCAACGAGATTCCAATAAGGGGTGACGAGCAAAATAAACGCCACGAATGTGTGCGTAAGACCAAAGAATGAGCAAAAACAAATAAAAATGCAAATACAATCAAACTGATAACCTATGTTGTTGGTGAGATATGTGCAAAAAGAATGAAATTGCTAAAACAAGAAGATAGGTTTTGTGCCTCTCTGCTGTGCGGTGGCACTGACCTGAGGATAAGCATAACCTATATATGTTCTAGAATTTATTTTGTTTGCCGCCTCTTTGCTGTGCGGTGGCACTAACCTGAGATTTGGCTTCTCTTTGAAAGTTCTAAGAATAGTCTTTTCTTGAATACTACCCTGAGACCGGTCAAAAATCTCCTGAGAAATGATTACCATATAAGTGTGGGATCCACAAATGCTTGTTTGAAATAAGCAAACCTTAAACCATCACCAATTTGTGTTAAAAGCCTGTGTATGGATTTAAGATGACAAGTATACTTACAATCATTATGGCTACAATTCTTGAATGTTCAAATCAGTGTGGGGACCTAATAGTACTAGTATGATTTCCTAAATTTTCTAAATGACTCTAGATGAAAAACAAGAATAGAGCATCAAAGGTTTTAGATAACTTGCCCGAATGATTTGAATATACTGTGTGATTCCAAACTGAATTGGTCCATGTATGGTCTAAATAAATTGAAGCTGCTTTTTCCAGAAAAATAATTCTTTAGATTTACATCTTAGAACTTAACCCTCACAAAAACACAAAAACATGGCTTAGTTTTATGTTTCGGTTTTATTTATTTTATTTGTGCATAAAGTTTGTCTATTTCACTTTGTTCAATATCGGACTATATCATGGAAGTTTATAGGGAACCTTATCATCTTAATGGTCACGTCTGAGGTGACCACACGTGTTTTCAAATGAAATTGGGTCACGTCTAAGGTGACAAAGTATTTGAAAAGGATCACGTCTAAGATGGTCAAAATTTTTTCAAGTTAAAATGATCATGTCTGAGATGATCAAAGGTTCATAATGTTAAATCAAAAGTTTAAGAGGGTGTAAAAGGTAAAATGGTCATTAAGTCAAAAACCGTAAGTATGATTCATTCGCATGACTAGACCATGAGAATGGACCAGTCGTACGATCAGAGGATAAGAATGTGCCCAATCGCACAATTAACCACACGTATGGGACATATGTGCGATTGGACCACCAGGATGACTAAAATGTGCTAAGCGCATGGATGAAGGTGACCGAATGACCCAGTCACATGACTGACTTCTAGACGCACGACTGAAGGTGACCAAATATGCCAGTCGCACGACTGATCTTCAGTCGCATGAATCAACTGTGCGACTGGGCTCAGTCGCACGACTGATGGAAACCCTAATTCGCACGAACCATCCTTACTCTGCCAAATTTTCGATTGATCATTCTATACCATTGATTGTTGTGTACTGACGATTTCCACTGATTATACAGGTTTAATACGGTGCAATCCACCCAAAATTTAGATCAAATTTATTTCAAAATCAAGATCTTCAGCCCTAGCCAAGAACTAAGACTTGTTTGGACAAACAACCTAACAAAAGTAAGTAAAATATTGAAATCAAAGTTATTAGGTGCTAAAAAAGGTGATCGTGAATCTGATGAACCAAAACACGATGTCTAATCTTAAGAATTGGTCTAAACTTGAATTTGAATTGAACAGTTAGTTTGTCATGCGAATGGACAATCTGATGAACTTCAGTCGCACGACTGAAAGGGACGAATGGCCAAATCACACAGCTAAACCATGCGTATGAGTTCAGTCACACGACTGGGATTACCGCATGAGATAGCATGCATATGAGCTTAGTCGCATGTTAAGTAATACATATGAGGTCATTCACATGACTTGATCTCAGTCGCACATCGCCATTCACACCACAAAACAAAGAATTTAGTGTTCAAATGATTAAGTTCATTACTTATTGACTGACACTAATGTTTATATTTATTGTGTAACAGATGGCTAGTCGCTGGACTATGAGCACCAATCACAACATCTGTGCTCATCTAGATCTGACATCCAGGAACGGAGCTGACTTCTCAGGCATTATCACATTTCTACGGAGATCGAGGATCTTCTGTGCCATCTCGACTCCTTGCACTCCCTATCGCTCGGTCCAACAGGCTTTTTGGGAAAGCACTGTGGTGGACAGATCCTCAGTGCTGTTGGATCTATATGCCCAAGACACGTAGAATATTGATGCGGTAAGTACGTTATGATCCAAGTCGGGGTATACCCAATAACAATCTTTGCAAAAACAAACAATTATTTAAATGATGATATGATCATGCAATTAAATAAGCACATTAAATTAGAAAATAGGTTTTCTAATATTGCATTTGTGGTGGAACAAATTATAAGGATATTTGTGTTATGAATTTTATTATTTGTATTGTTATTTAAATAGGTTTAAGTAACATTAAATAATAAAATGAAAGAGTCATTTAAAATTAAAAGGGGTTTAATTTAAATAATGTAAATGACCCTTTTCAAATGTGTGTTTTTTTTAAAAAGTTTTGGGTGGGAAAACACCTTCTAGATGGCTGATTTTCAGCCTCACTATGGTCCAATGGGATCATTTTATTTTGTCTTGAAAACACACATGAGAAGGAGTGTGCATGTGACCCTTTTCACACACATCATTTCACACAAAAACTCTCTCTCTCTCTCTCTAAAACTGTCTCTCGACCAGCGGCATCAACAATAGAGGGTTTTCGATTGATTCTGTGTTTTCTCCGTAGCAAGAAGGTGTTTGCTATAGTGCTTGGGGTATACAAGCTTGAGAGGACCTCTTTCTGGTGCCTTCGTCGTTTTCTTGGTCCATATCATCCTCCATATCCGCCTTTTTGCTGCTGGAAGGTAGTTCATGGTAGCTTCTTTATGGTTGTCCATATTGTATGTTATGTGTTTCTATAGCTAGTTATATTCACATATAAGATCCTTTGTTCCTGGGTTTGTTTGTAACTTTATAATATCAAAATAGAACTTGATTTTTCAGTTCATAAATTATGTTATAAAGTTCATTCCCGCTGCGTTTTTCACAATGTTTAATGGTTAAACTATGTTTATGTTCTAACAAACCCAACAAGAGCCGCATCGCATCAGGAGCTCGATATTGGAGAGGCTATTGAGATCACGGAGGATGATCTTCGGACAATTCTCGAGTTTGGGGATGATGCTGATTGTCCCACCCAATTACATCCCCTTACTATTCGAGGCTGTTTTATGCGAGCTAAGTACTTTGGGGACATCAACTCACGGGTGCTCACAAGAGCAACCTATGCCCCCAGTTTAAGTACCTCGCGCATGTGCTGCTGAAGTGCATAGCCTCTCGGAGGGAGGGTTCGATGAGCTCTCAGATCAGATTCGAACGCTTATGCAACGTTGGTGCTCAACCACCTGTTAAGCTTCTCCAAGATGATCTTCACCTATCTGGTGGAGAACATAGAGGGAAAGGGCAAGGAGGGCTTTTGTATGTACCCTCGATTCATACAGATGATCATAGACCAAAAGCTCCCTCCATTACAAAGGAGGAGGATGCGGTAGCACTCGAGGTGATGGATGATCCACCATTGGTCGGATGAAAGTTTACAGGGGGAAGTAGGTGAAACCCCCTGTGAGGCGACTATTTGGGCATCTGGCCCATGAAGACTACGTGGTGCCAGGCAGGTGTAAATGGCGTCACGTAGACAGTGACCCTGATGTTGAGCAGTTAGAGCTCCCAGATGATGACTCAGATGACGACGACAGCAGTGCTAGTGGAGATGTTGGGCCTACTCAACAAAGGGCCCCCACAGCTAATATTGCATCTCCAGCACCCACCCAGAGAGACTAAGGATGCTGGATTCCGTAAGGATTTCGAACCTGATGAGGAGGAGGATATAGATAAAGAACCCCTCACTCGGACTGTTGGTAGCAAGGTGGTTGCCACACAGCGAGGGCTCCGGGCGGTTGGTGAACGCCCTGGCAGATCGGGAGAGACTGATACGGATCCAACCTTTGCTCCCGATCAGCCAAGCCATGTTCTAGGGGAAGCATCCACCTTGAAAGGATCGAGGAAGAAAAGGATGGCCAGCCCCACGACCTGAAGAAGAAGAAGAGAAAACTGACCTTCATAACCACCACCACTACTACCAGCACTACCACCACTCCACCTATCACCACTACTCCGTCCACTACCACCACTCCACCTACCACCACTACTACCACACCCACACCACCACCACCTTCATCTATATTACCCCCAATCTTCACCACTGGCACCACCACCACCACTAGCCATCCAGCTGCACCATCATCTTCCTCTCCATATACATCTGGATCACCTCTACGTCCCTTTGGGGTAGAGGAACAACTATCAGCGCTGAACCGTATGGTGATGCGTCTGTTAGCGGCCGATGACGAGAAAACTGCACAGATTCGTCAGTTAGTAGATCTTACTCTTGCACAATCTCAGTAGATTTTTCAGCAGGCTCGATTGATTGATCAGCAGGCTCGGCAGATGTCTCAGCTCCATGAGCAACATGCCAAGAAGATTGAGGAGCTGGAGGCTACAAAGCTCAAGGATCCAAAGAAGAGCCATTAAAGATAGGAGAAGGAGAAGGAGACGATGATGATGATGATGAGAGTGATCATGATGATGAGAGTGATGATGATGATGATGATGGTGATGATCACGTGGGTGATACTGATGTAGATGTTGATGATGATGAAGACGATTCTTATGCTGCAGGTGCCAATCTGCAATTGAACGGAGGACCCAAAGGACTCAAGATCAGGGTGCCTCCACATCCGCCCCGGTAGCAGAAGAGCAGAGGATATAGGATAAGAGTAACATTTAGTTATTTATTTATTTAAATCAAATGTATTCGAATCTTGTATCTTATTGTTGTAATAAATGTTTATATTAATTGTGGTATTTTTGTCTTAATTATTAACTAATGATTTTTGTGTTACATGTATAAATCAAGCAGATCCCAACTTTCAGAGGGATGAACATGATGTTGCTCCCCTCCAATAGATCAAGAGTCAGCTCATGATGATTCTTGATCTGCAGGGTATTGTTAGGAGATCGGTGACGTACACTCCTGAAGAAGGAGAGATCATTCACAATCTCACTGACGAGAAAATTGTAGAAATGTTCAAGCTTAATCCCGATGAGATTATCAAGGATGCTCCAACTTTTGTAGAAACCAGTGACGACAAGCTGAACGACATTGATGAAATAGAGATCAAGGACGTCACTGCAGAGCACTACCCCGAGTACGCTGACAAAGAGGGAAATGTGGTCCCCAATTTGGGTGACTCCCTAGTCGGTGATACGTTTGAGATATTAGATAAGATGGAGCAAGAGTCTGAGAAGGTTGAAGAACAAGCTTAAGCCTCAAACATTGATGTTGATATCAGAAAGGCTGAATGGGCTGCTTCTTTTGAGGAGATCTGAACCTAATGCACTATTCCTAAACAGAATGTCTACACCAAGCTCTACAATATGAAGAAACATCACAAGGTGTAAGGCAAGATTATCGCATGGGCACATTTTGATGATCTTAATGTAGACGCGGTGAAGAGAGAGAAAGGTATTGAGTACCTTAGATTCCCGCAAGATCTAAAGTCTCTACCTGGGTTTGAGCTCAACCAGCTGGCTAAACTGAAGGTGTTATACACTGATTAGAGTAAAATGTCAGGCTGGTTTGAGGTTGCCTTGAAGAAAGAGTACCACACCAGGTGGGTCAACTTCATACCTTAACAACCTACGAGGTATATCAGACGTTCTGAAGTTGATCCCATAACGGGAAAGCCAAAGATAGTACTGAAGTGGAGTCCTCCACAGACAATGTCAAAGATCCCTCTACGGGAGATGCCACAGGACTTCACTCCTCACTTCAAATGATGGTACTATGATTAGAGAACATGGGAAGTTGTCATAGTTCTGAAGAAAGAGGGCAATATGGATACTATCATGGTATTCGACCTGATGTCGCCTACCAACTTGTTAGCTGACGACGTCTACACTCTATACAAGTGGCCACTGTTCTATGACACACATGATATTGTACAAGCCCTCCAATCCCAAAATGTGATATGACTCTGCTTTGCATTTGAAATACATGCAGGAGTCACAAGAGAGGAAAAGTATAAGAAGTATGAGGAGGTTATGAGGAAGGTAAGACGCTAGATAGATCTAGGTCCAAGGGGGAGTTTGTTGATACATATGTACCTAGATTTGGATCTTAATGTAATATGTCTTGAATGGCTTACGCTTATGTAATGCGTGGTATTTAATGAAATGAGAATGTTTGGGTGTGATTTATAATGTTTAATATTTCATTAATGAGTTGTGTAACACATATTGACTAGATTGTATAGGTTTGTGATTGTTTGAATTGATAATGCATAATGTTATAATAATGAATACATTCAAAATTGGTTATGTGAAGTTCTGATGCGTCTGACTGTAACATGCGCCCTAATAGTGGTCATGCGTTCGAATGGCCATGCGACTGAGTGTCCATGCGCCTAAAGAGTCCATACACCTTAATAACTTCATGAGACTGACTTAGTCGCACAACTGAACACTCAGTCGTGCAAATGGATCAACCATATAGCTGAATCAGACAAAGGAACCATGCAAATGGTTCAGTCGCACGAATGAGTACCCTAACCTATAGATACCACCTAATTCATGGAAAAACGGTCGCATAATACACACTTCGACTCTAGACGTACCCTAGCCATCCAGAGACCTCTAAGATCATACTCCAAGTCCATAGATTGTAGTAGATCGATTCCAAATTGATTCTTAACGTTAGATTCAATTACATAACTTTTTCTATGTGCGTTCTCACTTATTGGATCGCCAATCAATAGGATTCCACACTATTTGGTTTGGTATACACATTAATCAGTTAGTACAACGTCTAGTACTCGGTCCCTAACAACATCTTACTCTCAACGAATAAGAGGGACAAATCCCATCTTGACTACGCACATCTCTCACAATTACCTTATATCATACGTGAACTTAGACTTATTATCTGCCATATTTCAGAACAGCGAAGAACTAAGTCAAAGTATAACATTTGGTAAACATCAAGACCCAATATGTATCTCAGGTCAGAGGATACCAAATGATATCCGCCTTTACTCAAAATTACTTATGATCAATGAGGAAGATTCCATGTAGTAATATTTAAGATGCAGGTCAGTCCAATATTTGTATCCCACAAATATCTATGAATTTTGGTAGCAACCTTTTGCTCTATATTCATCCATATAATATCTACCAATCCAGGTTCATAATAGTCTTACCTTCATATTTGTTCCCACAAGTATGAACAACTACGGATGTTCTGAGTAAATGATTTACTCATGGATTTTAAACATGTAAAATAGGAATATTACTTGAAACACTATAACCAAATAATTTATTCAAGTGATAAAGGGTTACAATATCTAAATACAAAATTAAGATCATATCCAGTCACTATAATATTGAAGTCCCATGGCACAAGTATGACTTTCATGCTTTGCCTTTTCAAGAAGCTTCGTGAGTAGATCCGCAATGTTTTGATTCGTGTGAACTTTGCGAATGCATATCTTTCCTTTTCAACTTCATCCCATATGTAGTTGAATCTCCGTTCAATATGTGTAGTCTTTTGATGTGCACGGGGTTCCTTGATTTGAGCAATCACACTATCGTTATAACAAAGAATTTCTAGGGGGTCCTGAATGGAAGGGACCACCCCTAGATCGGCAATGAATTTCTTTAACCATGCAACTTCCTGAGCTACTAATGAAGCGGTGATGTATTCTGACTCTATAGTTGATAATGCCACCACATCTTGCTTAGGGCTCTTCCAAGAGATTGCTCCTCCATTCAAGATGAAAATGTACCCTGATTACGATCGTGAATCATCCCGATCAGTTTGGAAACGAACATCCATGTAACCATTTATTACGAGTTCCTCCTCACCTGATCCATAGATTAGGAACATATCTTTGGTCCTCCTTAGATACTTAAGTATGTTCTTAACAGCCATCCAATGACTGTTTCCAGGATTTTGTTGGTATCGGCTTGTCATGCTCAAAGCGCATGACACGTCCGGCCTAGTGCATATCATTGCATGCATGATGGATCCAATAGCAGATGCATACGAGATTCCGTTCATTTTTTCTTGCTCATCCTTTGAGCTTGGACATTGAGTCTTACTCAATATCGTTCCTCTTTGAATAGGTACAATACCTTTCTTAGAGTTTTCCATCTTCAACCTTTTCAAGATCTTGTCAATGTATGCACTTTGATTTAAACCTATCAACCGCCTTGATCTATCCCTATAGATCTTTATTCAAAAAATATTGTTGGCTTCAGCAAGATCCTTAATGGAGAAACAGCTTCCAAACCGGGCTTTTACACCCTCCAAGGTTGGAATGTCATTTCCAAATAGTAAAATATCATGGACATATAATACTAGGAAAGTGATGATGCTCCCACTAGCTTTGGTATATACACATGCTTCATTATCATTCTTGATGAATCCAAATTTAATTACTTCTTCATCAAAACGGTGATACCAACTTCTTGATGCTTGCTTCAGTCCATAGATTGATTTCTATAACTTGCATACTTTGTTAGGATGTTTTGGCTCCACAAAACCTTCAAGCTGAACCATATAGACATCTTCCTCAACATATCCATTTAGAAAAGCGTTTTTGACATCCGTTTGCCAAATCTCATAATGATAATGAGCAGCTATGGAAAATAATATCCTAATAGACTTTAGCGTTACAACTGGTGAGAAGGTCTCATCATAATCAACCCCTTGAGTTTTAGTGAAACCTTTTGCTACAAGTCTAGCTTTATAAGTATCCAAGTTTCCATGCATATCGGTTTTCTTCTTGAAAACCCACTTACTTCCAACTACCTTGGAATTAAGAGGTGGTACAACCAAGTCCCATACTTGGTTGTCATACATGTATTGCATGTCAACGTTCATGCCATATGTTGAGTGCTAGTGTCAACCAAATGTGTATTAGTTTGTGGTTCTTGATCTCCACAAGATCCACTGTTCTACTGCTAGTTCTTTCGTAAGGAACATAGCTTCTAAGACCTAGCCTTCTTGGCAACAAACTCCTTTTGTTCCGATGGATCATAGAAATAATATCCCATAGAATCTCTAGGATATTCAATGAAGATACACTTAGTGGAATGACTTTTTAGCTTGTTTAAGGTAGGAGTCTTAACATAAGCCTCACAACCCAATACCTTAAAATATGATAGTGATGGAACCCTTCCATGCCATATTTTAAAAGGTGTCATTTCCACTTTCTTGGTTGGGGCCATATTTAAGATACGGGCCGCAGAGAGCAAAACAAAACCCCAAAATGATAGAGGCAATGAGCTTCTAGCCATCATAGATCGAACCATATCGAATAGAGTTCGATTTCTCCGCTCGAACGCACCATTTTGTTATGGTGTCCGATGTGGAGATATTTATGAGACAATACCACAACTTCTAAGATGATCTCTGAAAGCGTCACTTAGGTATTCACCTCCTCTATCAGTGCGGAGAATTTTTATTTTCTTGTTGATTTGATTTTCTACTTCATTTTGCAAGATTTTGAACATTTCGACTATAGTCGTCGGTAAAAGTTAATGAAGTATCTTTCATGGTACCTAGTCATTGGCTTAAAAGGACCACATACATCCGAATGTATGATACCTTGTAAACAAGATTCACATACATCAAATAAATCATATTCACTTGCTTTTAAAAGACTGTTCTTTTGAAGTGTTTGTATGCGCTTCTTGTTTACATGACTAAGACCGCAATGCCAAAGATAGGTATCACTCAAATCCAATTTGAGTTTCTTAGTGGTGGTTTGGTACAATGAGCTATCATATAACATGTTTTCATGAACCAATTCATAAATACTATTAATGGGAATAGCTTTAAAATAAAATATGCCATTTAAAGAAATATGAATTTCATTTTCAATAAATGTCAAAACATATCCATATTGTCTTAATTGGGCAACAGAAATAATGTTCCTAGTCAAACTAGGAGCATACAAAATATTGTTCAATATTGCTTCCAAACCATTTCAAAGCTTCAAGATGTAGTCCCCTCAGCCTTCAACTTGAACTTTTGCCCCATTCCCCATGTAGAGGCTAACATCCCCTTTCATGAAGTCCTTACTTCTTTTAAAATCCCGCAATAAGTTGCAAATGTGAGTTCCACGCCGGTATCCAATACCCATGTGTTAGAGGATATTAAATTTAGATCTATATCAATCATGAAAATTGTACCTGAGGTTTGCCCGACATCCCTCTTACGTTACAACTCTTTGAGATGGACTGGGTAATTTCTTGCCCAATGTCAAATCTCCCCACTTAAAGCATGGGTTATTCGAAGCAACCTTTTGCTCCTTCTCTACTGGTTTTGGCGGTGGCGCTCTTACCACTCCCTTTCCCTTTCCCCTAAGGTGCCCCTTACCCTTGGCAACATTTGCCTTGGGTGCGGGGTGAGGCCTCTTCTTGTTCCCACCTTCATTGATGGTCAGAACGGGTAAAACCCTTTTACCCATGGCCGCCTTGGCAGTTTTGAGCATAGAGTGAAGCTTACTTATGTTCTTGTCCCACCCGTTCATGTTATAACTCATGACAAAGTTGTCAAACCTTTTTGACAAAGAGTTGAGGATCAAATCCATAGCCAACTCTTTTGAGACGGGACAATTCAGCCTTTCGAGGCAGTTGATGTGGCTTTTCATCTTAAGTACATAAGATGAAACAAATGGGTGTCATCCATACGACACGCATGGAGTGCGCGAACCATTTCGAAGTGCTCTACCCTTGCTTGTTGTTGGAACGTTTCCTTAAACAAGGTTATCATGTCATATGCTCCATGATGTTCATACTCCTTTTGAAGATCCGGAGTGATACTTGCCAACATGAGGCAAGACACTTGGACCGAGTCCTCAGTGTATTTCACCCAATAATTTTAGGCCTCCTCATCCTCCTTATTAGGTTGATCAGGAATCGGATCGTCTAAAATATACAATCATTTCTCTTGCTTGAGAACAATTCTCAAGTTTCGAAACCAATCAATAAAGTGATTATGGTTTAGACGCTCCTTTTGGAGAATGGTCCTTAGTGATAGTGAGTGAGCGAACGGATATCATTATTTTCATTGTTGTTGGTGGCCATATACAAAATTTAACAAAGTTCAACTTTAGTATTTTCGATATTGTTCATGTTTTATTAATTAAAGCCCATTTTTAAGTATCTTAGACAATTTTAAAATTCTAGAATCCAACATTACATTTATATAGTGGTTAGTGACCTTTATCCCATTATTTAAATTAACAAGGTAGTCAATGTTTGACAATTGTAACCTTTTGCAACTTCTAGAGGTATGGGATCGACTTTAAAACATCATATGTATAGTCAGCATGTTTATACCATCAACACATTTGTAAACCATATTGTAGGTGATCCATTTAACATGGTTTGAAATTCAATATCCTACTTGCACACACATGTGAGTTTTCCAACATAAGTGGTTAGGTGACCTTTATCCCACAAATACGGTATCCCCACCTCAAATCACAAGTTCGCCAAAGGTTAGGTGGCCTTTATCTCATTAAGAGTTTCCAAGTGACTCAAGTGTTGTGCAAAAGGACGGTGTTAAACTTGTTTATAAAAGAATTTTTTAGTTTTCATAATCTTAGTTTAGAAAACTCTATGGTTCACTTTTAATAAAACCCCTTTTATTAAAATCATTAATCCTATTAATAACCTGTTATTAACCATTTAACGATAAAGAACCATCAATTTTCAGCTTTTTAAGTTTGTTAATGAGTTTGTTAAGCATATCCAATATCAACCAACAATCATACAACAAACAACCAAACAAGCGTAATCATACAAACATAAGTGCATAACCATAGCCACTAAGTTGACTACACTTGTTTGCCATCACAAGTGTTGTCATAAGCTCTTTCCTAAGGGTTAAAATGACTCATCAAAATGTGTCCATGAACTCCCACTTGAATCCACATCAAATGCTTCAAGTGTCCATGTCTTTTGTGTCCTTCTTTGGGTCTTCATCTTGTGCATCTTCTTTTACAAAATCATATCCTAATACAATTTTTCTAATACAGTAAATGCACCTAAATTACAACCCAAAATACAAACACAATTATTACAACCCTTTCAAGAACCAAAACCAACATGACAAAACTATAATCAAACAAATCCAAAACACATAAGGTCAAGGTATGTTATGCATCAAAATATGTATCATATACCAACATTCAAGAACAACAATGAACCCCTTTTAATAACCTTAAAGTTCTAGCCATCATGAACCAAAACATTAGGGTTTTGTCCAACACAACACAATCAACCATTTGATGTTAATATTTCAAGGTTTATTCTAAAGCATGTAAGATTAAACCTTGAAACATAAGGGATTCATACATCCACAACAAAACAGCCCCTAATGGGTTGAAAAGTCCATGAAAACTAACTTTTCAAGAACTCTAGAAGCATTTATTCCATATAACGGGCTCTAGATGCCATTGTTGGGTTTGGTAACAAGATTATCAAAGGAAGTTTAACCATTTAAACATGAAAAACACAACGGATAATAGTGGTTAAAGTATGTTAAACAACCTGGAATTTTTAAGCATTTTAACCAACACAAAACCCAAGAACAAGGATAATTAATATATGTGACATGCTATAAAAACAAAAGAACCACTATAGGGTGTTCTTGAAACTACCTTTCAAGAACAAGATGTTGAAGTATGGATGAGATTGTTGCACCCTGAAAGGATCATACATGCCAATTCAATAGGTGAATTGATGATTGTTCAGCTGGAATCCCACAAGTCCAAGATGAAATGCGGATGAAGATCTGCTAGAAAAATAACAAGTGTTATCTTCCGCATTAGTTAATGCAGAAGAAAAAACTCTGATGCGGAAGACATAATACTAATGCTGATGAAAAAAAGAAGATGCAGACAAGACTTTGATCATCCGCAATGACAAATGCGGTTGACCAACCAAATGCGCACAAGTATTTGTTCATCCGCATTAACCAATGCTAATGATCAAGTAGAAATGTTGATCAAAATTAACTCATCCATATTTGTCAGTGCGGATGAACAAGCAGAGATGCGGATCAAGACAGAATAGTTTTTGATGTAATAGGTCAGGGGTAGTTTAGTCATTTTGTAAAGGCATCTTGTCTGCCTATAAATAGAATAGTTAACCTCATACTAAGGTAACAACTGATAGATAGAGAATTTTTGTTGTAATTATTCTGTGTAACTTATCAACTTTCATATATCAATACAAACAACATTTATGAGTAATTTTCTTGCTTGAATGTTCTTTGATTGTTGTTTCCGCCACTCAATCATTGACTTGATTTTCATATTCGATTCTCAGTAAGAATATCACTCTTACACAATCCCACTCAATTGGTATCAGAGCTTTGGCTCTCGATTCTCTTCAAATCTGCGCACAGACTGAATATAACTCGATTGATGTGATAATCAAGTTACTAGTAGTAGATATTATCATCTGTACTTAGCAAACAACAAAAATACTCCTGTCAAACAACAAGAACACTCATTCTGAACCTCAACAGAACTGTTTGAACAAGTTGGACTCAATCAACATAATCAATCTTAAAATCAACTAAATCTATACTTACACAAATCAACATGGATTCTAACAGTTACTCTGAGTTAGGTCATACACCTAAACCTCCCATGCTTAAACACAAATCTGAGTTTAAACAATGGAGAATACGGTTTAGAAATTATATCACGGTGTAGATCCTGACTTTGGGATCTCAATATGTAAGGGTCCACATTTCCTATTACTCTATCAACAGCTCAAGCTGCACTGTACAAGACTGCTAGAATACTAACTGAAGACTTAACTCTGGATGAAGAGACTATAGGAAAATCAAAATTGAACTCAAAGCATACTCTATTTTGACTCAAGCACTCAAAATGGATTGCTGAAAAGATTAAAAATATGTGATAGGTCTAAGCATCTAGTTTGATCGATTCGAATGATTTCAGCAGCGGAATAGAGTACCAACTAGCACAATTCGAGCAAGAATACCAAAGATATTGCACTGAACAGAATTAGTTATAGAGAGAGAAAGTTTCTGCAAAAAGAATTTCATTCAATCACACGCTTTCGTGGTGGCAAAATGTCACACATACAATCAGGTCAATCATCCCTTATATAGGAATGTCGTGGTGGAACATTCCTTATATAGGAGATGTGATGTCTGCTGATGTCACTTGATAGTGACATCTAACAGAATTATTTAAACAACTGAAACACAACTACTGAAGATGTCAAAACAACTGACATCTTCTTACAAAAATACTAAGTGTTATCAGTACTACAACTACTGAAAAGAAACTACTGAAACCTATAACGACTGAAGAACAAGCTCTTCAGTCGTTTTACAAAACTACTGAAAGTAAAAACATAAAACTACTGATATCACAACTACTGAAGAAGTACTCTTCGCTGTTGTGACAAACTACTGAAACTTCAGCACTTGGTCTTCAGACTGAACTTCAGACGTTTCATCAGCTGATGAGTTCAGTAGATGTCATCAGCTAATGTCTTCAGTCTTTGTCTTCAGACTTTGTACATCAGTGTTGATCTTCAGCACTTGTGGACTCTTCAGCTGTGAACTTCAGTACTTTGGTCTTCAGCTTCAGCACTTGTATTCTTCAGCTGTTGAGCTTAACACTTTAGTCTTCAGCTGTTGAAGTCTTCATATTTGATCTTCAGCGCTATTGAAGTCTTCAGCACTTGCGAACTGCTGATGAAGCCTTCAGCAGTTGTTGGATATCATGTGGGACTTGAGGTTTTCTGATCTTGGCTCATTGGTTCTTTTGGTCCAAACAAACTCCCCCTGAACCAATGCAGCCAAAACCTCTAATTGATTTATTTTCCAACTATTGTTGGCAGAATGGTTGGTCTTTTTCCTTCTTGATCAGTTGAGAAGATGACCCATATAAGCACTGGCTGGGAAGAGTCTCTGATGATTTGGTTGGCAATATATGGATGGAAGCTCTGTATTGGGGAATTGGACACTGAGTTGTTCCCCCATCCATGAGACTCACTTTCCAACTATGAGCTTGTAGGATTCCCTGGTTAGGCCTCCAAAAATACAATTTGTTCCTCCATGGTGAGCTCCTCTGCCTCACCATCGAAGAATCCTTCAGGCCCATAGTACTCAGATAGGAATTGACCTATTTTCCATTTTGGGTACCATTGTTGTAATCTGTCTGTAAGCAAATTCATGAGGATGATGACCTTCTAACAGCAGTGGTAACTCATCCTTTCTAATCTCATTCAGCCTCTTATACCCCACCCCTTTTGATCATTTTGTTCTCTAGCATCTTTTGTGGAGGCATGTTTGAGGTGTAGGCCTTTTTGAAATCTTCCAGGATTTCCCAGGGTGAGACTACAAGGGCTAATGAGATCACTTCATCTACAATCTTTTTCACTTGCCCATTGTTTCTCTGAGGGATATTTTTTTTTGTATTCTGTGAGCCACCCTGGGTTCAGGCCAAATTTACTCTTTCTTTCACATACTGAAAAGTATGTCTAAAGTATAATCCTCTGAGCTTGTTTTCATATTGATGATGGAGGAAGTGGCTGCTATGCTTTATCTACTTCCTCAATAACTCTTCATCGTGCAATCTGTGTTGTTCTTCTTCTTCCATTTCACTTTGATTGCATCTCTTGTTGCTCAGGAGTTATTGCAAGAGAGAGATCTTTGGCCTTAGGCAACTGCAGAACAGCTGAGATCGGTAGCCTATCTTCTTCATCATCATTTTCTTCTTCTTCCACAAGCCTCAAACCCTTCTCTTCTTCTGCTTAGGTGCATCATCGGCTATTGGTTTTGAGGTTAAGGGAGTTGGTTTTGTGGGTTGTGGGTGTGGGTTGTTTTGGAGAGGGAATGCTGACAGGCTGAGTTAGCATTTTGGAGGTGAGTGTGGCTTTTGAGTGTTTGGCTAGCTCAGTCCTGCTCCCTGCTCCTGCTTCATTCAAAGCTTCGACTACTAAACCCTTAGTATATGCTTCGGACGAATAGATCTTGGAGGTTATGGCCAAGATGCTGTCCCTGGTCCATGATTTTACTTCGATCAATGATCTCCCAAGGTATTTGCTGATAAATCTGATCATGATCTCAAGTCTCTCTCTATCCATAGTGCTATAGCTGGCCCATCTTTGTTGGATCTCTTCAATCTCTAATCTTCTTATTTCAGAATCCAGCTTTTCAGTGTCGAAACCTTGCCTAAACAGCTGATCAATGATATTGTCCATTGATCTGTGTGTTCAGCATCAGCATCTTTAAACCATTTCGTTCAAGTTCTTCTCTTTCTCAGCATTCTTTTTTTTCTTGTATGTGACATGAAAATCTTTTTGACTTTCATGTACTTTTCAATTTCAGCTCCCTTCTAAATCACATTCTCCTTCTCTTTTTCGGCCTCATACACCAATCCTTCTCTTTTTCCACCTCTTTATCCTTCTCTTCTCTCTCTCCTTCTCCATCCTCTTTCTTTTAGCTTCACCGCTGAACTCTCCCCCTTTTTGGGTGCATTGGTTGCAAGGGATTGAGTAGCAGAAAGTTGTTGGCTCAGTACATCCTCCACCAGGGGTTGTAAGACAGAAGAAAGTCCTCATCAACAGTTTTAATGACAAGTTCAGTGATCTGTGGTGTGATGAGAGATAGGGGATTTTGAGGGATAGCATCCATTTGCAGGGGGGTTTTGGTCCTGAGAAATGGTGCCAGAAACAAAGGCAGGTGGCTGAGAATTTTGTAGTGGCTGTGTGTTTAAGGGACCTTCAGAGGAAGGTGCCATCTGTTGGGTTGATGTGGTGGCAGATGGTCTTCTCCTTGAGAGAGTTGGTCAAGTAGTTTTTGCAGCCTACTCACTTCCTCCTCTAGGATTGTGTTCTGGGCATAAACATCATAAAAGAAGCCCAGGTCATCATCAGCAGATGCTGGATCACCTGACCTCCTACTTGTAGCAGGATGGACATGCACTGGGTGTAGACCAGATGTAGCATGTGCCCCTTTGTCTTGGAACTGGGGACTTCCAGCCTTAGAACTTTGTCCGTCATCGGCTGTTGCCTCTGGTGAGGTCTTAGTTATGTTACCAACCTCAGTCTGATCATATGCTGATTCAGAAGAGGTGGCAGCCTCACCAGATGTTCTGATCTCCATATCCACATCAGGAGATAGAACATTAAACCCTAGCTATGGGTTGTCAGAAGCATGTGTATCCTCTTCCTCAATTGCTGTTGTTTCTCCCTGTGTTGGTGGTTGTAGGGGGGAGGAGAGGCATGCAGCTGAGTCAGCACATTGGCAATTATAATGGTTGGGCTTTGAGGGGCATTTGCATGGGGAGAGGGGATAGAAGCTGATTGCATCCGGGGAGAGGGATGCTCTTCACTGATAACCTCCTCAAGTAAGAGAGGTCTCAGTAATGTGGTTTCCCCTGAGTTGCAACAGGATCCTTTTGAGAGGATACCTATGCGGCTGTTGCTGGTTGAGTCTTTAACAGTACTGGTGGGTTTGAACCAGTAGGTTTATTTGTTTGGGTGGTACAGGAGCATCATCAGGGGACTCATGCCCTGATTAGCTTGTTTGGGTTTGGATTTTGGCTTGGTGGGGACTTTGGATCTGGCAGTTGAAGCTGTGGGTTCCCTTTGCTTGGGTTTGACCAAACGGGCAGCTTCTTTGAGAGATTGGTCAGAGTTATGCCTGAGTATACCTCAGCTAGAACAGCTGGTGCAGGGACTCCAAGGCCAACAAGGCCATCAGTTTGTAATTCATTAAAATTATGGCCATCAGAAACCTGGGATATAATAGCCATCTTTTTCCCACAGGTCTCTGTGCCAGATCTTTGATTTCTAGAAACACAATTTGTGAAAAATTTAAAGGTTGGTGTTCTAGAATTGAATATAATACCTGTTGCCACCGGGAGAAATTTGATCCCATGAGGATGTCTTCGAGGCTAAGCAAACATTCACCATATGAAATATCAGTCGTTCAGCATGAGGGAAGTTCTTCTTCAGTATGGTAGCAACTCGAAGATTTCCATCGTACCCATTGTTGATGTAGGACATATCAGTTGTGCCCTTTGGATACTCAGTCACACAAGCAGCATCTTGTAAATTTAGCACTCTACGAATGCTTTCAGGTGTAACCTCTACTGTTTTTGGTTAACCAATGACCTAACGGAGATGTGGCGGGTAGACACATCAGTGTGAACATAGGCATTGGACCAAAACTGACTGAGTGACTCTAGGTCGATGGTTGGGTTTAAAGAGCAGAGAAGTACTATACTGAGAATCAGCCATTAGGTCTATGGCGTGTTCAAACTTTGTCCAGAAGGCCGATTTCGGAGGTAGGCGACGCAATATGTCTGGGTTTTAGACTCATGGTTGCCATTTTTAAGAGGATGAAGGTTAGAAGAACGGTAATGGAACGTTTGAGAAGAAGACATGTATTTATAGGGTTGGGGTATGAAAAGGCTGAAAGAAAACTACTGAAGGTTTTGGTGTGGTCATCAGCTGTTTGAAACTACTGATGACGTGGCATTAACCTTCAAAGGTTTAAAACGACTGACAGTGGTGGTGTTGTCATCAGGTGTTATAAAACAACTGAAGACTTGGTTTTGACCATCACACGTTGAAACGGCTGAAGTCTTGGTGTTAACCGTCAGTAGTTATGAAACTACTAAAGGTCGTGGTTTTGACTTCATATGATGTGAACAACTGAGGACTTGGTGTTTGTCATCAGTAGTTGTGAAACTACTGAAGACTGTGGTCTTGCTTCAGTTGTTTTAGAAAACAGCAGTTGTAGAAACAACTGAAGAGAAATTACTCATCAGCTGTTTTCGTCAATTCTTAGCTTTCAGCTGTTTCATACTATCCTCAAAACACTTACTCATCAGACTTTCATCTGCTTTTCAGGTGTTTCATAGGACGTCAGTACTTATATGTTTTTACTGATATCAGTAGTTGTAACTACATCAGTAGTTGTAACTACATGAGTAGTTTAGAACAGATAAAGTACTTCAGTACTTATGAGGCATTTAGCCTTCAGTAGTTATAAAAATACTGAGGGTAAAAGAACTCATCAGTACTTATATGTGACATGGTTACCAATGATCTTCAGTACTTATTACTGTGATCATCAGTAGTGTCACTTATTCTAGCTGCAGCATACCAAGCCTTAACACCAGGTGTGGGAAAGTTGAACTATCCAAAGGCTTAGTAAAACTGTCTGCAAGCACATCAGCATTAGGCACAAACATAGGATTAATTCGACCCTTTTCAAAACAATCTCTTATAAAATGATGTCTAATTTCTATATGTTTGGTCCTAGAGTGCTGGACTGGATTTTGACATGCAAAGAGCTGAAGCACTATCCATTAATAACGGAGTCGTAGTCTCTGTAATGCCATAATCCACAAAGTTGATTCCGAAGCTAGAGTCTTGGGATGTTACAACTTGCAGCAGCAATGTACTCGCTTCAGCAGTAGATGTAGCAACAGATGTTTGTTTCTTACTCTGCCAAGAAATCAAACAGTTGCCTAGGAATTGCATCCACCAGAAGTTGATTTCCTGGTAACTTACACCTGCATAGTCACTATGAGAGAAAGCAACTAATTTGCAGAGTGCCCAGTGGAAATACATAAACCTAGAGATTGTGTACCTTGCAAATATCTAAAGATCCTCTTGACTGCAATCAGATGAGACTCTTTAGGTGCAGCCTGAAATCTAGCACAAAACCCATGTAGCAACATAATATCTCGTCTAGAAGCTATTAAATACATCAAGGACCCAATCATACATTTGTAAGCCTTTCATCAACAGCTTACCTTTCTGATCAATATCAATTGTGTGGTGTTGCACATGGGAGTAGAACAGGGCTTACAAGTTTCGTAAATCAAACTTATTTAAAAGATCTTTTGTATATTTAGACTGATGAATGAAAATTCCATGAGCTTTTTGTTTGATTTGCAAGCCTAGAAGAACTGTATTCTCCCATTGCACTCATTTCAAACTTCATTTGCATTAATTTTGTAAAATCATCACACAACTGGGGATCAGAGGATGCAAATATAATATCATCAACATAAATTTGAACAAGTAGCTTATGTTGATCCACCTTCTTAATAAATAAGGTTTTATCTATGGAGCCTCTAGTGAAATTATTTTGCAGAAGAATGTTAGATAATGTCTCATACCAGGCTCTAGGAGCGGTTTCAACCATAAAGAGCCTTATCAAGCTTGTATACCCATTCTGGGTGTTTATTATCCTCAAGACCTGGTGGTTGACACATAAACTTCTTCTTTTATTTTACCATATAAAAATGCACTTTTAACATCCATTTGAAAACTTTAAGATTGTGGAGTGCAGTATAGGCTAAGAACAATCTAATTGCCTCCAGTCTGGCTACAGGGGCAAAGGTTTCATCATAACAAATACCTTCTACTTGTGCAAACCCCTGAACAACCAGTCTGGCCTTGTTCTTAACGATAAGCCCATTTTCATCTGTTTTATTCCTAAACACTCATTTAGTGCCTATTGCACACTTACCTGGGGGAAGAGGAACAAGCTCCACACTTGCTGCTTTTTGAACTGAAGAAGCTCAAGCTGCATTGCTTCAACCAGCCATGTCTCTAAGTGCAACATGATAATTCTTTGGCTCTAGCTGACTGATGAAGAGAGCATAGAAGTAGAAATTGGACAATTGACTTCTGGTTGAAACTCCATCATTGAATCACCAATGATTTGAGACATTGGTTGATTCTTCAGCTCTGGATAAACAATGAGATCAGTGCAAGTGTTTGTAGAACCTTCAGCAGCAACAGATGTTGATGTAGACTCTTGAAACCATGTAGATAGTGGCAACTCAAATGAAGTTGAAGATTCAGAAATCTCATCAGCACTTGTTGTGGATGAAGCTACTGAAGCTACAGGAGCATCAGGTTTAGAGGACACAGGCAGTGGTCACTAAACCTGAAGAGGTGAGTTGCTATCATCATCATCATCAGCACCAGCAGTACCACCGGTGGTGAACTGTTGACAGGAGCAACAGCAGGAGTTTTATAAGGAACATATGCAGTATGTCCAAATCAAATAGCTCCATAGGGCTTTGTGGGAATCTGTCCTTTGGAGATTCATTAAACTTAACATGTAGAGGTGTTCAACCATCTTTGTCTACAGTTGAAGGACTCTGTATGCTTTGCAAGTTGATGAATAACCAACAAAGTACCATGCATCCACCTTAGGATCAAATTTTTGGAGTTGATCCCGTGTGTTGAGAATGAAACAAGGACACCCAAAGCTCTGAAGAATGAAATTAGAGGGGCCAAATGATGAAGAACTTCGTATGGCGTCTTCATCAACCTCTAATTACTAGAACTCTATTCTGTACATAGCAAGCTGTATTGACAGCTTCAGCCCCAAAGTCATTGGCAGTCCAGAATCAACCAACATGGACCTTGCAGCTTCAATAAGGGTCCTGTTCTTTCTCTCCACTACTCCATTTTGTTCAAGAGTCTTGGAATGCTAAACTGCCTCTTGATTCCTTTGAGAGGTAGAACTCATCAAGTGTATGTTTCTGAATTCTGTTCCATTATCACTTCTAATACACTAGACTGAGAGGGAATACTGCTTCTCAACATACAACACAAAGTTGAAATCTTCTGAGTTGTCTCATCCTTTGAATGCAAGAAGAAAGTCCATACAAATCTGGAGTAATCATCCACATTACCAGACAGTATTTCTTCTTAGCCATACTCATCACTCCTACAGGACCAAAGAGATCCATATGAAGAAGCTGTAAGCAGGCAGTGGACTTAGGTTATTCTATGGAGGGAAATGAAGCTTTGTGCTGTTTTCCTTTTAAACAAGCAGTGCAGTATCTTCACATTTGAACTCCTCATAGGCAGTCCCCTTACTAAACCATGGTTATCAGCTGATTTATGTTTTTGAGATTAACATGACCCAACCTTCTATGCCATAGAGTAGATTCTTGAGGGGAAGCCTTGGAAAATAGGCAAGGATGGCCTTGAGATCTATTTTCTTGGAAAGATCTAAGGCATACACTCTTCCTATCCTGTTGGCCTTCAGGAGAGTGTATTCATCCAACACACTTATCATTCAAACTTAGAACTTTGGATGACAGAATCCGACAGTTCTGACTGGTGAAAAGAGCAACATGGCCTTTGTCACACATTTGACTGACACTCAAGAGGTTGTACTTGAGATTTTCCACATGGTTAACATCATCAAACTTTATTTCCCCATTGGAAACAAAGCCTTTGCCGATGATGTAACCCTTTGCATCATTGCCAAATGACACAAACCCTTCCTTCCTTGAGAGTAGTCATTAAGAAGTGATCTGTTTCTGTCATATGCATGGATCCTCCACTATCTACATACCAGATGCCTCTGTGGCATGTTGAAGAACCCTACAAAACACAACAAATTAGTTAGATTTTGAGACCCAAACCTTTTTGGTTTTGGGCCTGTTCTCATCAACAGATGGTAAACTAACAGGTTTGTTGGAAACAACAGCCTGAGAGGGAAGATGTGTGAAGAAGAGGAATCCTTTGGCTTGGACCTCCTATTCTGTGGTTTCAACATAGGAACATCTAATTGGTTAACTCTTCCCAATAGATGTTGAACCATCATAACCAGCTGAGTCTGTTTTTGTGATAAACTTTCAGCTCTTCAGACACATTGGCATTGGAGTTTGATAAGTTCCTATGTTGCACCTTCTTCTTTTGAGCAATCTCAGCTGTTACCTGTTTAAGCCTTCCTTTTTGGATTTCTTTTTGGACTTAAGGGTTACAGGATTTGATGTTGCTGGTACAAATGTGGCTTCAAGCTCAGTTTCATTTTAACCATTTTCTCTTTAATTTCCTCTTTATGTTTGAGTTTGGATCCTCTTTTGTACCAACAATCATCTTTAAGATGATTGAACAAACCACATATTGCACATGGTTTCTTCTTCATCTTATGTTGATCATCAACTAAAGAGAATGAAACTACTGAAGACTTGTTCTTCAGCACTTTGGAAGCACTATTGCTTTCTTGACTTCCTCTTTAGTAGTCTTCAAACCCTTTCTACTGACAGTTTTCTTCTCTTTAGTGCTAACAGTAGTTGGAGTTTGAACTTCAGGTGTTAAATCTTGCTCTCTAGTCCTTTCAGGACTTCCAGAAATAACTCCTGAGTTGATCAACTCTTTGATCATGTGAGTGTCAGTATTTGAACCATCAAGATCAGCTGATAGGTTCAATGACGGAATAATACTAACTTCAACTTCTGATGGTGCTCTATCAGAAAGTGAATCACATGATGAGGTGGATTGGTTATTGCTTTCTCCATCAGATTTCACTTCTGCTCTTGAAGAAAAATCCATAGGAGGAGCAGTGTGATTATAACCAATGCCAAACTTCACATTGGAAGTAGATTGCTTACTAAGAAGCATTTCAAAACCTTTGAATGATTGTACCCATCGATCACACTCTACTTGGGTGACTGCAATGGTTTCTTTGAGGCCTTTGTACTTTTCTAAAAGTACCTCTTCCCTAGCCTTATCATCAGTGATTTGGCATTTAAGTTTATAAATCTCATCATTTTTCTCTTTAAGCATAGACTCAAACTCAGCTTTTCTTTTGGAAATGATCTTTTCTAGCTCTATGTTCTTATTAATTAAAGCTACATTTGCTTCTCTAATAGAGGCAAATGCTGCTATGCATGTTTCAGAACATAATTTGGCCTTAGCCTCAGAGGATACCTGTGATACCTGTGATGAAGAGGCATTTGAGGATGATCCATCTACAGACCCCAGAGCCATAAGTGCCAGATTCCCAAAAGGACTATCACCACCATGTTGACCAGCACCTGTGAACAGTTGTTCATGACCAGACATGTCATCTGGTAAACTGCTCCAGTCAACAACTCCAAGGGTGAAGAAGCTGTGTTGTTGAGGTTGAGGAGGTTGATGAGATTGAGATGGTTGAGGCTCAGGAAGAGCATGTGGTTGTTGAGCAATGGGTGCTTGAACCTGACTTGTTTGTGGCATGTAATAACAAGGATAAGGATATGGCATTGGACCCTGAGGAACAAAATATGCAGGAGTTTGTGGTTGAGAATGATGACCAGAATTGACAGGATGTTGCCCTCTGTGTTGTTGACTATTGCCAGGGAAAGTCACAAAGGATGCAGAAGAATTAGACCCAGATGATCTACATTCTCTAGCAAAGTGTCCAAGCTTGTGGCATTTGTGATACCTCAACTTATTCTTGTCAAAACCAACTTTGGTTTTGCCAGAGAGTCCGGGGAACTTTCTTCCAGTCTTTTGTAGAACTTCTGAGATCTGATATTTATCAAGGCCATTTGGCTCAAAATATCCATCTCTTCTAAGTCATCATCAGCAATCCCCTTGAGATCATCCATGATGAAGCATAGATTGTCATTATTACACCCAGTAAACTGACTATCAACACTCACAAATGCAGAATCAGAAGTGTTTGAAGAGAAATCAATATGCTGATCATACTGGCATTCAGATGAAGCATATTCTGACTCATGACAACCAAGGCAGTGTTTCCTGGTACAAAGTCATCAGTGAGCTTTACAGATGATGACAGTTTTCGTTTCTATTCTATCTCTCTCTCAAATGTGAGCAATTTCCCATGGAGTTGGGTGAGAGATAGTTTGTCCAAATTTGCACTGGAGCGTAGGACAATAGTATATGTGTCCCATCTCTCAGGCAGTGATCTGAGAAATCTGTTATTCATCTGGCTATTGGTGTACTCATGTTTGACCATTTTCAATTCAAAGATCAAACAAGAGAACCGCTCAAACTGTTGAGTCAGTGTCTCACCCTTCCTATGAGAGAATGTCTTATATTGTTGGGCAAGGATTTCTCTATTATTTGCCAAGACCTCATCTGTTCCTCCAAATTGTTCTTTCAAGGCATTCCAGAGGTCATGGGCAGTTTCATAATGCATTAGCCCAGAATAGATCTCATTGGGTAGTGCCATGGCCAGAATTCCATGGGCTTTTGCATCAATCTCAAACAATTTCTTATCCTCATCTGAGTATTGCTCCCTCCTCTTCGGAACCATTTGATTGGTTTCGGGTTATTCACCGTAGGTGTGTGGACCATGTACCACTGACGTCCAACAACCTGAGCTGTTAACAGACATGTGATGGAGCATTCGTCGTTGCCATATGTTATACTCACTCCTAACCAGCATTGGAGGCTTGGTTGAGGAACCAGTATTGTGAGGATCATTGGAAGGAGTAGTCATTTTAGAAAATTCAGACAAATTCAAGATAAGCAAAACAAATTTAGCTCAAAACAACTAAGAACCTCAGTTAAAATTCAGACAAATTCAAGATAAGCAAAACAAATCGCACGCTACCCTTATGCCATCCATCGCACATATCGCACATATCGCACATATCGCACCAATCGCACCATCGGAGTGGTCACGAAGACCGACTCCCCCTGTGTGTGATAACTCTCGGGGTTTAGCGAGAATCGCACACCATACCATGGGTTAGCCAAGATCGCACGCCATAAAACCACATGAGGCAGCCAAAATCACACGTTACATAGCACACAGTAAATACCACATCGCACGTATCGGAGCAGTTACCAAACCTGAACTCCTTCCTTTCTTTCGCAAGCCATCCTATCTCTCATTCGTTGGTTTATGCTCGCATTCATTCATTACGTTCCTCTTTTCATTATCTTCCACTTTACGTTACATAATACATTCATTACATTCATTTACGTTCAATGCAAAGCCAAGGGAAGACATACATATATAATAAGGAAAAAACATAAACATAAACACACATCATCACCAATACAGGCACATCATACATACATAACACACATCAAACGTAAGCCATCACATCATAACCAGGCTTATCTCTCCATAATACCCCTTAAAAACCACTTAGAAAACCTCAAGTCCAAAGTGGGCGCACGGGTCCTTCCAGGCGCATGAGCGTAAAATTCTACGTATAAAACAGTCTGGACGCATGGGCACTGTTTGGGCGTTTCTGCCCTGTTCAGGCGTATCACCAACACTTAGTCGTTTCAAGCACTTGGGTGCATGGGCACTGCCTAGGCGCATGGCCAATACTTAGCCGTTTCAATTTCTGGGATGCATGGGCACTATTTAGGCGCATGGTCCACACTTAGCCTTTTCTTCACTTGGGCGCATGGGCACTATTTAGGCGTGTTGATACATGTATGTTCCTAGATCATGATATGTGATGTAATAGATCTTGTTTGGTATGATTAATGAAATGATATTGATAGTCTTAGTTATAATGTTTAATAGTTCATTAATGAGTCGTGACTTAAATTGATTGGGTTTATGATTATTTGAATGGTTGCACATTATGTTTATTAATTAATACATTCAAATTAACTTAATGAAGTTCTCATGCAAATGGCCTGGCGAATGAATCATACGCATGAATAACTTCACTTCTACACGATGACTCAGTCGCACGACTGAACCAGGAGACTGGATCAGTCGCACGATTGTAATATAAGATTGGCTCAGTCGCACGATTAACACTCAGTCGTACGAATGAATCGACCGCATGGTTCAATCGCACGACTGAACCAGACTAATGGTTCAGTCGCACAATGAATAATATCAACTATAAATACAACTCAATTCGTGAAAAACAAAGACTCTCGATCAATTAGGATTCCAGACGAACCCTAGCCGTCCAGAAACCTTCCAATTCGTTCTCCAAGTTCATAGAACACATTAGATCGATTCCCAATCGATTTCTAACGTTAGTTTCAATCCTTGATTGATTCATCGTGTGTTCTCACTGATTGGATCGCCAATCAAATAGGATTCTGCACTATTTGATCTGGTTTACACGTTAATCACCAGGTATTTCGGTCAAATACCAGGTAACAAGTGGTATCAGAGCTATTGGCTCTTGATTACGTGTTGATTCAATCAAGATTGCATAAAAGTTTGTGTTTTGCACTAAAAACGCAATCTTTGGCATCAAAGTGATCTTGGAAGTTCCCTGCTCATTGAAGTTTGGTTTCTACAGACTTAGGCGATTAGAACTTGTGAAATTTCGAATCTTTACGGCTGAAACCCGTCAAACCTAGAAATTTTCGCAAAACAGCAGCTTCAGTCGCACGAGTGACTCATTCGCATGACTGGACTCCATTCGCATTGCTCATACGCACGATTGGACATAGTCGCACCCTCATTCGGCCGATTGAACCGTTCGTTCGCATAGCTCATACGCACCAGATTCATTCGCACGACTGAACCAATCGCCCAGTTCAGCCGCACGATTGAACCAATCGCAGAGCTTATACGCACGATTAGCTCATTCGCATCCTTCAGTCGCATCAGTGAAAGTTGTTTGATTAGATTATAAGTTTATTAGTCATGGAAGATCAGATGTCAGCCTTTACTGCTGGGAAGGACTCAAGGATACAGAACCTGCTGTTGCTTGAGAGTGAGGTGGGGAATCACAATAAACCACCAAAGCTTTTGACTTTAGATGAGTTTCCCCACTGGAAACAACGTTTTGAGATCTACCTTAATGGAGTAGATCCTAATCTGTGGGAAGCCATTGAGATTGGTTATAGTACACCGGTGGGAGCTGGTTAAGCTAACATTAAGCGGGATGACAGACGCACAGAAAGTAAAGTACAATGCAGAGAAAAGAGTATATGCATTGATCACTCAGTCTATCCCCAAGACATATTCCACCAGTATTCAGAGAACAAGCAGTCCAAGAAACTGTGGATGAGCTAGAGAAGAGATATGATGGGAATGCATCATTGAAGGCAATCAAGGCAAAGGAGTTAAAAAGAAGGAATTCGATAACTTCTCATAAATTGGTAATGAAAGTTGGACGAAGTCATAGATAGATTCTACCACTTGATGAGCGAATTGCATACACATGGAGTGGCTACTCCATGGAAGAGAAAGTAAGCAACTTCGCAGACGGATTGCCTGATAAGTGGGCTACATTCGTGTCTAACCTGAGACAGAATGGAATACTTGTAAAAGCTGGATATAAATGACTTCATTCTTAAGTTGCGAGAAGAAGAAGACTAAGGATGAAGTATAGAGCTCAGAAGTCTTCGTACACACAAAATCCAGCTTTATACAACGCCATGCTCAAGCTAAGACATCTGGAGCACCACTCCAGACTGCTTTGGTGTCTAGCTCGTCAGGACCTTCACATGCTTCTCCTTCTGGATCAGACACGTCTGGGTCATCATGTACCCATTATATTGGATCAGAAGTAAACTCTACCAAACTGAAGATCGAGAACCTTGGTAATGTGACCGTGGAAGTAGCTCGAGAGCATATGGATCTTTTAGCAGCAGTGGTTCATTCATATGATGGACTTGTTGCCGGGAAGATTGGAAACTGCCATATGGCAGATGAGGACTACGAGCAGGTGGATGAGATGGAGCTTGAGAGAATGGATATAATGTGGGCCTTAGCAAGTGATGTCCGGAGGGCGAAGAAGTTTGTGAAAAAGACTGGACAGAACTTGGTTGCTACTAAGGATACCACCTTTGGCTTCGACAAGAGTAAAGTGACTGCTTAACTGTGGTGAGAAGGGGCACTTCAAAAGAGAATGTGTCAAGCCAAAGAAGACGGGGAATGGGAACCCTTTCTCATTTTACTCGCCAAGACAAGAAAGCCTCTAGTTCTACTTCATCAAACAAGGATCCAAAAGCCTTACTGCTCATGATGATGTAGGACAGGATTGGAGTTTTAGGTTTGTCTCACCAGGAGAATCTAACATTGCCAGTGTTGAGGATATTGTTGATGATTCTTCGAGTGAAGGTGATATAGCAGTTGAGATAGCAATGTCACATAGTGAAGAAACAACTACAGCCGAGGTCAGTTACAAACCAATTGAGGAAGCTTCCACGTTAGAGACAGAAAAATCAGAATCACCAGAACCAGAAACATCTGATGCTACACTGATGGCTAACTCTTCTGAACCAACTCAGGTAAGTACCACTGACCATATTTTTAATAATCATGCTTGTTCTGATTGTGAACTTTTAGGAATAGCATAGATGAAAAATTTGCTAGGTTATTAGATCATAATGATAACTTAGTAACAGATTTACGTCTATGCACTGAGGCTAATAGAGTACTAAAACAAAATGAGCATAGTTATAAAGAAAAAATAGACCTATTGACTAAACAACTTAGGGAAACCGAAGTAGTGGCTTTTAACCAAGCAAATGACATTAGGTACTATCTAAACTCTAAAAGACACTAAGAAACAAAAGGCAGTTCTAGAAGTAGAAGTTAATTCATTAAAACAGAAACTGCATAGTTGGACTAGTTCTTCACACATAGTTCAACACTAGTGAGAGAAAGGAATAACGGGGAGGGATTAGGCTACAAAGTGGTTCCACCACCACCTGAGACCTTGATGAACACTAGGTCTAGACCAGTAAATAATAACCCCATCAAGGATCATGTGGTGACTACTCCTCTTGTTACTGATCCAGACACCTCATGTTCATCTACTGAATCTGGTCAGAAACAAAAGGAGGCCACTTTAAAGGCAAAGGGTAAATTGCCTTGTGTTAACCTGGAAAATGAATTTGAAAAAGTTAACTTAAAGTCAGGGTCAAACAAAGTCAAATCAGAACCTAAAAGGACTTCAAATGCTACTTTTTCACATGCTTCAGGTCAAAAACCAGTTAACCAAAAAGTGAAACAGGTTAAAACAGTAAATTTTGTTAAATCAGAGAAAACATCAAACATACAAGAGTCAAAAACTAAAGTGATTGAGTGTCACGCACTTCTCCACAAAGAAAGTATACACATAAAGTTGATAGCAGGTCATGCTACAACTGTGGAGAATGTGGACACATTGCTTCCTATTGTCATTCTATCAGACACCTAGGAAGAAGATTGATCTTCAGGACTCTAGACCTAGGTCTTCTAAGCGGAGTTCTTAACTCCACCTAGAAGAGCTAGTGAACCTAAAGTCCAACCTGTAAGCCAGACGACTGTTTATCATAAACAGGCATTGCACAAATCTGGCTTCTGGAAAGAAAAGTCCACCTACGTGTCTAATACTGATGACAAGAAGGAACCTGAGCTACCCTCCCTCTAAGGGTCAATGGGTGGAGTTTATGATGTGTGATGCCTCTGGGAAACCCAAGACAGTAAAGCTTAGGTTCCTAACCTAAACTAATTCATTTACTTTGTATGTGCAGGGTGTTCGATACAGTGCTGAGACTAACACGTGGATTATAGACAGCGGAGCATCCAGGCACATGACAGGAATAGAGACCTTTTATCAACGTCAAAAAAATAAAAGGAGGGCATGTTTCCTTTGCAGGAAACAAAGGAGGCTATATCACAGCTCAGGGAGAAGTGGGAAATCAGAAAGTTATGTTTGATAAGGTGAACTGCATTCACAACACTCAGAACAACTTACTTTCTGTTTCCCAAATCTGTGATAAAGGATTTAAAGTCATCTTCGATAACTAGAAGTGTTACATGCTAAAGAAAGAATATATGATCCAGGACCAAGTTCTGATGACTGCTTCAAGATATAAAGACCTTTATGTCTTGGATCTGTCAACAGCTGCTACAACGGATCATGAGGTTCAGTGTTTTTTATCTAAAGCTACTGAGAAGGATTCAATCTCCTGGCATCGGAGAATGGGACACATTAGTCAAAGGAAGATGAATCATTTGATTCAGAAGGATTTAGTGAGAGGAGTGAATGTCAAGAACTTCCAACTTCCTGACTTTTGTGTAGCTTGCAAGAAAGGCAAACAGACAAAGAAGTCTCATAAGGAAAAGAAAGTTCATTCAATAGAACTTCCTCTTGAGCTTCTTCACATGGATCTGTTTGGTCCAGTTAGTACAAGGAGCATTGCAGGCGACGTGTACTGTTTTGTGGTCACTGATGACTACTCAAGGTTCACTTGGGTAATGTTTCTGAAATCCAAATCAAAAACTTTGGAGACATTCAAGGAATTAGTAACCACACTGGAATCCCTCTACAAGCTAAAAGTTCGACAAATACGCTCAGACAACGGGACAGAATTCAAGAATCAAGGGATGGAGGCATACTGCAAGGAAAAGGGAATTGTGCATCAATTCACTTCTGCTTGCACACCTCAGATGAATGGCGTTGCTGAGAGAAAGAACAGGAGTTTGATAGAGACAGCACGGACTATGCTGGCAGACTCGAAACTACCTATCCAATTCTGGAATGAGGCAGTGGCAAATGCGTGTTATACACTGAATCGAGTCCTAATAGTCAAGCGCCACGGAAAGACATGTTATGAGCTACTACAAAGACGAAACCGAATTTGGAGTATCTTGAACCTTTTGGCGCACCGTGTACACTTCTGAAGAAGACACAAGAAGGAAAATTCAGCGAGAAGACAGTTGAAGGAATTTTTCTAGGATACAACATACCGAACAAGCGAGTTTACAATAACTCAACAGGTCTTGTAGAAGTGTGGTGTAATGTCGACGTTCAGAGATATACCACACCACCTACAGGCAAAGGACCTGCATACTTCTTCGATTATGATGGATTCTTCAAATCCTTCAACATCCCTCTCTCTCCCTCGGATGATGAGTTAGCTACTAGGATGATGTATGATATTCTAAATATACCATCTAGCACACAGGGAGAATCATCTACTCAGTCAGAAGGGGTGGTCGATGACAGTGACTCCTCCTCTGAAGATGAAACTAAAGCAGATGACCTGAACAGTCAGGAGGAACAGGTTCCAGTTCCTGAAAGTCCACAAGCATCCATAAGTGATGCACCCTCGACTTCGGAACCTCAAACTCCACCTTCCTCAGATGCAGAACAAAATGTTCACAATCTTGGTTCGGAGGTGACTGTGCCGACTACTCTAGGATCACGACTAAACGTCTATGATCCCCTTGAAAATGTTATTGGAGATGTCCAATCAGGAGTACAAACCCGAAATCAGCTATACTCAGCTGATTACGCCTCAGTTATGGAGAAGGGTTACATTCATGATGGTGCTTATCGATGTTTTGTTTAGCAGGTTGAGCCAAAATATGTCATTGAAGCACTAAATGATGAGGCGTGGGTGAGTGCCATGCAAGAAGAACTTCTGCAGTTAAGAAGTTAGGTGTATGGACTCTGGTTGATAGACCTAAAGGTGCTAAAGTCATTGGCACCAAATGGGTACTAAAATGCAAGAAGGATGACCAAGGAGTCATTATCAGGAACAAAGCTCGACTGGTGGTTCAAGGTTTTCGCCAAGTCGAGGGAATTGACTATAATGAGGTGTTTGCCCGTGGCAAGGATGGAAGCTATTCGTATCTTCATTGCCTATGCATCGTACATGAAGATTAAAGTCTACCAATTAGATGTGAAGAGTGCATTCCTTCATGGGGAAATCAGGGAAACAGTCTATGTAAGTCAACCCGAGGGATTTGAAGACCCTTATCATCGGGATAGAGTTTACAAGCTCGAAAAAGCTTTATATGGGCTTCATCAAGCTCCTCGAGCTTGGTATGAGAAACTCTCGACTCATCTTGTGAAACACGGCTTTCGCATGGGAGTCATTAACTGTACACTGTTTATTAAAGAAAAGGATGGCGACCTACTGCTTGTACAGATATATGTTGATGACATAATCTTCGGGTCAAAGAACGAAGAGTTATGCGAAGAGTTGAAGCAGTGATGAAGAAAGAGTTTGAGATGAGTGCTATGGGGGAGATGAAGTTCTTTCTCGGGTTACAGGTGGATCAAATACCTAATGGGATCTTTCTACATCAGACCAAGTATGTAGGAGACATTCTCAGTCGCTTTGACATGGAGAATGCTTCTGCTGCTGGGACTCCACTTGCTACGAATCATGATATAGCACCTGATGAGAATGGAGATCTTGTAGATGCCACTATGTACCGAGAAATGATTGGATCCCTCATGTATCTCACTGCCTCAAGACCTGATATCATGTATGCTACATGTTTATGTTCCAGATATCAGGCTAAACCTAAGGTCCATCATCTGATCAGGGTCAAAAGGATTTTTCGCTATCTAAAGGGTACACCCACACTGGGGTTGTGGTATCCTCATGATGATGATTTTCAGCTCACGGCGTATAGTGACTCGGACTATGGAGGCTGCAAAATGAACTACAAGTATACACATCAGCGGGGTGTCAATTCTTTGGGAGAAGATTAGTTACATGGCAGTGTAAGAAACAGGCATCGGTTCATTGTCAACCTGTGAAGCCGAATATGTTGCTGCTGCAAGTTGCTGTTCACAAATCATTTGGATTCAACAGCAAATGTGGGATTACGGTTTAAAATTCTCATCTACTCCTATTTTTGTTGATAACTCTGCTGCAATTGCAGTAACCAAAAATCTGGTTCAACATCCTAAGACCAAACACATCGGTATTAAATACCACTTCATAAGAGACTGTTTTGAAAAGAACTTAATTGATGTGGTTAAAGTTAATACTGATTTTCAACGTGCTGACCTCTATACTAAAGCCTGTGATAAACCACGTTTTCAATATTTGCTAGAGGTCAACGGTGTTAAAAAGAAAAGTGAGGTAATTCCTGATGAGAATAATGTGTAGTCCGATGTAGTTTCGTTAAAGTTTATTTTATTTTATGTTATCTGTTTTTTTCTTTTGTCTGTTATATTTAAACTCATGTTATTTTGCTGTTTATTAAAATCCAAAAATAATTAAATCCAATGATTTTAGTATTTTAGGGGGAGAATATGTCAGCAAGTTAACATTAACAAAAAAAATTAAAAAAAAAATTAAAATTAATAAATTAGGGAGAAGGGGTAACTAGCTGAAATAAGGTAGATTGTGTCTATGATACCGATTCAATACCTTTGGAAAATGATAGTACACAGGAACAAATCAAGAGGGACTTTAAAACTTAAGTTTTGAAAAGATGCAAAAGTTCAAAGTATAAGTCTGTGTAGTCTAAGCAATATAAAAAGGGAAAATGATAGAAAACTGGCAACTCCTAAGGTGACACAAAGAAAGTAGACTTAGAGGCTGCTAGACCACAAATGATATGTTGGTAGATTCAACACAATAGACAATTAGACCTGATTGGTGATCTCAAGATCAAACTAAGTTGTTCAACTGACTGTGGGCTTCCATCTTATCACTGGTTAACACAATCAAATATATTCCAATAAGGGGAATGAGCATTTAAATGCCACAAACGTGTGCGGATGACCATAATTAGAGCAAAGCAAGAAAAAATGAAAGACAAATGCAATCAAGCTAATGACTTATGTTGTTGGTGCATATTGTGTGAAATAAAATAAGCTGCACTAACAAGGAGATAGGTTGTGTGCCTCTCTGCTATGCGATGGCACTGACCTGAGGACAGGCTTCTCTTTGAAAGCTCTAAGAATAGTCTCTTCTTGTAATAATACCCGTAGACCGCTCAAAAACCTCTGAGGAATGTTGATTACCATATAAGTGTGGGATCCACAAATGTTAGCTGAAATAATTAAACCTAAATCAGTCACCAGTCTGCGTCAAAAGTCTGTGTATGGATTTAAGTGGACAAACATACTGACAATCTTAGTGGCTACATTCTCAAGAGTTCAAATCAATGTGAGAATCTAAGAGTTTCAGTATGATTTCCTTAAGTTGCTAACGACTCTGGATGAACACCGAGAATTTAAGCATCAAAAAGTTTTAATAACAAGTCCTAAATGATTTGATGTTCCTGTATGATTCCAAAATTGAATTGGTTCAGATATGATCAATCTAAGTTGAAGTTGTCTACTCCCAAACCAAATCCCGTAGATTTCCATCTTAGGGTTTTATCTCTCACAATAAGTCCAAAAATAAACTTTATTTGTGTAGTTAGTTTAAGTTTCTATGTTAATCTTTTAATTTGTGTGTCTGTCGGACTACATCAGGGAAATCAGAAGGAATTAACTTACCTAAAAGGGTCATGTCTGAGATGGCCACATGTTTTTCAAAGTCTAAAAGTCACGTCTGAAGTGACTGAATTGGTTAAGAGCTTATAATGTCTATTTCAAAAGGTTAAAATGTTCAAAATGGCAGAAAATCTACCAAGTGTGACACATTCACACGAGTGGACCATGAATATGGACCAACCATGTGAATGGATCCCATTCGCACAATTGGACCATGAATATGGACCAACCATGCGAATGGATCCCATTCGCACGACTGGACATGAAATGAGTCATTCAAACGAATGGCATGTAAGAATGATCCTTCGACCGAATGATAGGGTGCGAATGAGTCAGTCAACCGACTGAGACTTAGTCGGTTAATTGAGATGCGAATAAAGGTGACCGAATGAGTCAGTTGACCGACTGAGACTCAGTCGGCCGACTGAAAGCGACCGACTGGACCAATCGCACGACTGAACCTCAGTCGCCCGAATGAACTGAGCGAATGAGGCCAGTCGGCGATTGAAATAGGGTCAGTATTTAAAGGGCCTCAGTCGATTCGCATCTACTCATCACTCCCAATCGCACCCCAAATCGCTTTCTTTCCCGTTACTCTACCAAAATCTCTAGAGATAGTTGTTCACATTGCAATTCATCTTCCGACTTTCGATTGACAAGAATAAAGGTACATTGCAGTTCAATCTTGTAGAAATCAGAAGATTTTGAGTCCAATTTGGGTTATTCGAATGAAACATTGATCGGATTGAAAAATGCCCTAATAACCTACATAAACTAAGGTAAAGTTAAAATTAAGTTTAATAGGTCATAGTGACGAGATGGCGAGTCCAATGAACTAGATATAGAGGTGTAAAACAAAAAAATTGGTGAAACTGAAAATGTGAATCGCACAGTTGGTCTTCATGCGAATGGACAGCCAGATGAACTTCAGTCGCACGACTGAAGGGCTCAAAACTGCCCATACGCATGGCTTGACCATGCGTATGAAGTTCTGTCGCATGACTAAGGTAACCGCATGAAGGTATATGCGTAGGAGCCCAATCGCACACTCTGAGATACGTATGGGGTCAATCGCACGACTGAACCCCATTCGTACCATTCAATCGTACGACTGAACCCCTTTCGCACGGTTCAATCGACTGTTGAACTCAGTCGCACAATTTCAATCGCATGACAGAAAGATGTTCTTCAAGCTTAATGAGTTCATGACTTTCTCAGTAAATGGTACTAATGTTTACTATCTTTGTGTAACAGATGGCGAGTAGATGGACTATGAGCACAAAGCATAATATATGTGCCCATCTGGACTTAACATCCAGAAATGCTACAGAATTCTCTCGCATTATCACGTTCTATTGAGATCACGGATTGCGCATGCCATCGCTACCCCTTGCACCCTATATCGATCCATTCAACAAGCCTTATGGGAAGGCGCTACTGTTGATAGATCATCGGAACCTCACTGCATAAGAAGTACATATTTGGCGAGGATATTACGTTTCTGAGGAAGATCTAAGGATTGTACTTCAATTGGGGGATGACGGTGACTGCCCAACCCGTCTACACCCCCTCACTGTCAGAGGATGTTTTCTCAGAGCCAAATACTCTGGGGACATCAATTCAGGGGTACTCAACAAGAGTAACCTCTGTCCCCAGTTTAAATACCTTGCACACATGCTACAAGTGCATGGCTTCAAGAAAAGGTGGGTTTGATGAGCTATCGGATCAGATGCAAAAACGCATACGTTGCGTTGGTGCTGAACCATCCGTTCAGCTTCTCTAAGATGATCTTCACCTATCTGGTGGAGAACTCGAGGGGAAAGGAAAAGAAGCCTTCTGTATGTACCCATGGTTTATGCAAATGATAATAGATCAGAAGCTTCCCTCCTGCCAAAAGAACAGGAGGATTCGGTAGTCTTGGAGGTAATGGATGACACCACCTTGGGAAGGATGAAAGTATACCAGGGAAAGCAAGTGAAGCCTCTGGTCAGGAGGTTGTTCGGTCATCTTGCCAAAGAGGACTATGTTGCACCAGAAAAGAGGAAAGTGGCTTCACGAGGACAGTGACTCTGAGGTGGAACAGATAGCCCTACCCCTCTTGACTCAGATGAGGATGACAGTGGGGATGATGCTATTCCACCCAGAGGCACTGTGTCTGATTCTGTTCCCCCTGTGTCTGTCTCATCTGCTGAAGTAACTGAGTCAGCGGGATTTCATCATGATTTTGTTCTTAACGAGGAGGATGAGGATGAATCGGATGAGGAGCCACTTACCCGAACTGTGGGAAGGAAAGTTGTTCCCACAGAACATGGGTTAAGGGTTGTTGGTGAACAACCGAGAGGCTCTGGAGATACAGAAACTGACCCAACTTATGCTCCGGGGTCCTCCGGCGGGATCGGAGGGGGAGCATCCACCTCGAAGGGAACGAGGAGAAAACGGATGGCTCAACCCCATGGGCAGAAACCTAAGAAGAAGCGGCGGTTGACATTCATCACTACTACCTCAGCCACTACCACCATTCAGACACACCATCTACCACCATAGCTACCACAGCCCCCACAGCAACCGCAGACACCACCAGACCGACCACCACAAGACAGATCCCAGCCACCACTACATCATTCACCCCACACTCACACCACTATCATCCCGACCTGACCGATATTACCACCACCCCACCACTAGCCACCAAACCGAGCCCTCAGCCTATCCCTCACATACCTATAGATCTCCTCTACCTCCAATCGGGGTAGAGGAACAGTTGTCGGCGTTAAACAGAATGGTGTTGCGATTGCTGGCGGCTGATGAGGAAAAGACAACTCAGATCCGCTAGCTTACTGACCTAACTGCTGCACATCGCATAAAATTGCAGAGCATGATCAAGTAATTGAGGAGCAGGCCCAGCAATTGGCTGCTCAGAGCACCCAGATGAACCAACTCCAAGCTCAAAGTGTTGCAGCAAGTAAGCAAATAGAGGAGTTGGAAAAAGCTAAGAGGACCATTTTGCTAAAATTGAAAGGATCAAAGGAGGAACCTTTAAAGATAAGGGATGGAGACAGAGATAATGAAGATGATGAAGAAGATGATGATAATAAGAGTGATACTGATGAAGAGAAAACCGAAGAATGGTGTGAAGATGAAGACACTGACGGAGGAGAAGCAGCTGAATCTGTCTCAGCACCAGGGCAAGAGAAAAGATCAAAGAACAGACAAGATCAGTCAGCTTCTGCCTCTGCACCTTCACGTGAAGAACCGAGTATTCAGGATAAAAGTAAATAGTAGATGTTTATGTATTTATTTACTTTTGTATTCTGTATTGAAAAAAACCATGTACTAAATGTTATATTAAGTTAATGCATTTTGTTTGATAAATACTAATGATTTGAGTGTGAAATGTGTAAATCAAACAGATCCAAAGTACAACAGAGATGAGTTTGATATTGCTCCCCTTCAACAGGTCAAGTCTCAACTCACAATGATTCTTGATCTGCAAGGGATTGTCAGAAGGTCAGTGAGTTATACCCCTGAAGAAGGTGAAATAATTCACGACCTATCTAACGAGCAACTGGCAGAGATGTTCAGACTCAATCCTGATGAAATGTCAAGGATGCTCCAACAGTGATTCAACCAGTGACGAAGAACTAAATGAAATGATGAAGTTGAGGTTGAAGATATTGCTGCAGAAGAGTACCCTCAGTACGCTGACAACAGGGTAATGTGGTCCCCAATCTGGGTGAGTCCCTAGTCAGTGATATGTTTGAGGTATAGACAAGAGGAGCAGGAAACAAGAAAGACCGAAGGAACAGCCCAAGCCACAAATGATGACGTAGACATTCGAAAGGCTGAGTGGGCTGAAGGTTTTAAAGAAGTCAGAGCCCAACGTGCTGCACCGAAGAGGGATGCCTACAAAAAGTTCTACAGCGTCAAGAAACATCTCACGGTGTCAGGCAGGATTATAGCATGGGCATATTTTGATGATCTTAACGTTTGTGCCGTTAAGAGGGAGAAGGGCATAGAGTACTTTAGATTTCCACATGATCTAAAGACTCTACCAGGTTTTGAACTCAACCAGCTGGCCAAATTGAAGCTGTTGTATGCTGACCCGAGAAAGATGTCAGGCTGGTTTGAGGTTGCCCTAAAGAAAGAGTACCACACCAGGTGGATTAACTTCAGACCTCAACAACCTACAAGGTATATTAGAAGGTCTGAGATGGATGCCATTACTGGAAAACCAAAGATTGTGTTGAAGTGGAATCCTCCGCGCACAATGTCAAGAATCCCACTTCGGGAAATGAAAAGGATTTCACACCACACTTTAAGTGGTGGTACTACGATTGGAGAACAGCAGAAGCAGTCATAGTCCTGGATAAAGAGGGCCAAACGGATACCATCAGGGTATTCGACCCAATGTGGCTAACCAACTTGTCTGCTAATGATGTATATACATTATACAAGTGGCCACTGTTCTATGACACACAAGACATTGTACAAGCCCTCCAGTTCCAAAACGTTATACGACTTTGCTTCGCGTTTGATATTCACGTAGGAGTCACACAAGAGGACAAGTACAAGAAATATGAGGAGGTAATGAAGAAAACAAGACATTAGAGAGATCTAGGTCCAAGGGGGAGTTTGTTGATACATGTATGTCCTAGATCATGATATGTGATGTAATAGATCTTGTTTGGTATTATTAATGAAATGATATTGATAGTCTGTTAGTTATAATGTTTAATAGTTCATTAATGATTCGTGACTAAATTGATTGGGTTTATGATTATTCGAATGGTTACACATTATGTTTATTAATTAATACATTCAAACTTAACTTAATGAAGTTCTCATGCGAATGGCTCATGCGAATGAATCATACGCATGAATAACTTCACACGATTGACTCAGTCGCACGACTGAACCAGGAGACTGGATCACTCACACGATTGTAATATAAGATTGGCTCAGTCGCACGACTGAACACTCAGTCGTACGAATGAATCAACCGCATGGTTCAATCGCACGACTGAACCAGACTGATGGTTCAGTCGCACGATTGAATAATATCGACCTATAAATACAACTCAATTCGTGAAAAACAAAGACTCTCGATCAATTACGATTCCAGACGAACCCTAGCCATCCAGAAACCTTCCAATTCGTTCTCCAAGTTCATAGAACACATTAGATCGATTCCCAATCGATTTCTAACATTAGTTTCAATCCTTGATTGATTCTTCGTGTGTTCTCACTGATTGGATCGCCAATCAAATAGGATTCCGCACTATTTGATCTGGTTTACATGTTAATCACCAGGTATTTCGGTCAAATACCAGGTCCTAACAAGGCGCATCACCCACCCTTGGGCGCATGGCCAACACTTCGACGCATGGGCCAACATGCTGGGTGCACGGGCCACTATTTAGGTGCGTGACCCACCCTTGGGCGCATGGCCACACTTAGATGCATGTGCCAACATGCTGGGCGCATGGGCCACTATTTAGGCGCATGACCCACCCTTGGGCGCATGTCCAACACTTAGGCGTCTGGCCACTCATCCTGGACGCATCGAAAACTATTTGGCCAACACTTAGGCGTCTGGCCACTCATCCTGGACTCATCAGACATTCTGAAATCTTTTCTACACCACCAATTTCACCCGATTATCATTCTAAGCATACCCAAACACAGATCTAACATACTAAGGCTATCTAAGCATGTTAAACATCATCACTAGCCCATAATCATCACTATAACATGCATACATACATACAACATATGAACATCAAGTTGTAAACCCACGGTTTCTTTCAAAATGTCTACCTAGTATGCATAATAGCCCCAAATCAGTTAAAAATCAGTAAAAGAGGGGTTCTAGAAACTCACCTTAAGCAGCTTTTGAGCAGCGCTCTTCCCATTCGAGTCCCACCTTTGATTCAGCTCTTGAATCCTGAAAACAAACACTAAACAACCGAAACTTCGGTCAAGAACTCAATACCCAACTGAAACCGAGCTTAAAAAAGAGAAGACTTACCTTTTTCAGCTTCTTCTTCCTCTTTCTCTCTCTAGAACCGGGCTCTCTCTTTCTTCTTCTTTTAGCCATGAAGGAAAGATGAATAAGAAATTACGGGCACCCATGCCCTTAAATCCTTAAAATAATAAAAGTGTACTTTGTACACTTTTTCCCCTTCCACTTGTGCACAATTTCCATTCCTTCCACTTACTTTTCTTTTCCTTTCGTTTAAATAGAAATTCCGGGGTGTTACAAGTCTACCCCCTTAAAGAGGTTTCTTCCCTGAAACCTGTCGCTTCTCGAATAGTTACGGGTAACATTGTCTTACCTCTTCTTTGATCTTGCATTTAAACCCAGATCCCTTTAGGCTTCACTGCACCTGCAGAAGTGAAACCATCATCCTCCGTAGTCTATTATGTCCCTCATATTAGTAATGGTCACTAGTTGCTTGTTGTGGTTAGATACTCTGTCCATCTCCGTATTCTCTAGTAGCACGATCATATCCTCATCGGTTGAGCTTTTTCTTAGACGAGATGCATGGAACATCAGATGAATTCCACTTAACTCATCGGGTAGCTCCAGTCGATGTGCCACTTCTCCTACCTGAGCAACAACTGAGAATGACCCTCCACACTTTAATATTGGCTTTAATTGATTTCAAATCAAGAAAATGGCTTTCCTGGTCGAAGCCTTCCCCATACTTCATTGTCGTAGGTCGTCACCGAAACTCTGGTTGTGCACGGTTGAGCAATCTACCTTTCTGCAGCACTTGGGGTTTGAGTCATAGACTACTGATCAACTCACCCGGATATGCATGTCTACCTACCTATGTCTGTCTTGAGCAGCCTAGCAGGAACAAGCGCTCTCTCTCAATTCTATCGCGCAATCCTCTAGGGCATTAGGTAACCTGGTAGACTTACTAATGGCAATTCTTACATCGATGGCTCATCGATCGTCTTACCCCTAACGTGCAACATTATAGAAAATAGCGGCAACAAAACTACTACTAGCATCACAATTAAAGCATAAATGCATAAATCTAAACTTGCAAGAATGTACCTGATGTTTCCTCAGAGTCTGACCTAGCCTCCTTCCGGTCATAGCGAAGGCTCTAGCCTTCACCCTCTGTTCTCCTTCTTTGTACCGGAGCTTCCTCCGATCTTTTTCACTCCCGAACCTTCCGCTCTCGGCTTCTTGCAATCTCTGCTCATGTGGCCAATTTCCACACAATTGTAACATCTCACAGTTCCACATTCTCTAGCCACATGACCAGGCCTCCCACACTTGAAGCAAGTGTTTGGTCCCCCTTTGCATTCTCCCGAGTGCTCCATCCCGCATTTACCACATCTATTCGTCCCCGCACCAGGTGTGACCATACGGCGGTCATCCCCCCGGGTGTGTTTATTATTCATCGAGTCACCACCTCGTCCAGTTCACTTTCCCTTCCAGTTTCGGTCTCCATCACCTTTCTCTCTGTCTTCAGCCACCACCACCACCATAGTTCTATCATCATACAACCTCCCTGCCAAATCAACTGCCGACCTAAACGTGCTTGGTCGGGCAGCGATCATGTGCCTACGGATGTCCGCCGGCAAGCCCTGAATATACCTCTTGATCTTTCGTGAAAGAGGTGACACCTGATCAAGCACCAGACATGCCATCTCGTGTAACTTCGTGGTGTACTGTTGATGTGTCAGGGTTCTCGCCTCCAGTTGCAAGAATTCCCTTTCAACTTTATCCATCTCACGATGAGGACAGAATTCCTCAATTACCAGCTTCTTCAACTCCGGTCATCTCATCCTTCCAATAGCTCTGCTACCCTCGGCTTGGACTATATTGTCCCACCAGCACAGAGCCGAGTCCACAAAAGAATGTGCAGCAAACTTTACTTTTTGATCATCCTGGCACTCGCTGATATTCAATACCGCTTCCATCTCTCTCACCCATCGGTGAGCAGCAGCAATAGTGTCGTTTCCATCAAACGTTGGGGGCTTGCATCGTTGAAACGCCCCATAATTATAGCCTCATGCCGCCTCCGGCGCAGGCTCTTCCTCTTTGTCCTCTTCGTCATTAAAGAAAACCGTTTCAGTCTCGGGTCGTCTTCTTTCGCCCGAAGGCCTACCCCCTTCCTGTCTCTCCTCGTCTCTAACAGCCTTCATAACTTCAGTCACCACAGATGGTAGGATCGTCTGCATAACCTGATGAACTTCCTCACTTACCACCTCTCTCATCGAGGCTCTTTGATTAGCATTCTCATCACCGCCCTCCTGATGAGGGGTCTCGGGTTCCTCATGGGCTGCTCTTTCAGCCCTAGACCTTCCTCTTGTGACTCGTGGTTTAGCACCACGTCCACCACTGCCTCCACCTCGTGAAGCTTTCGAAGATCTACCGCCAACCATCTTCCAACACACTATAAGATTCAAACACTAACGCGGTCATTCAAGGTTATAACTCAGTTTATGTCAAGTATAGTAAGTCCCTAATTACAGTGGCCAGTTGTGATTAGCCACTTACATTACTCTTCATACCCCAAGCATTTCCTATCCCGACTACATCAGTATCTAAATCTACACATAAGCACACAAGCCACATAACATGCGCACATAATGTCGATTAACATTAACTTACACAAAACGTTTACATAAAACCTTTACCTGTAGGCACGTAGCTACTAGGACTGCCATCCCTTTTCCTTTTAGTCCCATTCTCAGTTTAAGATTAGGTTATTCAAAATATTTACCCAATTCACTTAAACTTTTGCTCTGATACCAACTTGTAAGGCCCCGTTGTGGTTCATCGCACGTAAAACATTAGAAAACATATATTAATTTTGCAGTGGAATTTAAAACATTCATTAATAACTAAAAACATGTCAATTACAACATTAGTTTTCATCTCAAAATACATGACATGTCAAAATACGGATGCGAGCCTCAAAACGCTCCGAGTAGCTTATGCATCAATGCTTGCAACTCCTCCGCATCAACATATACCTGCCAACTATCATGCATACAAAAGTCAACGACGCTGAGTGAGTTCTAGTTTTATAACAAAATACTTTACTTTCGTTAAAATCGTTCTTTCAAAACATACTATACTTTACAACCGTTCGTGATCATGCATCATACGTACATACAAATAATATCATTATTATCTTCGTCATTACATTCATTAACTTTGTTCATTCAACCTATTACATTATCGTTCATTTCTCTTTCTAGATCCGGTTAGACTTTACCCTCTTTGTGGCACTCAGCCACGATTACTGAGGTTGAATGACAAGGATCTCGTTGTGTACTTTATTACGATAATTCATTTACGTTCATACATACATTCGTTCTTTATATCATTATTTTTCACTTACTCGAGATCCGGTCAGACTTTACCCTCTTCGTGGCACTCAGCCATGATTACTGAGGTCGAAGGACAAGGATCCGTATCGTTCATTATCGCACTTTATCTCAAATCGCACCTTCACATCATCGTACCCGAAGTACATATCGCACGGATCGCACACATAAGGAAGCCAGAATCGCATGCTATCTCATGGGTTAGCCAAGATCGCACGCTATAAAAAACACATAAGGCAGCCAAAATCGCACGCTACCCTTATGCCATCCATCGCACATATCGCACCATCGGAGTGGTCACAAAGACTGACTCCCCCTATGTGTTAGAACTCTCAGGGTTTAGTCATAATCGCACGCCATCCCACGGGTTAGCCAAGATCGCACGCCATAAAACCACATCAGGCAGCCGAAATCGCATGCTACATAGCACACAGTAAATACCACATCGCACGTATCGGAGTAGTTACCAAAACTAAACTCCCACTGTGTCTATGTCCCCTTATGAGTAAGCCAAGATCGCACGCTGTCATACACACACTGTTGAGCTAACGACCCTCAGTGAGTCGTGAACCTCCTTCCTTTCTTTCGCAAGCCATCGTATCTCCCATTCATTCGATTATGCTCGCATTCGTTCATTACGTTCCTCTTTTCATTATCTTCCACTTTACGTTACATAATACATTCATTACATTCATTAACGTTCAACGCAAAGCCAAGGGAAGACATACATATATAATAAGGAACACACATAAACATAAACATACATCATCACCAATACAGGCACATCATACATACATAACACACATCAAACGTAAGCCATCACATCATAACCATGCTTATCTCTCCTGTTAGGATCTGGTATTTAACCAAACACCAACTGAATAATGTGTTAAACCAAACAAAATAGTGCGGAATTCTATTTGATTGGCGATCCACCAGTGAGAACGCACGTAGGCACAATAACGACTTGAATCTAACGTCAAGAATTAAGGGTTTGTTAGAAGATAAAATCAAAGTTTAACCTCTTAAACTTTCTGACAAACACAGCGGATATATATTTTGAAACATGATTATAATACTGAAAAATCATGTTCTTTAGGTGACAAATATATGTATAAAACAAACCCATCTTACAAAGGATCATATTATGTGATTAAGCAAGCTATGTAAACATAAAACGAGCATTATGGACAGCCATATAGAGGCTTCCATAAACTACCTTTCAGTAGCTCAAAAGGGTCGAATTCTTTGAAGATGATGATCTTTTTGAGCAGCAATCCTTCAAGGGAGAAGACCTCAAGTTGTAATACCCACAAGCTTCTTCAAACACCTTGCTTTGTTAGGGAGCTTTACACCAAAACAATCTTCCAAAGCTACTATCTAAATTTGAAATTCAGCCCCAAATTTCAGCAACAAATCCGAATTTTTCAAGAGGTTTTGAGTGTTCTTGCTTGAGTGAAAAGAAGAGAGAAGAAGTGTAAAATGATGGAAGAGTGTGTAAGTAATCAAGTCTTGCATGAAACAAGACATAATATAGTGTGTCCAAGGCCCCCTTGGTGGCCGAATTTTCTTTCAAAATGGTTTCCCACCGTTAGATATTTTGTTAAAATTAAACGCTCTTCCATGCATTTAGGTTATAAAATTAAAACATAGTCTAGTTTTATAACATGACACACTTTTATTTGACATTATTTAACCAACTTAAATAATGAAACAAATAAATATATCATGAACAAATTTACCATATAATGTTGTTCTATCACAAAAGCAATATTTAGAAAACCAATTTTCTAAATAGGTGTCAATATTTTTGTATGATCTTATCAACAAATAATTATTTATTGGTGTTTGTATAGCTTGTTATTGGGTATGACCTGAATTGGATCATAACATACTAACCACATCAATCTTGTATGTGTCATTGGCATATGAGGTCCAACAATCTCCAACTTGCACAAGATTCATAGAAGATTAATGCAAGCAGTAATACCGCCTAACAATTGTTTACTACCCTTAATACGTATGACTAAGTACCATTCAATAACATCATCTCCTTCAAGTACCATACTTGAAATGTTTTAGGCGAACCAATCATCTATCCTTTTGTGACAGATGTCATGTTAAATCCTAGAGACATAGAGTGATCATTCCCTATTGATTTAACTTTATCAGGCCTTAGACATCTTACTCTCAACGAATAAGAGGGACAAATCCCATCTTGACTACATACGTCTCTCACAATTACCTTATATCATACCTGAACTCAGACTTATGTACTGCCATATTTTAGAACAGCGAAGAACTGAGTCAAAGTATAATATTTGGTAAATATCAAGACCCGATATGTATTTCAAGTCAGAGGATACCAAATGATGTTCGGCTTTACTCAAAATTACTTATGATCAATGAGGAACATTCCATGTAGTAATATTTGAGATGCAGGTCAGTCCAATATTTGGATCCCACAAATATCTATGATCTTTGGCAGCAATCTTTTGCTCTATATTCATCCATATGAATATCTACCAATCCAAATTCATAATAATCTTACCCTCATACTTGTTCCCACAAGTCTGAACGACTACGGACATTTAGAGTAAACAATTTACTCATGGATTAAACATGCTATATTGGAATATTAATTGAAACATTATAACCAAATAATTTTATTCAAATAATAAAAGGTTCCACATATCCAAATACAAAATTACAGATCAAATCCAATCACTAGAATATCGAAGTCCCATGGCACAAGTATGACCTTCATGCTTTTCCTTTTCAAGGAGCTTCGTGAGAGGATCCGCAATGTTTTCATTCGTGTGAACTTTGCTAATACATATCTTTCCCTTTTCAACTTCATCTTGTATGTTGTTGAATCTCCGCTCAATGTGCCTAGTCTTTTGATGAGCACAAGGTTCCTTGATTTGGGCTATCACACCCTCGTTATCACAAAAGATCTCTAGGGGGTCCTGAATGGAAGGGACAACCCCTAGATCGGCAATGAATTTATTCAACCATGCAGCTTCTTGAGCTGCCAATGACGCGGTGACGTATTCTCATTCTGTATTTAATAGAGCCACCACATCCTGTTTGGAGCTCTTCCAAGAGACCACTCCTCCATTCAAAATGAAAATATATCCCGATCGTGACCGTGAATCATCACGATCTGTTTGGAAACTCGCATCTGTGTAACCTTTTACAACGAGTTACTCATCACCAGATCTATAGATTAGGAACATATCTTTTATCCTCCTTAGGTACTTAGTATGTTCTTAACAGCCATCCAATGATTGTTTCCAGGATTTTGCTGGTATCAGCTTGTCATGCTAAGGCGCATGACACGTCCGGTCGAGTGCATATCATTACATACATGATGGATCCAATAGCAGATGCGTATGGGATTGCCTTCATTTTATCTTACTCATCCTTTGAGCTAGGACATTGAGTCGTACTCAATATCGTTCCTCTTTGAATAGGTACCGTACCTTTCTTAGAGTTCTCCATCTTGAACCTTTTCAAGATTCTATCAATGTATGCACTTTGATTTAAACCAATCAACCGCCTTGATCTATCCCTATAATCTTTATTCCCAAAATATAGGCGGCTCACCAAGATCCTTGATGGAAAGACAACTTCCAAGCCAGGTTTTTACACCTTCCAAGGTTGGAATGTCATTCCCAAATAATAGTATGTCATCAACACACAATATTAGGAAAGTGATTACAAGCTTCATCAGCGTTCTTGATGAATCCGAATTTAATTATTTCTTCATCAAAACGGTGATTCCAACTTCTCGATGCTTGTTTCAATCCATAGATTGATTTCTTTTACTTGCATACTTTATCATGATGTTTTGGATCGACAAAACCTTCATGCTGAACCATATAGACATCTTCCTCAAGATATCTATTTAGGAAAGCGGTTTTGACATCCATTTGCCAAATCTCATATCATAATGAGCAGCTATGGCAAACAATATCCTTATAGACTTTAGCATCGCAGCAGGTGAGAAGGTTTCATTATAATCAACCCCTTGAGTTTGAGTGAAAACTTTTGCTACAAGTCTAGCCTTATAAGTATCCAAGTTTCCATGCATATCGGTTTTCTTCTTAAAAACGCACTTACTTCCAACTACTTTGGGGTTAAGAGGTGTTACAACCAAGTCCCAAACTTGATTGTCATGCATGGATTGCATCTCAACGCTCATGGCCTCTAGCCATTTGTCACAATCCGAATTGGACACTGCATCTTGGTATGTGGTTGGTTCATCTGAATCTACCACATAGCATCCATCCATGAAAAATCAGTATTTTTCAAGTGGATTGCTAGTTCTACCACTTCTGCGAACATTTTGTGTGTATTGATCAACCACTTGATCATCTTCAACATCCTCATGTTGAGTGCTAGTTTCAACCAAACGTGCATTGGGTTGTTGTTCTTGATCCTTCTCAAGATCCACTGTTCTACTACTAGTTCCTTCCATAAGGAACTTTGCTTCTAAGAACTCACCCTTTCTGGCAACAAACACCTTTTGTTCCAGTGGATCATAGAAATAATATCCCAGAGAATCCCTAGGATATCCAACAAAGATGCACTTGGTGGATCGGACTTCCAATTTGTTTGGGGTGGGAGTCTTAACATAAGCCTCACAACCCCAGACCCTTAAGTATGATAGGGATGGAACTCTTCCATGCCATATCTTAAAATGTGTCCTTTCCACCTTTTTGGTTGGGGCCATATTTAAAATACAGGCCGCGGAGAGCAAAGCGATACCCCAAAATGATAGAGGTAATGTGCTTCTAGCCATCATAGATCAGACCATATCCAATAAGGTTCGATTCCTCCTCTCAGACACACCATTATGTTGTGGTGTTCCAGGTGGAGTGAGTTGTGAGACAATCCCACGACTCCTAAGATGATCTTGAAAAGCATCACTTTGGTATTCACCTCCTCTGTCGGTGCGGAGAAATTAATCAACTTGTTGAGTTGATTTTGTACTTCATTTTGAAAGATATTGAACATTTCAAAAGGTTCATCTTTGTGTCTTAATAGGTACACATACCCATAGCGACTATAATCATCGGTAAAGGTAATGAAGTATCTTTCACCATTCCTAGTCATTGCTTAAAAGGACCACATACATCCGAATGTATGATTCCTAACAAATCTTTTGCCCTTTCGTTAGTCCCACTAAAGGGTGCCTTAGTCATTTTACCTTGTAAACAAGACTCACACACATCAAATGAATCACATTCACTTGTTTTTAAAAGACCATTCTTTCGTAGTGTTTGAATTCTTTTTTGTTTATATGACCAAGACGACAATGCCAAAGATAGGTATCACTCAAATCCAACTTGAGTTTCTTGGTGCTAGTTTGGTACAATGAACTATTTAAAGTATTTTCATGAGCCAATTCATAAATACCATTAATAGGAATAGCTTTAAAGTAGAACATATCATTTAAAGAAACATGAATATCTTTTTCAACAAATGATAATACATATCCAAATTGTTTTAATAGGGCTATAGAAATAATATTCCTAGTCAAACTAGGAGCATACAAAATATTGTTCAAAATTACTTCCAAACCATTTGGAAGTTTCAAGATGTAGTCACCACAGGCTTCAACTTGAACTTTAGCCCCATTGCCCATGTAGAGGCGAACATCCCCTTTGTTGAAGTTACTACTTCTTTTGAACCCCTACAACAAATTGCAAATGTGAGTTCCACATCCGGTATGTAATACCCATGTGTTAGAGGATATCATGTTAAATCAATATGGATCATGTATATTGTACCTGTGGTTTGTCCAGCATCCCTCTTTGCTTTCAACTCTTGGAGATGGACAGGACAATTTCTTGCCAATGTCCAATTTCCCCACACTTGAAGCATGGGTCATTAGTAGCAACCTTTTGCTTCTTCTCTTGTGGTTTGGCTGGCACCCTTTCCACCCCTTTCCCTTTTCCCCATACGGGTCCCTTGCCCTTGGCAACCTTTGCCTTGGGTGTGGGATGAGGCCTTTTCTTGTTCCCACCTTCATTGATGGTGAGAACGGGTAAAACCCTTTTACCCATGGTTGCCTCGACCGTTTTGAGCATTGAGTGAAGCTCACAATGCTTTTGTCCCAAGCATTCATGTTGTAGTTCAACACTGTCTGGAACTTCTTGGGAAGGCCATTGAGGATCAAATCTGTGGCCAATTCCTTCGAGACAGGACATTAAGCCTTTCGAGGCAGTCAATGTGGCTTTTCATCTTAAGTACATCAGATGAACCGATTGGTTGTCGTCCATACGACATGCATGGAGTGCTCGAACCGTTTCGAAGCGCTCAACCCTCGCTTGCTGTTGGAACGTTTCCTTCAGCTGGGTTATCATATCATAAGCTCCGTGATGTTCATACTCCTTTTGGAGATTCGGAGTCATGCTCGCCAGCACGAGACAAGACACTTGGACGGAATCCTCAATGTACTTCAGCCAATCGTTATAGGCCTCCTCATCATCCTCAGTAGGTTGATCGGGGATAGGGTCGTCTAAAATATATGATCGTCTCTCTTGCTTGAGAATGATTCTCAAGTTTCGATACCAATCAATGAAATTGTTATGATTTAGACGTTCCTTTTGGAGAATCGCTCGTAATGATTGGGCGGACGCGGATGAATTTCATGATTATCATTATTGGTGGCCATCTACAAAATTTAACAAAGATCTATTTTGGTATTTTCAATATTGCTATTTTTAATAATTAATGCCTTTTAAGGTCATTTTCATATTAAAATCTAGAACCCAACACTACATTTAAATTATGGTTAGGTGACCTTTATCCACGATTTAAATTAATAAGGTGGTCAACGATTGACGGTTGCAACCATTTGCAACTTCTAGAGGTATGGGATCGACTTTAAACATCATATGTAAAGTCAGCATGTTAATCCCATCAACACCATTTGAAAACCATATTGTAGGTGATGTGTTTAACATGGTTTGCAAATCAAGTTACCTTACTTGCACACACATGTGAGTTTACCAACATAAGTGGTTAGGTGACCTTTATCCTACCAATGTGGTATCCCCACCTTAAGTCACAAGTTCCCTCTAAATGGTTAGGTGACCTTTATCCCATTAAGAGTTTCCAAATGACTCAAGTGTTGTGCGAAAGGACGGTGTTAAACTTGTTGGTAAAGAATTTAAAGTTTTCATTAATTGTAGATTTTCAAAACTCTATGTACCTTGTAATTGCATGCTTACATATACTTGGTACTCTATGGTTCTTTCAATAAAACCCATTTGATTATGAAATCACTAATCCTTTTAATAACCATTTATTAACACTTAATGATTAAGAACCATGTTTATATTAGCTTGTTAAGATCATTTTTATTAAAATTGTTTATCATATCCAAATATCACACAATCATTCACAAAATCACAATCAAACAAGCATAATATAAACAACCACATGTGCATAACCATAGCTACTATTGTGACCACACTTGTTTGCCATCACAAGTGTGGTCATTCGGACTTTGCTAAGGGTTACCAAAAAACACAAAATAGAGATTACAATGGATCTCCCACTTGATGTCGCATCTGTATGCTTCAAGTCCACTTTGTGTCTACCTTTTGTGCTTCCTTCCCGAGCATCTTCTTTACAAAATATATATCCTAATACAAATTTTCTAGTAAAAGAAAAATACTCCTAACCTATTATTACATCCAAATGAATAAATAGATAAATTACAAGCACAAAACTTTACAACCCAATTGAATGAATATAATCAAATAAATACATTCTTTCAAACCAAACAACACAAGGTCAAGCTAGGTTATGCACAATCAAATGAACAATTACAAACATCATACAATAAAAGAAAATAAACCCCATTAAACCCCAAATTTTCAGCCAACATAAACTGAAAATTAGGGTTTGTTTGTCCAAACAAGCAATAACCAAACATATCAACCAATTGATATTCCTATCTTTCAAAGTTTAATCATAAGCATGAAGATATAACTTTGAAAGGCATGGGTTTTATTGAATCAACCAAAACAGCCTCTAATGAGTTGATAAACATCCTTTAAAACCGATTTTTCAAGGACAAGAACAAGCAAGCTATCCACATAACCGGCTCTTGATGCCATTTAAGGGTTTGTTAGAAGATAAAATCAAAGTTTAACCTCTTATACTTTCTGAAAAACGCAGCGGATATATATTTTGAATATGATTATAATACTAAAAAATCATGTTCTTTTGGTGACAAATATATGTATAAAACAAACCCATATTACAAAGGACCATATTATGTGAATAAGCAAGCTATGTAAACATAAAACGAGCATTGTGGACAGCCAAATAGAGGCTGCCGTAAACTACCTTCCAGCAGCTCAAAAGGGTTGAAATCTTTGAAGATGATGATGTTTTGAGCAGCAATCCTTCAAGGGAGAAGACCTAAAGTTGTAATACCCAAAAGCTTCTTCCAAACATCTTGCTTTGTTACGGAGCTTTACACCGAAACAATCTTCCAAAGCTATTATCTACATGCGAAATTCAGCCCCAAATTTTCAGCCACAAATCCGAATTTTTCAAGAGGTTTTGAGTGTTCTTGCTTGAGTGAAAAGAAGAGAGAAGAAGTGTAAAATGATGGCAGACTGTGTAGGTAATCAAGTCTTGCATGAAACAAGACATAATATGGTGTTTCAAGGCCCCCTTGGCGGCCGAATTTTCTTTCAAAATGGTTTCCCACCATTAGATATTTTGTTAAAATTAAACACTCTTCCATGCATTTATGTTATAAAATTAAAACATAGTCTAATTTTATAACATGACACACTTTTATTGACATTATTTAACAAACTTAAATAATGAAACAAATAAATATCTCATGAACAAATTATCCATATAATGTTGTTCTATCACAAAAGAAATATTTAGAAAACCAATTTTCTTAATAGGTGTCAATATTTTTGTATGATCTTATCAAAAAATAATTATTTATTGGTGTTTGTATAGCTTGTTATTGGGTATGTCCTGACTTGGATCATAACATACTAACCACATCAATCTTGTATGTGTCTTGGGCATATGAGGTCCAACAAAGAATCGATTGAGAATCCATCTATAGCGTTCTATGAACTTGGAGGCTTCTGGACAGCTAGGGTACGTCTGGAGTCGAAGTGGATTCAATGCTTACGTTTTTCCATGAATTAGGTGGTATTTATAGGTTAGGATTGCTCATTCAGGTGACTGAACCATTAGCATGGTTCATTCGTGTGATTGAGCCATGCGGTTGATCCATTCGCACTACTGTGTGTTCAATCGTGCGACTGAGTCAGACGCATGAAGTTGTTCAGGCGTATGGATTATTTAGGCACATGGACACTCAGTCGCATGGCCATTCGGACGCATGACCACTGTTGGGACGCATGGTCTAGTCGGACGCATGAGAACTTCACTTCATCAAGTTTGAGTGTATTCAATATTCTAGCATTATGTATAACACTTCAAACAATCACAAACCTATATAATTAAGTCAATATGCGTTAAACAACTCATTAATGAAATAATAAACATTATAAACACAACCAAACCTTTCTATTTCATTAAGTACCCAATAGTTACATAAGTGTAAGACATATTACATTCAGATCAAGATCTAGGTACATATATGTTTCAACATCTCCGTAATACCCCTTAAAAACCAGTTAGAAAACCTCAAGTCGAAAGTGGGCGCACGGGTCCTTCCGGGCGCATGAGCACAAAATTCGAAGTATAAAACAGTCTGGGCGCATGGGCACTGTTTGGGCGTTTCTGCCCTGTTCAGGCGCATCACCAACACTTAGTCGTTTCAAGCACTTGGGCACATGGGCACTGCCGAGGCGCATGGCCAATACTTAACTGTTTCAATCTCTAGGATGCATGGGCACTATTTAGGTGCATGGTCCACACTTAGCCTTTTCTTCACTTGGGCGCATAGGCACTATTTAGGCGCATGACCCACCCTTGGGCGCATGGCCAACACTTAGACGCATGGGCCAACATCTTGGGTGCATGGGCCACTATTTAGGCGTGTGACCCACCCTTGGGCGCATGGCCAACACTTAGATGCATGGGCCAACATGCTGGGCGCCTGGGCCACTATTTAGGTGCATGACCCACCCTTGGGCACATGGCCAACACTTAGGCGTCTGGCCACTCATGCTGGATGCCTGGACAACTGTTTGGGCACATGAACCACTGTTCATGCTCATCTGATATTCTGAAATCTTTTCTACGCCACCAATTTCACCCGATTATCATTCTAAGCATACCCAAACACTGATTTAACATACTAAGGCCATCTAAGCATGCTAAACATCATCACTAGCCCATAATCATCACTATAACATGCATATATACATACAACATATGAACATAAAGCTGTAAACCCACGGTTTCTTTCAAAATGTTTACCTAGTATGCATAATAGCCCTAAATCAGTTAAAACTCAATAAAAGAGGGGTTCTAGAAACTCACCTTAAGCAGCTTTTGAGCAGCACTCTTCCTGTCCAAGTCCCACCTTCGATTCAGCTCTTGAATCCCGAAAACAAACTCTAAACAACCGGAACTTTGGTCAAGAACTCAATACCCAACTGAAACAGAGCTCAAACAAGAGAAGACTTACCTTTTTTAGCTTCTTCTTCCTCTTTCACTCTCTAGAACCGGGCTCTCTCTCTCTTCTTCTTTTCAGCCGTGAAGGAAAGATGAAGAAGAAATTACGGGCACCCATGTCCTTAAATCCTTAAAATATTAAAAGTGTACTTTGTACACTTTTTCCCCTTCCATTTGTGCATAATTTCCATTCCTTCCACTTACTTTTCCTTTCCTTTCGTTTAAAGAGAAATTTCGGGGTGTTACAAGACATGTTCAATCACAAGACAGATAAATGCTTCTTCAATCAATATTGTTCTATGTGTGATATGAACAATCACTCCACCAAAAATTGCTATTTCAACAACTATTGTTCAATCATGAACAATCACAATACATCTGATTCTTACTTTAATCAGAAGGGGTTTAGAATTCCACAACACAAGCCCATCTCAAAAACATCTACTGTGATGCATTCTGTCAGACCTCATCTTCATAATACTCAATCTAGGACACCTAGATCAACAAATGACAGAAATCACTCGAAGGATTTAAGGAAGGGTCAAGAAATCATCTCACAATGAAACAAAAACTTGACCTTCCTAAGGAAAAACCAATTTTTGATAATGAAACTCGGGCTAAACTTTTACAAAGAAATAGAGACCAACGATTCATTATTCATCTGAATCCTCAGTAGATGTTGATGAGATGACTCGACCAATTCTTTACCAAAAGTCTCCCAAATCACCTACATCTAAATCACTACTCAGAAGGAAATACCAGGAGGTGACTATCATGTATAGGAACGGGAAACCCAAGACCATTATGGCTTGGGTTCCTTATTCTATCTAGTTCTTTTTGTTCGTAGGTTCATCCACACAGGAATAATAGCCTATGGTACGTACACAGTGGATGCTCCCGACACATGACTGGAGATCGTTCCCTCCTTCATGATTTCAAGTACATATAGGAACTACTGTGGCATTCGGTGGAGATTCAGAAGGTGGTAGGATTACAGGAGAAGGATCTGTGACACATGGGATGCTGAGCTTTGATAGAGTGAATTACTATGACCAACTGAATTTCAATCTGCTAATCATGTCTTAGATCAGCGACAAAAAAGATTCCACTCACTTTATAGACACTCACTGCTACATTCTGAAACCTGGATTTCAAATTCCTGAAGAATGGGTTGTCTTAAAGACTCCGAGGAAGAATAATACATATGTCTTAAACCTGTGTTTTGCATCACCTAAGGAAGAAACATGTCTTTTCTCTAAAGCATCATTTGATGAGTCACAGCTTTGGCATAGATGTTTGGGGCACACTAACTTTAAAAATATGAACAAGTTAGTCAAAGGAAACCATGTAATTGGTCTTCCTAAAAAAGAATTCAATTTTATTGATCAATGCTCGGCGTGCCTCAAAGGAAAACAACACAAATTGTCTCACAAAACCAAGCTGGTGAACACTAACAATACTCCATTGAAGTTACTTCACATGGATCTTTTTGGACCAACTCATGTAATGAGTATGGGAAAGAAACAATATTGTTTAGTGATCATTGATGACTTTTCTTGATTCACATGGGTCTTCTTCCTACTTCATAAAAATGAAGCATCCCAAATCATTCAAGAATTTATCACTAAAATTGAAAATTGACTTGATCTCAAAGTCAAAATAATAAGAAGTGATAATGGTACAGAGTTGAAAAATGAAAATATGAGTTCGTTTTGTGCAACCAAAGGCATTGCTCATTAATTCAGTGTAGCTAGAACTCCTCAACAAAATGGTGTAGCTGAAAGGCGAAATAAAACACTGATCGAAGCAGCAAGAACGATGCTAGCCGATGCTAAACTGCCAATCACCTTCTGGGCAGAAGCAGTTAATACATCGTGCTTTGTGCAAAATCGAACTCTCATTGTTAAAGAAAGCAACATGACACCTTATGAACTGATCTTTCATAGGAAACCAGTTATTGATTCCTTAAATCATTTGGTTGTCCAGTCTTAATATTAAACACTCGTGATCATTTGGGAAAAATTTCATCCAAGTCTGATGAAGGATTTTTTGTAGGTTATTCTTCCATCTCAAAGGCTTATAGAGTGTTCAATCCTAGGCTGAACATTATTGATGAATCTACAAATGTTTAATTCAAAGAAAATTTGTTTCCTAAATCTACAAATGGTCCTGATTGGTTGTTTGATATTTACACATTTACTAAATCATTTGACCAATTTCACTTGTCTGATGCAAGAAATATACATTCTGGTGACACTTCATCAACTATAGAAAGAAGAGATAAATATCCATTGATTCCACCTACACCATAGAAAGAAGAGATAATTATCCATTGATTCCACCTACATCTGATGAACATATGAATGAAGAAGTTCCTCTTCAAGCTGATCCCATCAGACATCTATCACAAAACCTTAGTGTTTCTTCTGAAAAAGGTCCCAGCCTGCTACTATCTCACTCAGATGACTTGTCACAGGAGATCAGAAATCAAAAACAGGCTTCTCATCTAGAAGAAACTCAAGGTACATCAAATGATGCAAGCAACCTCAGTACTTCTCAAGATGTACCACTTAGTGAAACAGAAGTTGCCAATCTTCATAATTCAACAACAATACAAGATGAATATGTCTCTGACCATAATGAACTAAATGTCTCCAATATTGATGTAACTATTACTCGTGACACCATTCCAACCACAAGAATACACAAGAATCATCCAGTTGAAACCATTATTGGTGATCTTAATGAGAGAGTGACAAGAAGCAAGTCTAGTATTGCAAACATCTGTTTGTTCTCCTGCTTTGTATGTCAAACAGTACCCAAAAACATCAAAGAGGCGCTTCAAGATAATAGTTGGATTGAAGCAATGTAGGATGAATTGCTCCAATTCAAGAAACAAGAAGTATGGCAGCTGGTAGATCTTCCCGAAGGACAATACCCTATCGGTACCACATGGCTGTACAGGAACAAGACTGACGATAGATGGATAGTCATCAGAAATAAAGCAAGACTAGTGGCACAGGGATACACTCAGGAAGAAGGAATTGACTACGACAAAGTGTTTGCACCTGTTGCCAGACTAGAAGCACTCAGAATCTTTCTTGCATATTCTACGTCCATGAAATTTACTGTTTATCAAATGGATGTAAAGTGTGCCTTCTTGTATGGAAAGATTGTTGAAGAAGTCTATGTAAGTCAACCACCTGGCTTTGAAGATCCAGATTTCCCTCACAGAGTGTACAAGCTTGACAAAGCTCTATATGGTCTTCATCAAGCTCCAAGAAAGTGGTATGAGACTCTATCATTCTTTCTCCTTGACATGGGTATGAAAGAGGAAAGATTGATCAGACTCTATTTAGAAGAATAAGAGGAAAAGACATGTTGTTAGTCCAGATCTACGTGGATGATATTATATTTGGCTCAACAAACAAAAACTCTATAAAGAATTTGAAGATCTTATGCATTAAAGTTCCAAATGAGTGCTATGGGGGAACTCACATTCTTTCTAGGGGTGCAAGTCCAGCAAACAACAGATGGAATCTTCATCAATCAATCAAAATATGTACAACCATGTTGAAGAAATTCCACTTTGCTGACTGTCAGTCTATCAGAACTCCTGTAGATACTAAAGTGAAGATTGGTCCTGACCCTGAAGGCAAATCAGTGGATCAAACTCACTATCGATCAATGATAGGTTCACTTATGTATCTAACAGCCAGTAGGCCTGACATTATGTTTGGTGTTTGTGTGTGTGCTAGATATCAAGCTGATCCAAAAGAATCACATGTAAACGCAGTCAAGAGGATATCCAGATATCTGAAGGGCAAACCAACTCTTGGATTATGTTATCCAAAGGAAGGAGAATTTAATCTCTATGCCTACACAAACAGTGATTAGGAGGATGCAAGTTCAATAGAAAATCCACTTCTGGCGGTTGTCAATTTCTTGGTCCCAGACTAGTATCTTGGCAATGCAAGAAGTAGACAAATGTGTCTGTGTCCATAGCAGAAGCTGAGTATATTGCTGCTTCAGCATGTTGCTCAATTCTCTGGATTCAAAACCAGATGCTTGATTATGGTTTTAACTTTTTGCATACACCAATTTCTATTGACAACACAGTTGCTGTCTTTATAACTAATAATCCAGTTCAACACTCAAAAACAAAACATATTGACATTAGATATCATTTTTTGAGAGACTGTGCTGAAAAGGGTTAAATCAAATTGATTCAAGTACCAACAGAAATCAATTAGCTGATTTGTTTACCAAGGCATTTGAACCTAGTAAGTTTGAATTTCTGGTTTAGTCAATTGGCATGATTAACCTTGAGTAAAAACTATTAAAACATCATAAAACAATTTAAAACATCAGAAAAACCACAAAGAGAAATCAAGTTTTATGAAGAAAAGAATTATGGAAAATGATATAATTACTGTTGTTATATCATTCACTGTGCTTAATTTCAAAATGTGAAAGTCTGAAATGACTTACCAGATATGTTGGTAGGATCAACTTGGAAGAAAAGATACATGCACTGATGAATTAAAGACATATTCAATTGTCAAACACTCATAACAAAGTACATGTATGTATTGGCTTATCTGAATGCATGTGTATGTAGTAGCCTAAATACACCAGGTAATGATACTTTATGAATCTCTTTCACCACAGCATGTTTCATCTTTGTTTTGCTGAGCAAAGACCTCATGTAACTTGCACATAGTGTAGATGTCATCATCCAAAAGATTCCTAATGTTGAACACATCCAAAAATTGGATGAATCAACAAAGTATACATTCCAAGTGAATGAACAAAAGAATCATATCATAGCTCACTTTCCAAAGTGAAGTGAAAAGAATCCCAATGTGGACCAACATGAAAAGGATCAAATTAAAAGAATCCCAATAAGGATAAGTGAAAATGAGAATTCATGACTTAAGTAACCTCGTAAGTAAAGTTGGGAAAAAGTTCTACATGCATTGTATAAGGAGGGTTGATCATTTCATGCTTATGTGCGTGAGGTACACATTGAATAATAAATCAACCAAAACATGACAAAAGTCATTTGCATCAAAATATCAACCAGGTATGAGTTTAAGAGGACAAACATACCTTCAATCTTCAAGTTCATAATCATGTCCATTTAATCATAAAGGATGCACATGTAATGTAAGATTGATATGATCCCAACAAAGAGATTCTTCTCTTCATTATTAATATTAATCAAAATAACATAAATACTTTTAATCTTTAAAGTTTCTATCCAATGTGGATATAAACTTTACGGGGAGTAATTTAAAAGGTTTGAGAGTTTGATAAATCTAATTTTTGTTTATTAACTTAATTTTGAAAACAAAACAAAAAGAGTTTTAGTTGGTGTTGTTGCAATAAGTTTTACCATTATATCTCAGCTTATACAGATTCTTAGAAGCATGATAAGTCCAAGATTGGTCAAAATTGGGAAACTTGTATTAGTTGTGACATAGTCAATCCAAGCAAAAATTGACAACATCAACAGCCAACTTCATAAGAAAAATCAATCAAGGACACCTCTTCATAAGATGAATAATCAACTCAATCACATTAACCTTTGATTAAGTTAAAAAGGTAATGTAGGTAAGTGCATTACTTAATGCAGGTGAAGGTAACCCATGCATGTAACTAATGCGGGGTAACAATAATTTTTGAAGTGCAACTACTGCGGACAATGATTTTACTCTACCGCATTGGTGTGTGAAGTGAGGGTAAAATTTACTCTATCGCATTTGATACAGTTAACAAATGTGTATGAACAGGTCTCTATCGCATTTGCTACAGTGCTGTGTTGACTTGTCAACCGCATTTGATGTAGTTGCACAAATGATGATTGACTTTGTTCTATCGCATTTGCTACTGTGTACAAATATGGTTATGGTAAAACAAGAAACTCAACCGCATTTGTTACAATGTTGTTCTTCCACAGTTACTACAAGACAAATGCGGACGGCTAAAATTTCAAGTTTAACTTCCGCATTTGCAATAGTACACAAATGTGGATAGAATAAAAATTAAGAAACAAAACTTCCGCATTTGTAACAGCAGAGTATTGCGGACGGTCAGTCAAAAATTAAGCCTTCCGCATTAGCTACAGTCACAAATGCGGATGATCAAAAGTAGTCAAATGCGGACTGTCAAGGTCAAAGGTTGTCTTCAGCATTTGCTACAGTCAATAAATGCGGATGATCAAAATAAACAAATTAACCTTCAACATTTGCTATAGTGTTGACGTATATGCTTGTAAACTTATAAAATTTCTAAATTGTATTATTTTTCTGTTTAAAGGAATTCGAACGGGTCACTTAATACTTTTCAAATTTGAGAGAACTTATAGTGAGACGAGCGGAAACCTACATTATACCACCATCAATCATCATCATCATCACAAACATTCAAAGATTTTGTTGTGTTTCTTTTAAACGTTCTTTTCATCATTCAGACCACAGTTGTTTGGAAAAAAAAGGTATAACTTCAACAGATTTTGAAACCAAAACCTAAGTCTCGGACTGTTACCCTAAATCTAACAATGAACCAGAAAAATATTGAAGAACACCAAAATCAAACTCATTAATGTGATGTACTACACATTTTCGATCTCAATAAACATATAAATTGAGAGGAATTCAACTGATATTGAAAACCATGATAATCATGTTTACTGCAAAAAATAGAGCAAAGTGAAAAAGAAAACTATTTAACAAATCAAAGTCACATTAACAATCAAAGCAAAGTTAAAGTCAAAATTGTTAACTAACACACATGTCTCTTGTGCAGATTACATGGCAAATCTTACATGGAGCAATCTCCATAACGTCAGCAGTTATCTAAACCCTGATGTGCCTGAAGCCAAAGGTCTTAGAGATATGATAAGATTCTTATCTACCACAAGGGTAGCATATGCCATGATAGTAAGACCAAGAATCTACGAGAATCCCATCAGGTCATTCTGGGAATCAGCTGAAGTGGTTGAAGAGGATTGAGTGAAAATTCTAACTTGGAGAATCAACAATGAACTCACTCTGAGGATCACAGAAGAGTCAGTTAGAAGATGTCTGCAATTAATGATAATTCAGATGATCCTCTTGAATTGGATGATGAGAAAATAACTACATTTTCTCTTAAATTGATTATGAAGGGAGTTATGAAGCAAAACAAATAGTCAAAGGATTAGTGGATTTGCCTTGGAGATTCCTAATTCATATGTTCCAACATTGTCTGTCTAAAAGGAAAACAGGATGGAATGACATTCCAGTCGTCACATCTTCTGCAATTTGCGCTCTCTGCACAAAAAGACGGTTTAACATGCGTGCATATGTATTCAATGGTCTAATCTCCAACATTCAAGAAGGGTTGAGATACAAGTTTCTAATGTACCATAGATTCATTCAATGTCTAATCAATGAATCAATTCATGACATTGTTAATGAAGGACTGTGCTTAACATTCCTCATTATGATGCAAGATCCTATAAGTACATCAAGAAGAAGGACCCAAGGAACTTTTACAGTGGTGCCCCTTCGCCCCTTCTTCCTTGGATGCTTCAACAAATACATCAAGCAGGTCAAGCACAACCACCTCCACAACCAATAGCTCAACCAACTCCACAACCATCAACAATACCATCACCAATACCATCACCAATACCATCCCTATACCATCTCCAATAAAATCCCCAATACCATCACCAATACCATCCCTAATACATCTCCAATACAATCCCCAATACCATCACCAATGCCATCACCACAACAAATACCACAATCTTCTACACAACCATCTCTTCAAACATTACCTCAACCATCATCCCTTTCAACTCCACAACCAAGACATCAATGACCACTCAACTACACCTATCATCACCACATTACAATCTCCAATATCACCACACCAATCAACTATTTCTCCTTACCAACCTTTACCATCATCCCTTGATCAGCCTGCTGAAACAGAAGGATCAACAAGTGTATTCAAAACATCCAAATCATCTTCTGATGAGGAGGATCATCATGATCAAACCAAAGCTATGAAAGAACCTTCTGAGGCTGCTCCTTTAGAGAGCTATGCTGAATCCAACATCAACAGGCCTGATGAAAAAGATGAATTAATATCTGAGTTGTTACTCAAAGTGGAAAGGATGGAAAGAACTTTAAACAAGAGAGCAGGAATCATTAATGAAAGAATCCTGGAACTGGATGAGAAAGAATGTGAATTGAAAGAACTTAAAGAGAAATATGTAGCTGAACAAAAAAAACAAGACAAAGAGATTGAGAATTTAAAAGCTGCACTGAAACACTCAAGAGAAGAAGTGAGTGGACATGTAGATACTCTTGAAATACAAACTATTGCAATGGAGGAACAAGAAAACATCATAGAGGAACAAGCTGATATCATCTCAAAACTTGAAAAGGAATTGAGAGCAAGAACAAAAGAATATCATAGCTTGAAATGATGATCAAAAGAACTGAAGTGAAGGATGATGATGTGAAAGAAAAACAAGAAAAGGTTCATGATGATGACAACCAATTAATAGATCAGAATGAAGAACAAGTAGATGATGAAGGTCAAACTGAGATCAAAGACCAAAGCCTAGACATGGTAGTGTATTCTAGAATCACTGGTTATTCAGACTCTTAAAAAGGTGAATTTGAAGAACTCTTCAGTGCTTTGGATAGTTTTGCATCTGAACAATTCAGCATTGATGATGATTTCTGGGAATTCATAAACAATCAAAGAACTGAGGCAGAGCCTATTGTCTTTATTCCCAAATCACCATTGCCTTTGGAAAAAGAATTAACTCTGCAAATTGTCTCTGCTATGTCATTAACTCAAGAACATAAAGAAGAACTCAAAGAAAGATATGAAAAATAAATGAAAGAAGAAACTGAAACTGAACAAAAATAAAATGAGAAAAGTAAAATGAAGGATCAAGAGACAAGTACACCTCAAAAGGTCCCTGAACCAGAAGAACAAACTGAAACCTCTAGCCCTTAAATTCAAACTTACTCACGAAAGAGGAAGTATTTGGCTGAAAAAGCTAAAGGTAGAGACCAATAACTGAAGAAGAACTAGCAAAGAAACAAAAAGATGACCCAAGAAGTTTAGCAGCAATTGCGGAATTTTTGGAAGAACATGAGCAGGCAGAAGCTCAGTTGAAAAAGTTTGCTGGAGCAATTGATTTAGAAGAAGGAGAAATTGCTGACGAATATGACGTTGAAAAGGATGTTCTCATGGACAGTCCTATTAAAGCAGAACAGTCAGTGGAAGACATGGTAACCAAAGCTCAAACTGATGACTTGATGATTAAAGCCATGTTTTTGATCAATCAAGGCTATGATCCTGATGAAGTGTTTGGAATGACCTATGAGAGAATGAAGGAGGAGGAAGAGAAAGTGAAATTGTTGCTTGATCCAACAATAAACACTGAATATGAGAAGACAATGACAAAGGATACTCCAAAACATAAAGACTCGTCCTTGAAGAAATCTACAGGGTATGAAATACCACTACCAAGAAGGGGTCGCCTACAAAATCTGTCTCAAATGAAGAAATCAAACTCATCCCGTGAACCATTATTTCCTGATCCTTATAACATGTCTCATAAGGAAATGAAGGAATACGTCTCAAGTCAGGGATTCATAAGAAGAAGGATTGCCAACATGAAGACTAATTCTGTAAGGGCTGTAACTCTTCAATTGATCAATGAAAAGAAAGATAAACTCAAGAAACTGGAAGAAGAATTGACAAGAACCAAACTCAAAAGTAGAGTGTCAGTTGAAGACATGCTGTTGAACCAAAAAGACCAAGAACTACTTGCCCTAGTGCTCCACAAATACCCTCAATGGTTTGTAGAACCATCTCAGTTGAAGCTGCAAGAAGGACTGACTACTACAGAACTGATTAGAGGGGTGTCCACTCCCAAGGGCAAGGTAGATCAGAAGATAATAGCCTGGAAGTATGACCGCACATAGAACATGTTCATGGTGAAGAGAATCTCAGGGCTAGTACAATTCTTTACAGAGTACTCAGCTCTAGTAAATGCCCTTGAGATTCATGATTTGAATGAGCTAGCTCAACTTGAACTGATCAATCATGCAGCTATGTTCAGGGGATATGAATTTGAGAACATACTTAAGATGTTCAGAAGAACAAACAATTTCAATTCATTAAAGACAAGTTGCTTAAGAAAAGATAAAACTTTTGTCAATCCCCTGGATAAGAAGAAAAAGATGGAAGCAGAGGAAATTGTATTCCCTGAGTTAAAGGTAAAGCCAACTGAGTCATTGAATCCGAAAGTAGTATCTTGTACTCATTCCACCACTCCCATCTCAAATGTGTACTATGATGAGAACCTATGAGATGGTGATAGAAAGGAAGTGGGGAGGAAAAGAAGGAGTTGACATAAGACTATTCAGTGGATATGAAGTAATATTACTTGATGAATGATACATCCACTACATTTATACCAGGCACTTCAGTGAATTAAACAACAAATTAGGTGAACAAGACATGCACTTCTTTCTGAAATGCATCAAGTTGTTAAAACTGGCCAATGATAGAATAAATATTAAAACAGAGAAAAGAAAGAAGAAGAACACACCACTGCAACTTGGAAATATTGTTAAGCTTGAAGTGAATGTGGGAGGAAGTTTATTGATTCCTAGAGATGGTCTTTCCACAATCTCCATATGGGAACCTATTTCACTGAAAAAGTTACCAATGGAAGCCATCTACAACATGAGCAGAATGAAAATACATGTGCTGAGTAGAGACAGGATGTCAGAAGCAACTGATTTTGTAAACATTATCAAGGCTATCATGGATCCCACTAAAGCTGCATTTATACTACCTCCCGAAGACCCAGCAGAATCTTCACAACATCAATCACTTCCTAAACATTGAGGAAAACCAGGCTATATAATCCTTAGGGGGAGTATTGTTGCACCCTGAACAGATCATACATGCCAACTCAATGGGTGAATTGATGATTGTTCAGCTGGAATCCCACAAGTCCAAGATGAAATGCGGATGAAGATGTGCAAGAAAAATAACAAGTGCTATCTTCCGCATTAGTTAATGCGGAAGACAAAACTCTGATGTGAACAAGTGTTTACTCTTCTGCATTAACTAATGCAGAAGACATAATACTAATGCTGAAGAACAAACGAAGATGAGGACAAGACTTTGATCATCCACATTGACAAATGCGGATGACCAACCAAATACCCACAAGTATTTGTTCATCCGCATTAACCAATGCTGATGACCAACTTACTAATGCCGATGATCAAGTAGAAATGCTGATCAAAATTAACTCATCCACATTTGTCAATGCGGATGAACAAGCAGAGATGCAGATCAAGACATACTAGTTTCTAATGTAATAGGTCAAGGGTAGTTTAGTCATTTTGTAAAGGCATCTTGTCTGCCTATAAATAGAATACTTAACCTCGTACTGAGGTGACGGCTAATAGATAGAGAATTTTTGTTGTAATTATTCTCTCTAACTTATCAACTTTCATATATCAATACAAACAACATTTATGAGTAATTTTCTTGCTTGAATGTTCTTTGATTGTTTGTTTCCGCCACTCAATCATTGACTTAATTATCATATTCGATTCTCAGTAAGAATATCACTCTTATACAATCCCAGTCAGAGATGAAGATGATGATGCTCTTGAATGTCCAGCTCCCAGATAGAAAGCCACTAGTTTGTATACCCACAAGCTCTTCCAAACACCTAACTTGTTAGGGAGCACAACACCAAAACTCTCTACCTATGCTTCTTCAAAAATCCAAAAATTTTCATCTTGTTTAGCCTTGATTCCAAAATTTTCAGCTCTGTTTAGAGAGAGTTCTATGCTTGTATGTGAGAGAGAGAGAGTGTGTCTTGATTGAAGAGTGCAAGTATAGTAAAAGTCTTTTAGTGTCCCAGACTAGAGACCCCTTATAAGCCACATGGGGTGGCCGAAATCAAGATTCAAAATGGGTTCCCCCATTTTGTAATTTTTATAAAATTCCACTCTTCAAACCATTAGTTTATAAAATTAAAACCGATTTTAATTTTATAACATTAACACACTTTTATTTGTTATTATTTAACCACTTAAATAATGAAACAAATAATTTCTCATGAACAAATTATCCATATAATGTTGTTCAATTACAAAAGCAAGGTTTTAGAAGATATTTATTGGCATTTGTTTAGCTTGTTATTGGGTATGACCCGACTTGTATCATAACGTAATAACCACATCAATCTTGTATGTGTTTTCGGCATACAAGATCCAACACGAGGATAAACTTTGAAATCCAAATGTCTGTCCCACCTTTAAAAAACTAGTTTGCTTTTTGCTCAAAAGGTAGTTTTCTTGGAAGTCGAAAATCTTCCGAAGGAAATTTGTCTTCGGAAGTTTTGAGAAAAAGCTTCCAAAGCCAAAATGACTTCAGAAGAATTTCTTAAGAGTTTTGAAAAATTTGCTTCGAAAGAGAATTAAGACTTGGATACTTTATTCAATTAAGAATAAAGCTTGAAAACATTCAAATGCTTAAGGGAATTTAAGTTTCAAAACATATTTTAAAAATTTTATGCAAAGGCAAATTTTACTTAAGCAACTATTTGTTTTAAAGGCATAAGCTTCTTCCAAAGATAAAGCCATATCTTCCGAAGGACAGAAAAGTTCAAGGTTTTCAAAAATCTAAGGAAAAACTTCTAGAAAGATTTTCTTCCAAAGAAAATAAGAGCTTATGAAGATGATGAAATCGACAACTTAGGACATAGAAATTTTAGAAATAATATGAATTAGTTTTAAGAAAAAGTTACCCAAATTTAATCATCCAATAGCGTATATGAGATATTTCAATCTCTGCTCATCAAAAGCTTTAGTGAACAAATAAGCATATTGTTCATTTGTGTTAACCTTCACTAGTTTGATCAAGCCCTTTTCAAAGTTATCTCTAATCAAATGATACCTGATATGATGTGTTTAGTCCTTGAGTGCTGCATAGGATTCTCTGTAATAGAGATGTCACTATTCTTTTCTATGTGAGTGGGTGTCTCTTTAATGTTGAACCCATAGTCTAGCATCTAATTCTAAATCTAAAGCACTTAAGCACAGCAGCTTGCAGTAGCAATGTATTCAGCTTCAGCAGTTGATGCAAAGACATATGATTACTTTTTGCATTGCCAGGAGACAACCCTTCCTACAAGAAACTGACATCCCCCTAATGTAGACTTTGTAGTCATATTGCATCCACCATAATTATATTTGTATATGCATCCACAGACTAAACTCAAAATTCTTTGGATACCAAAGGCCAAGTGTTGAGGCACCTTTGAGATATCTTAAAATTCTTTTGACAGTGATAAGGTGTGACATCTTGGGGTTGGCTTGATATCTTGCACGTAGACACATTTGGGAAACATGATATCAGGTCTGCTAGCTGTAAGCTACATAAGAGACCCAATTATAGCCCTGTAAAGAAGTTCATCCACACACCCCCTTAAGGTCAGGTCCAAGGGAGTGGTTTCGTGCTATGGGAGTCTTAGAAACCTTGCAATCACTCATGTTGAACCTCTTAAGTATGTCCTCCACATACTTTGACTGACTTATGAAGATGCCATTTTCAACTTGCTTCAATTGAATTCCTAGAAAGAAATAAAGTTCCCCTATGGCACTCATTTAAAATATAACCTTCGTTAGCTTCTCAAAGTCTTTGCAGCGCTTTGGATTAGTTGAACCAAAGATGATGTCATTTACATATACTTGAACTAGCATCAAGTCATTTCCTTTTTCTTTGATGAAGAGAGTTCCATCTATAGTACCTCTTCTATATCCATGCTTGCATAGATACTAAGATAGAGTCTTATACCACTTTTTTGGTGCTTGGTGCAGCCCATTAAAAGCCTTTTCAAGCCTGAAGACATATTGAGGATGATTAGGATCTGCAAAGCCTAGTGGTTGTTTGACATACACCTTTTCATCAATAACTCCATACAGAAAAGCACACTTGACATCAAGTTGATAAACCTTGAAGTTCTTGGATGTAGCAAATGCCAAGAATATCCTAACAGCTTCTAATCATGCTACAAAAGCAAAGACATATGTCTAGTCAATTCCTTTTTTTATTTTACCCTTGAACAACTAGTCTAGCCTTGTTTTTGAAAACAAGCCATGTATCATCCTTCTTATTCCTAAAAACTCATTTGGTTCCTATAATAGTATTCCCATGAGGAAGAGAGATAGGTTCCAAACCTTCTGCATTTTGAATTGAAGCAACTCCTCTTGCATAGCTTCAACCCAAAATCCATCCTTTAGAGCCTTATCAATTTCTTAGGCTCTATCTTAGATAAGAAACAAGAGTGAAGACAAACATTTGCATTATAGGTTCGTCCTCTTATTCTTACCCATGAGTCAATATCTCCAATGATGTTTGAGGTGGGATGAGACTTATGGATCCTTTGCTGAGGTATCACAACAAGTTGCTAATAGAGATATAATTAGAAAATTTTAGATTTGGCATTGATGTTTCTCCCACCTTATTAGCACACTTATTAAGTGAGACCTGATCCATGAGTGTGTCACATCATTGATGTTGTCTTCAATGGAGCAGTTGTCAACATGCAGAAATTCTTGATCACCATTACCACCACCATGGTCTTCTCTAAGGCCCCATTCCCAGGAAGCTTACAGCTAGCAAATCATTGCTCACAAAACATACCATTACATTTAATTTTCATAAAAACTTCGCAGCGAAACATTTAAATAACTGTTCATTTCATTATAACTTCTTTTGCAAGTTAATACAATCATTCATTACACATTTTCATTTGTTCGCATTACAATGCAAATACAGTAACAAAAGAATTGCATCCAAAAATGCCAAGTAGCTGTCTCGCACCATCCTCAGCAATGCTCACCTACCAACTTGAAAATGCATAAAAAGTCAGTATTGCTGAGTGAATTTTAGTTTTATAATAAAACATACTTTACTTTCATTATAACCATTCTTTACTTTTGCATGTGATCACACATCATACGTACACATAGAAAATATCATTATTATCTTCATCATTCATTCATTAACTTTCTTTCATTCATCGTATGTCATTATCATTCAAAGTCATTACTTCCATTCATTCGTTCATCATTACTTCATTTCATTCCATCAAAACCATAACCTTACCCTACCGTCATGCATAAAGCTGGTACTGGTCTGGGGTCCATCATAGCCCCCCGACATGGTGCACAACAGCCTGGCCACAGTACCTAGGGTACGTTCAAGTGTACCATTGTCATGTGCTATACCCTACCATCATGCATAAAGCTGATACTAGGCCGGGGTCCATCATAGACCCCATGTCATGGCACACAGCACCCTGGCCACAGTACCTAGGGTAAGTGACAAATGTTCCATACATATGGTCAATCACAAAGAAAACCCCGATGTGCATCCTTCTGGGGTAGCTAACTTGCACACCATTCGGCAAACACCCTACAATGGGGCATGTCCCAACATACAAGGCTTGCAGGACTTTCTTTACTTTCCATCATTCATTAATGCATGCATTCATTCATCATGTTCCTCTTTTCATTATCTTCCATTTTATGTTACATAATACTTTCATTTCATTCATTAATATTCAACATAAAGCCATGGGAAAATAATCATACAACAAGGAATATTAGCAGTCAAAATCATCATACAAGGCATCATACCTACATCACATACATCATTCATACCATCATGCATAAGCATCATACATACATCATAACAAGCCCATCACAACATGTATGACCTCAAAATTCAACTTACATAGCCCCCTGGAACCTCCTAATTCAAAGCCTACATTCATCTTTTTCCCACAAAGTCAGAAAACAGTATAAGTGTTATTCCTTATTGTTATAGTTCATCCGCATTTGCTATAGTTCATCTGCATTTGTTTTAATTCATCCGCATTTGTTCTTGTTCATCCGCATTTCTTCATCCCATTGACCTTACTCATCCGCATTTCCCATACTTAGTCAATGTTCATCACATTTTATCCAATCCTCATCCGCAATGACTTAATTAGTGGTTAATGCTCATCCGCATTAACTGTCATCCGCATTGGCTGTCCATACTCATCCGCTTTGACTTTGTTAGCAGTTAATGTTCATCCGCATTAGCTGTCATCCGCATTGACTTTCCATACTCATATGTATTGACTTTCGTAGCAGTTAATGCTCATTGCATTAGCTGTCATCCGCATTGACTTTCCATACTCATCCGCAATGACTTTTATACACTTGGACAAATTTTAAAACTTAAACATCATATTTAGTTCCCAATCACCATCCATCATGTTCTAAGCTTAAGTCTTTCCTTCTAAGCCTTAGAAACACCATCATACATCATCAAGCATGAACATAGACACACATTACATCGTAACATCAACATACACACAGTCTAACATACGGGTTCGAAACCCAGTTTAAAAAAACATACATTCATGCAATTCCAGCCCCAAAATCAATTAAAAACAAGTAAAAAAGGGGTTCTAGAACTCACCTTTGCAGCTCTTGAGTATAGCTTCTACCAAACTCGTTTTCAATTGAGTTCAACCGCCTACAAACCACTAAAAACATACCAAACACATACAAACACACATAAGAATAAACCCGAGGGTAAAACCAGTCAAGAACTACATGAACACGTGCATTCTTACATTGAATTTCTTGTTCGTCTTTCTAAAACCCAAAGTTCTTAGCTGCACTTGCCACTTTCTCTTTCTAAAATCTGAAGATTTGTGATGTGTGTGACATATGGGCGACCATAACACCATTTACACCATTTTTCAAAGATTTTGTCCTTTTGGACACTTTTTACCCCTTAACATCGATAAAACACTTTTTACCCAACCTATAGGCCACCTCTCCTACTCTAGCAATGATACAAAAATGCCCTATATATCTTGCGCTCAACTTGCCCCGCTTTCTAAATCGAATGATACCCTTCCAAGGTGAGACTTTCAACATAACCCTGTCACCCACTAGGAACTCAATCAGTTTACGTCATTAATGAGCATAAGACTTCTGTCTATCTTGGCTGCCTTCATGAAGGCCTTGATCCTTTCAAGCTTCTCAGTCGTAGCCTCGATCACCTCGACGCTTCCTAATTCCTTCTGACCAATCTCACCCCAACAGACAGCTATTATGCATCTCCTACCATATAGCATCTCATAAGTAGGCATACCAATACTGGCATGATAACTGTTGTTATATGAGAACTCGGATAACAGTAAGTGGTCATCCCAACTTCCTCCGAATTCAATAACACATGCCCGAAGCATATCCTCCAAGGTTTGAATGGTCCTTTCTGACTGACCATCTGTCTAAGGATGATAAGCCGTGCTAATATGTAACCTCGTCCCCATAGCATCGTGGAATTTCTTTCAAACTTTAGATGTAAACTGGGTGTCACGATCAGACACAATAGACACCAGCACACATGACGAGTTACTAACTCCCTGATGAACAGATCCACCAACCTCTCGGATGAATATGTCTCGTGGATCAGTAGGTAGTGAGCACTCTTCATCAAACGATCAACTATCACCCATATGCCATCACACCCTTTTGGGGTACGTGACAGCGTTGTAATGAAACCCATGGTGATGTGCTCCCACTTCCATTCCGGTATATCCAAAGGTTGGATCTTCCTATGCGGCTTTTAATGCTCGGCCTTCACGTGTAAACAAGTAAGGCATTTACTCACATACTCCCCACATCACGCTTCATACCCGCCACCAATAGTCTTTCTTCGTGTCTTGGTACATCTTTGTAGGACCGGAGTATGTTTCATCCATAATCTTCCCACGTAGATCCTCAAAACGAGGAATCCACATTCGTCCAAATCGGATTCTAAAAAGGAGTGTGTTTTCACCAAATTTTGCGACCATACCTCTCATTCTTTCAGAGTTGAGATGATCTTCTTTCAATGCCTCATCTTGAAACTCTTTGACTTGCTTCATCACATCAGAGGTCATGATCAACTGGTAAGATTTTACTCGAACTGGCTCGGGCCTTTCTTTTCGACTAAGGGCATCCGCCACAACGTTAGCTTTGCCCGGATGGAATTAGATCTCGCAGTCATAATCCTTTATAAGCTCCAACCATCTTCTATATCTAATGTTCAGGTCCTTCTACTCAAAAAATACTTAAAGCTCTTGTGGTCAGTGAATATGGTGCACTTCGTCCCGTAAAGGTAGTGCCTACAAATATTTAGCGCAAAGACCACGGCTAGTAGCTCTAAGTCATGAGTAGGATACTTAACCTCATGAACCTTCAACTGTCTAGATGCATAGGCTATAACCCTCCCTCTCTAGATTAACACACACCCTAACTCCGAGTTGGAAGCGTCAGAATAAACCACCAGATCTTCACTTCCATCAGGTAATTACAGAACAGAAGCTTGAGTCAATCTCGCCTTCAATTCTTCAAATGCCTTCTCTTGAGTGTGACCCCATACAAACTTTACATCCTTCTGGGTCAACTTGGTTAGTGGAGAAGCAATCTTAGAAAAGTCTTGGATGAATCTTCTGTAGTAGCCCGCCAAACCCAAGAAACTACAAATCTTGGAAGTCGTCTTGGGAGACTTCCATTGCATCACTGCCTCCACCTTTTCCGGATCCACCATGATCCCATTGGGATTCACCACGTAACCCAAGAATTGAACCTCACGCAACCAGAACACGCACTTCGAGAACTTAGCATACAACTTCTCCTTTCTCAACGTCTCCAGAACCTCCCGAATGTGACCGGCATGCTCTATCTCGCTCTTTGAATAAATTAGGATATCTTAAAAAAAAAAACAATCACTGATCTATCCAACATCGGCCGGCACACTCGATTAATCAGATCCATAAAAGCAGTTGGCGCATTGGTCAAACCAAATGACATGACAAGAAACTCGTAATGACCATAACGCGTGCGAAAAGCTATTTTTGGGATATCCTGCTCCTTTACTTTCAACTATTGGTAACCAGATCGAAGGTCTATCCATGAAGACCAATTGACACCTTGAGTTGATCCAACAAGTCATCAATTCTTGGTAAGGGGTAGGAGTTCTTTATTGTCAACTTATTCAGCTCGCGGTAGTCAATACACATCCTCATACTACCATCTTTCTTCTTCACGAATAAGACCGAAGCACCCCAAGGAGAGATAATCGGTCTAATAAACCCCTTATCAAGCAGCTCTTGCAATTGCTCCATCAATACTTTCATTTCAGTAGGAGCCAACCGATACGGTGCCTTGGCAACAGGTTGGGCACCCTGTATCAAATCAATCTGGAACTTAATCTCTTGGTCAGGTGGCACTCCTCGTAAGTCTTCTGGGAACATGTCTGGAAAGTCACACACAACCGGTACATCAGACAGTTGTGCTGTTAGAGTATCCACATCCTTTACATAGGCCATGTAGGCACTACATCAACGCCTCATGCACTTTCCCACCACCGCCATGAAGATTACTTTCGGAATCGTCATGACCCGATGACCATAAACCGTTACTGAACTCCTGTCAGGTGCTGTCAAACGAATCATTTTCTTGCAACACACAATGTTCGCTTCATAGTCCGCTAACCAATTCATCCCAAGAACCATATCAAAACCACCTAAGGTCATCACGAAACGGTCTAACCGGAAACATATGACCTTCCAATTCCACATCACATCCTTCTATCACCTTAGAAATCCTAGTAGACTTACCTATGCCAGTTCAACATCAAAGGGCGCATCTATATTCTTACAACTAACAGGTAGTTTAGCACAGAAAGCAGCAAAAATAAAACTTTGACTATCGCGAGAATCGAATAACACAGAGGCTAAATTTTGGTTTACTAGAAACATACCTCACACGACATCAGGATCTGTCCGAGCCTCCTCCTGTGTCATTGTTAACGCTCAGGCACTCGCCCTCGGTCTTTCAGCTCCGGTCTTCTTCACCCTGGAGCCCTCAGCCCTCGGCTTCTTACAGTCTATACTCATATGGCCCTCCACGCCACAGTTAAAGCATCAGACCGTATGACAGTCCTTTGCTATATGCCCTGTCTTCCTACATTTGAAGCATAAGTTCAATCACAGTCTACATTCTCCGGTATGCTCCTTCCCACATCTAGCACACATCTTCGACCCCACACCAGATGTGACCACACGACGGTCATCCATCCGTGCCTTCTTCTTACTCGTCGGGGCACCACCCGACCAAACCTCTTTCCATTCCAATTCTGATCACTACCACCATTCTTTCTACCTTCGATCACCACCACAGTTCTCTGATCATATAACTTCCCTGCCAAGTCCATTGTCGACCTAAATGTGCTTGGTCGGACAATGATCATGTGCCTACGGATATCCGCCAGCAGACCTTGAATGTTAGGTCGAAGGTGGATTTCTCCTAATAGCCCGACTACCCTCAGCTTGGACGATATTGTCCCACCAACATAAAGCTAAGTCCACGAAAAAATGGGCAGCACACTTCATTTTGTGGTCTTTACGTCACTCGCTCATATTTAGAACTTCCTTTTCTCTCACCCATCGGTGAGTAGCAGCAACAGTGTCGTTACCATTGAATGTAGGGGACTTGCATTGTTGAAACGCCCCGTAGTACAGCCTCATGCCCCCTCCAGCGTAGGATGCTCTTCTTCCTCTTCTTCTTCGTCATAAGACAGAACCGTCTTAGTCTCGGGCTTTCTACTTTCACCCGTAGGTCTACTCATTTCCTTTGTTTCTCTATCTCTAACAGCCTTTATCACTTCGGTCACCACAGACGGTAAGATCGTCTGTCCGACCTGATGCACTTCCTCCACGACTGCCTCCTTCACTGAGGCTCTTAGATTAGTGCTCTCATCACCACCCTTCGGATAAGGGGTCTCTGGTTCTTCATGAACGACCTTTTTGGCTCTAGGCCTTCCTCTCATAACCCATGGTTCAGTACCACAACCTCCACTACGTGAAGCTTTAGATGATCAACCACCGGGCATCCTCACACACACGCTAAAAGATTCAAACCCTAACACTGTCCTTCAATAGAACAGCTTAGTTTATGTCAGGTATAGTAAGTCCCTAATTACAGTGGCTAGTTGTGATTAGCTACTTACTTTACTCTTCATACTCCAAGCATTACCTATGCTGACTACATCAGTATCTAAATGTATCAACAACACATACGCACATAGCATGTGCACATAATACGGGAGAATCATTAAGAAAATACCTAATGGCACGAAGCTACTCGGACTGGAATCCCTTCCGTTTCCGTCAAATTTTCAGTTTAGGTTTATTTTGAAAATTTACCCATTTCACTTAAACTTTGGCTCTGATACCAACTTGTAAGGCCCCGTTCCCGGGATGCTTACAACTGACCAATCATTTCTCACAAAACATACCATTACATTTAATTTTCATAGAAACATCACCGTGGAACATTAAAATAACTTTTCAATTTATAATAACTGCTTTTATAAGTTAATACAATCATTCATTATAGATTTTCATTGTTCACATTACAATGCAAAAACAGTAACAAAACAATTCCATCCAAAAATGCCAAGTAGCTGTCTCGCGCCATCCTCAGCAATGCTCACCTGCCAACTGGAAAATACATAAAAAGTCAGCTTTCCTAAGTGAGTTCTAGTTTTATAATAAAACATACTTTACTTTCATTATAACTGTTCTTTACTTTTGCATGTGATCACACATCATACGTACACATAGATAGTATCATTATTATTTTCATCATTCATTCATTAACTTTCTTTCATTCATCGTACGTCATTATCATTCACATTCATTAGTTCCATTTATTCGTTCATCATTACTTCATTTCATTCCATCAAAACTATGAACCTTACCCTACAGTCATGCATAAAGCTGGTACTGGGCCGAGGTCCATCATAGACCCCCCGTCATGGCATATAGCAGCCTGGCCATAATACCTAGAGTAAGTTTAGGTGTACCATTGTCATGTGTTATACCCTACCGTCATGTATAAACCTCATACTGGGTCGGGGTCCATCATAGACCCCCCATCATGGCGCACAATAGCCTGGCCATAGTATCTAGGGTAAGCCACAAAAGTTCCATACATATGGTTAATCACAAAGAAAGACCCTGATGTGCATCCTTCTGGGGTAGCTAACTCGCACACCGTTGGGCTAACACCATACGATGGGGCGTGTCCCGACATACAAGGCTTGCAAAACTATCTTTACTTTCCATCGTTCATTAATGCATGAATTCATTCATCATGTTCCTTTTTTCATTATCTTCCACTTTACGTTATATAATACTTTCATTTCATTCATTAACATTCAACGTAAAGCCACGGGAAAATAATCATACAAGGAACATAAACAGTCAAAATCATCATACAAGGCATCATACATACATCACATACATTATACATACCATCATGCATAAGCATCATACATATATCATAACATGCCTATAATAACATCTATGACCTCAAAAGTCAACTTACATAGCCGGAACCTCCCAAGTCAAAGCCTACATTCATCTTTTTCCCAGAAAGTCAGAAACCAATCTAAGTGTTCATCCGTATTTGCTATAGTTCATCCGTATTTGTTTTACTTCATCCGCATGTGTTCCTGTTCATCCCCATTTGTTCATCCGCATTGACCTTACTCTTCCAAATTTCCCATACTTGGTCAATGTTCATCCGCATTTCATCTGGTACTCATCTATATTGACTTACTTAGTGGTTAATGCTCATCTGCATTAACTGTCATCCATATTGGATTTCCATAGTCATCCGCATTGACTTTCTTAGCAGTTAATGCTTATCCGCATTAGCTATCATCCGCATTGACTTTCCATAGTCATCCGCATTGACTTTCTTAGCAGTTAATGCTCATCGTATTAGCTGTCATCTGCATTGACATTCCATACTCATCCACATTGACTTTTGAACACTTGGGCAAATTATTAAAACTTAAACATATGATCCCTAAACATCATATTTCAGTTCCAAATCACCATCTAACATGTTCAAAGCTTAAGTCTTGCCTTCTAAGCCTTAGAAACACCATCATACATCATCAAGCATGAACATAAGATGAAACAGATTGGGTGTCATCCATACGACACGCATGGAGTGCTCGAACCATTTCGAAGTGCTCTACACTTGCTTGTTGTTGGAACGTTTCCTTAAATTGGGTTATCATGTCATATGCTTTATGATGTTCATACTCCTTTCGAAGATCCGGAGTCATACTTTCCAACATGAGGCAAGACACATGGACCGAGTCCTCAGTGTATTTCACCCAATAATTGTAGGCCTCCTCATCCTCCTCATTAGGTTGATCGGGAATCGGGTCGTCTGAAATAAACAATCGTTTCTCTTGCTTGAGAACAATTCTCAAGTTTTGAAAGAAATCAATAAAGTTATTATGGTTTAGACGCTCCTTCTGGAGAATGGTCCTTAGTAATAGTGAGTGAGCGGATGGGATACCATTATTTTTATTGTTGTTGGTGGCCATGTACAAAATTTAACAATGTTCAATTTTAGTATTTACGATATTGTTAATATTCTAATAATTGAAGCACCTTTTTATGTGTCTTAAACAATTTTAAAAAACTAGAATCCAAAGTTATATTTAAATAGTGGTTAGGTGACCTTTATCCTATTATTTAAATTAACAAGGTAGTCAATGTTTGGCAATTGCAACCTTTTGCAACTTCTAAAGGTATGGGATCGACTTTAAAACATCATATGTATAGTCAACATGTTTATCCCATCAACACCTTTGTAAACCATATTGTAGGTGATCCATTTAACATGGTTTGAAAATCAATATCCTCCTTGCATGAACATGTGAGTTTTCCAACATAAGTGGTTAGGTGACCTTTATCCCATAAATATGGTATCCCCACCTCAAATCACAAGTTCCCTCAAAATGGTTAGGTGGCCTTTATCCCAATAAGAGTTTCCAAGTGACTCAAGTGTTATGCAAAAGGACGGTGTTAAACTTGTTTATGAAAGAATTTTTTTGTTTTCATAATCTTAGTTTAGAAAACTCTATGTACCTTATATTTGAATGCTTTCAAATAAAAGGTACCCTATGGTTCATTTTTTAATAAAACCCCTTTTATTAAAATCATTAATCCTATTAATTACCTTTTAGTAACCACTTAATGATAAAGAACCATCAATTTTCAACTTGTTAAGTTTGTGAATGACTTTGTTAAGCTTATCCAATATCAACCAATAATAATACAACAAACAACCAAACAAGCATAATCATACAAACATAAGTGCATAAGCATAGTCACTAAGTTGACCACACTTGTTTGCCATCACAAGTGTTGTCATAAGATCTTTCCTAAGGGTTAAACTGACTCATCAAAATGTATCCATGAACTCCCACTTAAATCCACATCCAAATGCTTCAAGTGTCCATGTCTTTTGTGTCCTTCTTTGGGTCTTCATCTTGTGCATCTTATTTTACAAAATCATATCCTAATAAAATTTTTCTAATACAGTAAATGCACCTAAAATATTTATTACATAGCCAAATGAATAAATAAATTACAACCCAAAATACAAACACAAATATTACAACCCTTTCAAGAACAAAACCAACATGAAAAAACCATAATCAACCAAATCCAAAACCCATAAGGTCAAGGCTATGTTATGCACCAAAATATGTATCATATACAACATTCAAGAACAACAATGAACCCTTTTTAATAACCTTAAGTTCAAGCCAACATGAACCAAAACTTTAGGGTTTTGTCCAAACAACACAATCAACCATTTGATGTTAATCTTTCAAGGTTTATACTAAAGCATGTAAGACTAAACCTTGAAACATAAGGGATTCATACATCCACAACAAAACAGCCCCTAATGGGTTGAAAAAGTCAATGAAAACTAACTTTTCAAGAACTCTAGAAGCATGTATTCAATATAATCGGATCTAGATGCCATTGTTGGGTTTTGTAACAAGTTTATCAAAGCAAGTTTAACCATTGAAACACGAAAAATGCAGCGGATAATAGTGGTTAAAGTATGTTAAACAATCTGAGATTATTAAGCATTTTAACCAAAGACAAAACCCAAGAACAAGGATCATTAATATATGTGAAAAGACATGCTATCAAAACAAAAGAACAACCACAGGGTGTTCTTGAAACTACCTTTCAAGAACAAGATGTTGAAGTATGGATGAGATGAAGATGATGATGTTGTTGAATGTCCAGCCCCCAAGGGAGAAAGCCTCAAGTTTGTATACCCACAAGCTTTTCCAAACACCTAGCTTGTTAGGGAGCACAACACCAAAACTCTCTACCTATGCTCCTTCAAAAATCCAAAACTTTAAGCTTGTTTAGCCTTGATTCCGAAAATTTCAGCTTTGTTTAGAGAGATTTCTATGTTTGTATGAGAGAGAGAGAGTGTGTGTCTGGATTGAAGAGTGCAAGTGTAGTAAAAGTCTTGTAGTATCAAAGACTAAAGAGCCCTCATAAGCCATATGGGGCGGCCGAAATCAAGAGTCAAAATGGGTTCCCCCCATTTTGTAATTTTTATAAAATTGCACTCTTCAAACCATTAGTTTATAAAATTAAAACCTATTTTAATTATATAACATTAAGACACTTTTATTTGTCATTATTTAACCAATGGAAGCCATCTACAACATGAGCAGAATGAAAATACATGTGCTGAGTAGAGACAAGATGTCAGAAGCAACTGATTTTGTAAACATGATCAAGGCTATCCTCGATCCCACTAAAGCTGCATTTATACTACCTCCTGAAGACCCAGTAGAATCTTCACAACATCAATCACTTCCTAACATTAAGGAAAACTAGGCTATATAATCCTTAGGGGAGTATTGTTGCACCCTGAACAGATCATACATGCCAACTCAATGGGTGAATTGATGATTGTTCAGCTGGAATCCCACAAGTCCAAGATGAAATACGGATGAAGATCTGCAACAAAAATAACAAGTGCTATCTTCCATATTAGTTAATGTGGAAGACAAAACTCTGATGTGGACAAGTGTTTACTCTTCTGCATTAACTAATGCGGAAGACATAATACTAATGCTGCAGAACAAAAGAAGATGGGGACAAGACTTTGATCATCCACATTGACAAATGCGGATGACCAACCAAATACGCACATGTATTTGTTCATCCGCATTAAGCAATGCTGATGACCAACTTACTAATGCCGATGATCAAGTAGAAATGCTTATCAAAATTAACTCATCTGCATTTGTCAATGCGGATGAACAAGCAGAGATACAGATCAAGACAGACTAGTTTCTAATGTAATAGGTCAATGGTAGTTTAGTCATTTTGTAAAGGCATCTTGTCTGCCTATAAATAGAATACTTAACCTCGTACTAAGGTGACGGCAAATAGATAGAGAATTTTTGTTGTAATAATTCTGTGTAACTTATCAACTTTCATATATCAATACCAACAACATTTATGAGTAATTTTCTTGCTTGAATGTTCTTTGAATGTTTGTTTCCGCCACTCAATCATTGACTTGATTATCATATTCGATTATCAGTAAGAATATCACTCTTACACAATCCCAGTCAGAGATGAAGATGATGATGCTCTTGAATGTCCAGCTCCCAAGAGAGAAAGCCACAAGTTTGTATACCCACAAGCTCTTTCAAACACCTAACTTGTTAGGGAGCACAACACCAAAACTCTCTACCTATGCTTCTTCAAAAATCCAAAAATTTTCATCTTGTTTAGCCTTGATTCCAAAATTTTCAGCTCTGTTTAGAGAGAGTTCTATGCTTGTATGTGTGAGAGAGAGTGTGTCTTGATTGAAGAGTGCAAGTATAGTAAAAGTCTTGTAGTGTCCAAGACTAGAGACCCCTTATAAGCCACATGGGGTGGCCGAAATCAAGATTCAAAATGGGTTCCCCCCATTTTGTAATTTTTATAAAATTCCACTCTTCAAACCATTAGTTTATTAAATTAAAACCGATTTTAATTTTATAACATTAACACACTTTTATTTGTTATTATTTAACCAACTTAAATAATGAAACATATAATTTCTCATGAACAAATTATCCATATAATGTTGTTCAATTACAAAAGCAAGGTTTTAGAAGATATTTATTGGCATTTGTTTAGCTTGTTATTGGGTATGACCCGACTTGTATCATAACGTACTAACCACATCAATCTTGTATGTGTCTTGGGTATACAAGATCCAACAAGAGGATAAACTTTGAAATCCAAATGTCAGTCTCACCTTTAAAAAACTAGTTTGCTTTTTGCTCAAAAGGTATTTTTCTTGGAAGTCAAAAATCTTTCGAAGGAAATTTGTCTTCGGAAGTTTTAAGAAAAAGTTTCCGAAGCCAAAATGACTTCAGAAGAATTTCCTAAGAGTTTTAAAAAATTTGCTTCGAAAGAGAATTAAGACTTGGATACTTTATTCAATTAAGAATAAAGCTTGAAAACATTCAAATGGTTAAGGGAAATTTAAGCTTCAAAACATATTTTAGAAATTTTATCCAAAGGCAAATTTTACTTAAGCAGTTGTTTGTTTTAAATGCATAAGTTTCTTCCGAAGATAAAGCCATATCTTCCGAAGGACAGAAAAGTTCAAGGTTTTCAAAAATCTAAGGAAAAACTTCTAGAAAGATTTTCTTCCAAAGAAAATAAGAGCTTATGAAGATGATGAAATCGACAACTTAGGACATAGAAATTTTAGAAATAATATGAATTAGTTTTAAGAAAAAGTTACCCAAATTTAATCATCCCAATAGCGTATATGAGATATTTCAATCTCTGCTCATCAAAAGCTTTAGTGAACAAATAAGCATATTGTTCATTTGTGTTAACCTTCACTAGTTTGATCAAGCCCTTTTCAAAGTTATCTCTAATCAAATGATACCTGATATTGATGTGTTTAGTCCTTGAGTGCTGCATAGGATTCTCTGTAATAGAGATGTCACTATTCTTTTCTATGTGAGTGGGTGTCTCTTTAATGTTGAACCCATAGTCTAGCATCTAATTCTAAATCTAAAGCACTTAAGCACAGCAGCTTGCAGTAGCAATGTATTCAGCTTCAGCAGTTGATGCAAAGACATATGATTACTTTTTGCATTGCCAGGAGACAACCCTTCCTACAAGAAACTGACATCCCCCTAATGTAGACTTTGTAGTCATATTGCATCCACCATAATTATATTTGTATATGCATCCACAGACTAAACTCAAAATTCTTTGGATACCAAAGGCCAAGTGTTGAGGCACCTTTGAGATATCTTAAAATTCTTTTGACAGTGATAAGGTGTGACATCTTGGGGTTGGCTTGATATCTTGCACGTAGACACATTTGGGAAACATGATATCAGGTCTGCTAGCTGTAAGCTACATAAGAGACCCAATTATAGCCCTGTAAAGAAGTTCATCCACACACCCCCTTAAGGTCAGGTCCAAGGGAGTGGTTTCGTGCTATGGGAGTCTTAGAAACCTTGCAATCACTCATGTTGAACCTCTTAAGTATGTCCTCCACATACTTTGACTGACTTATGAAGATGCCATTTTCAACTTGCTTCAATTGAATTCCTAGAAAGAAATAAAGTTCCCCTATGGCACTCATTTAAAATATAACCTTCATTAGCTTCTCAAAGTCTTTGCAGCGCTTTGGATTAGTTGAACCAAAGATGATGTCATTTACATATACTTGAACTAGCATCAAGTCATTTCCTTTTTCTTTGATGAAGAGAGTTCCATCTATAGTACCTCTTCTATATCCATGCTTGCAGAGATACTAAGATAGAGTCTTATACCACTTTTTTGGTGCTTGGTGCAGCCTATAAAAAGCCTTTTCAAGCCTGCAGACATAATGAGGATGATTAGGATCTGTAATGCCAGGTGGGTGTTTGACGTACACCTCTTCATCAATAACTCCATAGAGAAAAGCACACTTGACATCAAGTTGATAGACCTTGAAGTTCTTGGATGCAGCAAATGCCAAGAGTATCCTAACAGCTTCTAATCTTGCTACAAAAGCAAAGACATCTGTGTAGTCAATTCCTTTTTTTATTTTACCCTTGAACAACTAGTCTAGCCTTGTTTTTGAAAACAAGCCATCTATCATCCTTCTTATTCTTAAAAACCCATTTGGTTCCTATAATATTCTTCCCATAAGGAAAAGGAGATAGGTTCCAAACCTTTTGCCTTTTGAATTGAAGCAACTCCTCTTGCATAGCTTCAACCCAACATCCATCCTTCAGAGCCTTATCAATTTTCTTAGGCTCTCTTTTAGATAAGAAACAAGAGTGAAGACAAACATTTGCATCATAGGTTTGTGCTCTTACTCTTACCCCTGAGTCAACATCTCCAATGATGTTTAAGGTGGATGAGACACGTGGATCCTTAGCTGAGGTATCACAGCAAGTTGGTAAGATAGATATAAATTAGAAAATTTTAGATTTAGCGTTGATGTTTCTCCTACCTTATTAGCACACTTATCAAGTGAGACTTGATCCAATGAGTGTGTGACATCATTGATGTTGTCTTCAATGGAGCGGTTGTCAGCATGACGAAATTCTTGATCACTATTACAACCACCATGGTCTTCTCTAAGGCCCCGTTCCCAGGAAGCTTACAGCTAGCAAATCATTGCTCACAAAACATACCATTAAATTTAATTTTCATAAAAACTTCGTAGCAGAACATTTAAATAACTGTTCATTTCATTATAACTTCTTTTGCTAGTTAATACAATCATTAATTACACATTTTCATTTGTTCGCATTACAATGCAAATACAGTAACAAAAGTGTTGGATCCAAAAATGCCAAGTAGCTGTCTCGCACCATCCTCAGCGATGCTCACCTACCAACTTGAAAATGCATAAAAAGTCAGCATTGCTGAGTGAATTTTAGTTTTATAATAAAACATACTTTACTTTCATTATAACCATTCTTTACTTTTGTATGTGATCACACATCATACGTACATATAAAAATTATCATTATTATCTTCATCATTCATTCATTAACTTTCTTTCATTCATCGTACGTCATTATCATTCACATTCATTACTTCCATTCATTCGTTTATCATTACTTCATTTCATTCCATCCAAACCATAAACCTTACCCTACCGTCATGCATAAAGCTGGTACTGGTCCGGGGTCCATCATAGCCCCCCCGACATGGCGCGCAACAGCCTGGCCACAGTACCTAGGGTAAGTTCAGGTGTACCATTGTCATGTGCTATACCCTACCGTCATGCATAAAGCTGATACTGGGCCAGGGTCCATCATAGACCCCTGTCATGGTGCACAGCACCCTGGCACAGTACCTAGGGTAAGCGTCAAAGGTTCCATACATATGGTCAATCATAAAGAAACCCTGATGTGCATCCTTCTAGGGTAGCTAACCCGCACCCCGTTAGGCTAACACCCTATAATGGGGCATGTCCCGACATACAAGGCTTGCTAGACTTTCTTTACTTTCTATCGTTCATTATTGCATGCATTCATTCATCATGTTCCTCTTTTCATTATCTTCCACTTTATGTTACATAATACTTTAATTTCATTCATTAATATTCAACATAAAGCCACGAGAAAGTAATCATACAACAAGGAACATAAACACTCAACATCATCATACAGGGCATCATACATACATCACATACATCATACATATCATCATGCATAAGCATCATACATACATCATAACAAGCCCTTCATAACATCTATGACCTAAAAAGTCAACTTACATAGCCCCTGGAACCACCCAAGTCAAATCCTAGATTCATCTTTTTCCCAGAAAGTCAGGAAACAGTCTAAGTGTTCATCCGCATTTGCTATAGTTCATCCGCATTTGTTTTAATTCATCCCCATTTGTTCCTGTTCATCCGCATTTGTTCATCCGCATTGACCTTACTCATCCGTATTTCCTATACTTAGTCAATGTTCATCGCAGTTCATCCAATACTCAGCCGCATTGACTTAATTAGTGGTTAATGTTTATTCGCATTAACTGTCATCCGCATTGGCTTTCCATACTCATATGTATTGACTTTTTTAGCAGTTAATGCTCATCCACATTAGCTGTCATCCGTATTGACTTTCCATACTCATCCGCATTGACTTTTTTAGTAGTTAATGCTTATTCGCATTAGCTGTCATCCAGATTTACTTTCCATACTCATCCGCATTGACTTTTAAACACTTGGACAAATTTTAAAACATAAACATATGAGCCCTAAACATCATATTTCTATTCCCATTGACTTCCATACTCTTCTATGCTTAAGTCTTGCCATCTAAGCCTTAGACACACCATCACACATTATCAAGCATGAACATAGCCACACATTACATCATAACATCAACATATACACAGTCAAACATACGGGTTCGAAACCTAGGTTAATAAAAGCATACATTCATGCAATTCTAGCCCCAAAATCAGTTAAAAACAAGTAAAGGAGGGGTTCTAGAACTCACCTTTGCAGCTCTTGAGTATGGCTTCTAACAAACTCGTTTGCAATTGAGTTCAACCACCTAGAAACCCACTGAAAACATACCCGAGCACATACAACATACATAAGCATAAACCCAAGGATAAAACCAGTCAAGAACATCATGAACACGTGATTATTACCTTGAATTCAAATTCTTCTTGTTCCTTTTTCGAAAACCGAAAGTTCTCTGCTACATTTGCTACTTTCTCTCTCTAAAATCTAAAGATTTGTGATGTGTGTGACATATGGGCGACCATACCACCTTTTACACCCATTTTTCAAATATTTTGTCCTTTTGGACACTTTTTATCCTTTAACATCGATAAAACATATTCTTTTTCTTTTTCTTCACTTTATTCTTTCTTTCTCTGACTTAATAATATAACCAAGTGTTACAAGTCCACCCCCTTATTTGGGTTTCATCCCTAAAACCTGTTATTCCGCAAAGAATTATGGGTAATCCTGTCTCATCTCTTCTTCAGTCTCCCACATAGACCCGATCCCTTCCTGTGCTTCCACTGTACACGCACAAGAGGAACTGCTTTATTCCACAGCCTCTTCTCTTTTTGATCAATGATTGCTACTGGTTGCTCCACATAATTGAGCCATTCATCTACTTCGATAGCATCCAGTGAACAATCATATCCTCATCCGCTAAACACTTTCTCAAATAAGATACATGGAATGTCGGGTGAATTCCACTTACCTCATCCGGTAACTGCAACCTATAGGCCACCTCTCTTACTTTAGCAATGATTCAGAAATGCCCTATATATCTTGGGCTCAACTTGCCCCGCTTTCTAAACCAAATGATACCCTTCCAAGGTGAGACTTTCAACATAACCCTGTCACCCACCTGGAACTCAATCGGTTTATGTCGTTTATGAGCATAAGACTTCTGTCTATCTTTGGCTGCCTTCATGAATGCCTTGATCCTTTCAAGCTTCTCAGTCGTAGCCTCGATCACCTCGACGCTTCCTAATTCCTTCTGACCAATCTCACCCCAACACACGGGTGTTATATAAGAACTCGGCTAACAGTAAGTGGTCATCCCAACTTCCTCCAATATCAATAACACATGCCCGAAGCATATCCTCCAAGGTTTGAATGGTCCTTTCTAACTGACTACCTGTCTAAAGATGATAAGCCGTACTAATATGTAACCTCGTCCCTATAGCATGGTGGAATTTCTTCCCAAATTTAGATGTAAACCGGTGTCACGACGAGACACAATAGACACCGACACAACATGACGTGTTACCATCTCCCTAATGAGCAGATCCACCAACCTCTCGGATGAATATGTCTCGTGGATCGGTAGGAAGTGAGCACTCTTCGTCAAATGGTCAACTATCACCCATATGGCGACATAACCTTTTGGGGTACGCGACAGATTTGTAATGAAATCCAGGTGATGTGCTCCCACTTCCATTCCGGTATATCCAAAGTTTGGATCTTCCCATATAGCTTTTGATGCTTGGCCTTCATTTGTAAACAAGTAAGGCATTTACTCACATACTCCCCCACATCACACTTCATACCCGCCACCAATAGTCTTTCTTCATGTCTTGATACATCTTTGTAGCATGAGGATGAATGGAGTATCGAGTATTGTGAGCTTCATCCATAATCTTCCCACGTAGATGCCCAAAACGAGGAATCCACATTCGTCCAAATCGGATTCTAAAACCGAGTGTGTTTTGACCCAATTTTCCGACCAGACCTCTCATTCTTTCAGAGTTAAGATGATTTTCTTTCAATGCCTGATCTTGAAACTCTTTGACTTGCTTCATCACATCAGAGGTCATGATCAAGTGCTAAGCTTTTACCCAAATTGATTCTGGCCTTTCTTTTCGACTAAGGGCATCCACCACCACGTTGGCTTTGCCCGGATCGAATTCGATCTCGCAGTCATAATCCTTTATAAGCTCCAACCATCATCCCTATCTCATGTTCAGGTCCTTCTACTGAGAAAAGTAGTTCAAGCTCTTATGGTGAATGAATATGATGCACTTCGTCCCGTAAAGGTAGTGCCTCCAAATCTTTAGCGCAAAGACCACAACTGCTAGCTCTAAGTCGTGAATACGATAATTAACCTCATGAAACTTCAACTATTTGGATGCATAGGCTATAACCCTCCCTCTCTGCATTAACAGACACCCCAACCCCGAGTAGAAAGCGTCAGAATAAACCACCAGATCTTCAGTTCCATCAGGTAATGATAGAAAGGAGCTTGAGTCAATCTCGCCTTCAATTCTTTGAATGCCATCTCTTGAGCTTGACCCCATACAAACTTTACATCCTTCCGGGTCAACATGGTTATGGAGAAGCAATCTTAGAAAAGTCTTGGATGAATCTTCTATAGTAACCTACCAAACAAAAGAAACTATGAATCTTGGATGACATCTTTGGAGACTTTCATTGTATCACTGCCTCCACCTTTGTCGGATCCACCATGATCCCGTCGGGATTCACCACGTGTTAGGGATCGTGTACTCGACGAATACTAGCAGATTTGCACGTATACCGAATCAAATAGTGTGGAATCCTATTTGATTGGCGATCCAATAAGTGAGAATGCACGTATACCAAATACTAACTTTGAAGATGTGTAACACCCCAAAAAGTCAAAACGAGTCATTTAGGATAATGGGCTTATTTAATGGGTATTTAATAAAGGAAGGAAAAGGGTAATGGGCTAAATTGGGTTCATAGGCAAGAGCCTAAGTAATTAAGGTCCATAATCAGCCCCTTAACCCACCGAAATCATCCTCCATCTCCATCATTTGCAACGCTAGCCACCAAATTCGTAGAGAGAGAAAGTAGAGAGAGAAAGTGAAGGAAACTCAAGATTTGGAGCTTCAAAGGTCAAGGGATAGAAGATCTAGGTGTTGGAGTATGAGAACACAAGAAAGGAGCAACAAATCTAGGTAAGAATCGACCTCTAAACCCTTCTATAGATCAAACCCTGATTCTAGGGTTTTGGGTTTTGAAAAGTAGCAAAGAATCGCATAAAGGTCACATTTTTACAGTATGAAAACATGTATAAATCTTAGATTTGGCCTCATGGATGATAAACTAAGAGATTGGACGTAAAAAGTTATGTTTTGGGTTAAAAACGAGCTGGTTCGTAATTTTTATGCGATCTGCGAAACTATACATGCATCCAGCGAATTTGCATATTCAATGAGCGAAACTATGAGGACTTCGTGCAAAACTATAGTTTTACAGGTAGTTTCGCAAACATGGTTTTCCAACGAAAGTTGGGCAAAACTGGCAGCGAATCTGGCAGCGAAGATGCCAGCGAAACTAGCCGTGAAACTGCTGGTGAAACTAGCAACGAAACTGTTGGCGAATCTAGCTGCGAAACTCTTTACCGGGGGCTTGACCTGCTTTCCCCGGTATACCTTCATACGACCCAGCATCGTATCGTCCATAATCTCTAGTGCCACAGCGTCGTGGCTCTCCTTTGGTAGGGTGGGCATCTTCTCATCAAATATCATATGTAAGAACCTAGGGTACATGCAGAAACCCTCTTTCCCCTTCGCCTCCAAGTTCTCTATCAGATAAGAGAAGATCATGCTAGAAAAACTGAAGGGGTGATTCAGTTGTGCCATGTAGGCATTTTGAATATGGTCTGATAGGTCATCAAACCCACCCCTTCGGGACGCCAGGCACTTGAGATGACATTTGCCAAGTACTTGTACTGGGGGCACAAGTTGTTCTTTTAGAGCACCGCTGCATTGATATCCCCAGCGTACTTCATCCTCATGAAGCACCCTCTCACCGTCAGTGGGTGAAGTCTGGTGGGGTGGTCTATATCATCTCCTAACCCATGTACACGCTGAATGTCTTCAGCCGATATCACTATGTCCAAACCAAAGATAGAACTCTTTATGCAGTACGGCTCATGTGTCGGTCAACCGATGCATTCTCCTAGAAGGCCTATGTCTAGACCTGTAAGGGGTGCATGGTGTAGATATCACCTTGTGGATCCTTGATCGCTTGAGGAAAGCGATAATGCGTGCAAACTCGGCACCATTCTGAGTTATGGAGTCTAAGTGAGCACAAATGTTGTACTTGGGGTTGATGGACCACTTCTCTGCCATCAATCTATAACACAAAACACATTCACATTAGTTAACCACATGACACAAATCAATTCTAATTAACTTGGTTGAATTCATTCTGGTTAATTCATGCGATTGAACCATGCGACTGTGTTTAGTTGGTTGTCCTGGCATGCGACTGGATTTTGTCGAGTGACTGAGCAGGAGAAGGAGTTCAAACGGTTAACTGATCCTGCGATTGGTTCCGTCGGCAGACTAAGCTCATTCGTGTGATCCATTTGGCCGATTGAGCCATTCGACTAACTCAAACATGCGATTGGAGTTCATCCTGGTGTCTAGTCGCATGACCCACTGTTCGGTCAACTGAGATTCGATTTTCACCCAATTCTTGAAATTAAACTTCGTGTAATGGTTCTTTAGACTCGCAATGACTTAACTAATTACCTACTAACTTTAATTTCAACATTTTAGTCAGTTTAGTTAGGTTCTTAGTTCATTAAATGGTTCGGTTGTTGTTTGGTCCATTTTCTTGATTTTGGAGTCTAATCAATGGAGTTTTTGGTATGTGTACACTGCATTTTACCTGTATAATCAACCACAATCATCAAAATATCAGTAGGAGTTAGAAATTTTGATATAATGAAATTTTGGCAAGGTAACGGTTGTTTGTGCGATATGAGGGCAATTGGGGGGTGATGAGTCGAATGCGATCGACTGTGGCCCTATTTATACTGAATCTAATATCAATCGGCTGACTGGACCCATTCGCTCGGTTCATTCGGGCAAATGGACCTCAGTCGTGTGATTGGCTCAGTCGATTACATTCGGTAGGCCAACTGGACTTCAGTCGGGCGACTGACCCATTCGGACACTTTCATTCGGTCGAATGGCTCATTCTGATAAGCCATTCGGGTGAATGGTCCATTCGCACTGTAGGTCCATACTCATGGTCCATTCGTGCGATTGGATCATACTCATGATTTTGACTCTATGGCCATTTCTCACTTAACCCCTTTAAACTTTTTGATTAAACTTTATGTGCATTTGATCATCTCAGACATGATCATTTTAACTTCAAAAACTTTTGACCACCTCAGACATGTTCCTTTTAGACAATTTGTCACCTCAGACGTGACTGGTTTTACAGTTGAAAAGCACAAGTGGTCACCTCACACGTTACCCTGTTAGATGATTAACTCCCTTATCGAATTCCATGAAGTAGTCCGACATCAAACAAATTGAATTTACTAAATTAAAATAAAATAAAAGACTTAAACTGAAATAGAAAACAAGACTTGTTTTTGACATTTTGTGTGTGGTATAAATCCTTAGATATCTAATTGATTCAGTTCCAGAATAGGAAACTTCAATTACTTTTGACCCAAACTGGACCAATTCAAATTGAAATCATATAGGTAAGTCAAATCATTTAGGATATTTTATCAACACCTTTTGATGTTCAATTCTTGTTTTTCATCTAGAGTCGTTAGCAAGTTTAGGAAATCATACTGGTACTATTAGATCCCACCTTGATTTGGACTTTCAAGAATTGCAGCCATGAGGATTGTCAGTATACTGGTCCTCTTAAATCCATACACAGACTTTTGACACAGATTGGTGATAGTTTAGGTTCTATTATTCCAACAGGCATTTGTGGATCCCACACTTATATGGTAATCAACATTGCTCAGGAGATTTTTGAGCGGTCTCAGGGTAATTTTCAAGAAGAAACTATTCTTAGAACTTTCAGAGAGAAGCCAAAGCCTCAGGTCAGTGCCACCGCATAGCAGAGAGGCGAAAACAACAAAGAAGTCTAGAATATAGGTTATGCTTATCCTCAGGTCAGTGCCACCGCACAACAGAGAGGCAAATAAACTATTATCTTGTTTCAGCATTTATCATCTTTATGCACAGTTCTCACCAACAACATAAGTTATTAGTTTGATTGCTTTTGCTCATACTTTAGGCTTACGCACACATTTGTGGCGTTTATTATGCTCGTCAGCTCTTATTGGAATTTGTTGATTGTGTTAAATAGGGATAAGATGTTAACCCACAGCTTATTGACCAACTTAGTTTGTTCTTGAGATCACCAATAAGGTCTAATCATCTATTGTGTTGAATCTACTGACATATCATCTGTGGTCTAACAACCTCTAGGTCTACTTTCTTTATGTTACCTTAGTAGTAGCTAGTCTTACTATCATTTTTTCTTTTATATTGCTCAGACTACATAGACTTATACTTTGAACTTCGCATCTTATTTTATTTAATCTTTTAAAGTCCCAAGTGATACGTACCTGTGTACTATCATTTTCCAAAGTCATTGAATAGGTATCATAGATACGATCTACTTTCTATCAGCTAGCCTCTCCTTCTCCGCCGTTTTTTCTTTTTTCTTTTGTTAATGTTAATAACTGACCTATTACTAACTGACCTATTCTCCTCTTAAAATTCTAAAACTGTAACCGATTTATTCTTTTTAGGATTTTAATAGGCGACCGAATAACATTAAAGTAATTAAACAAATGAAACAAATAAAGAAGATAAGAAAAATTAAAAAAGACAATACTCATTGGACTACACATGATCATCATCGGGAATTACATCACTTTTCTTTTTAATGTTGTTGACCACTAACAGATATAGAAAACGTGGGTTATCAAAAGCCTTTGTATAGAGGTCAGCGCGTTGAAAATCAATATTTATTTTAATCACATCGATTAAGTTCTTTTCAAAGCAGTCACGTATAAAGTGATATTTTATACCGATGTGTTTGGTCTTAGGATGTTGGGTCGGATATTTAGTTACTGCAATCGCAGCAGAGTTATGAACAAAATTGGAGTAGAATAGAATTTCAAACCGTAGTCCGGCATTTGCTGTTGAATCCATGTGATTTGTGAACAGCAACTTACAGCAGCAACGTATTCGCCTTCATAGGTTGACAAAGCAACCGAGGTATGCTTGTTACATTGCCATGTCACTAATCTTCAACAAAAGAATTGACATCCCACTACTGTAGACTTGTAGTTCATCTTGCAGCCACCGTAATCCAAGTCACTATATGCTGTCAGCTCGAAGTCATTGCCATGAGGATACCACAACCCAAGTGTTGGAGTACCCTTCACATAACAAAAGATCCTTTTGACCCTATCAAATGGTTAAATTTTGGCTTTGCCTGATATGTTGAACATAAGCACGTGGCGTACATGAGGAGGTACATGAGAGATCCAATCATACCTTGGTACATAGTGGCATCAACCAGATCACCATTCTCGTCGGGTGCTACATCATGGTTTGTAGCACGTGGAGTCCTAGCTGCGAAAGCATTCTCCATGTCTAACCGATTAACGATATCTCCTAGATACTTGGTCTGATGTAGGAAAAATCCCTTTTGGTGTCTAATCCACCTGTAACCCAAGAAAGAATTTCATATCTCCCATTGCACTTATCTCAACTCAGCCTTCATTACTACTTCAAACTCTTTACATAGATCTTCGTTCTTTGAACCGAAGATTATGTCATGGACATAGATTTGAACAAGCAGTAAATCTCCATACTTTTCTTTTATGAACAGTGTACAGTCAATGACACCTCTGCGAAAACCGTGTTTCACAAGGTCAGTCGTGAGTTTCTCATACAAGGCTCTGGGAGCTTGATGAAGCCCATATACAGCCTTGTCAAGTTTCTAAACTCTGTCTCGATGATATGGATCCTCAAATCCCTCGGGTTGAATGACGTACACTGTCTCTCTTATTTCACCATGAAGGAAAGCACTCTTTACATCAAGTTGATACACTTTAATCTTCATATAAGATGCATAGGCAAGGAAGATGCGGATTGCTTCCATTCTTGCCACGTGTGCAAACACTTCATTGTAGTCAATGCCCTCGACTTGTCAAAATCCTTGGACAACAAGTCGAGCCTTGTTTATGATGATCATGCCTTGATCATCTTTCTTGAATTTCAAGACCCATTTTGTACCAATGACCTTAGCACCTTTAGGTCTATCCACTAGAGTCCATACACCTAACTTCTTGAATTGAAGAAGTTCTTCTTGCATGGCACTCCTCCATGCCTCATCATTCAGGGCTTCACTAACATACTTTGGCTCAAACTGAGACACAAAGCACTGATATGCACCATCATCAATGTAACCCTTTTCCATCACTGAGGCATAATTAGCTGAATTTAACTGATTTCTGGTCTGCACTCCTCATCTCACATCTCCAATGACATTATCCAAGATGATACACATTTAGTTGTGAACCAGGAGTGGTTGGAACAACTACCCCAGAATCAAGATTATGAACATTTGGTTCAGTATTTGAGGCAGTAGGAGTCTATGGTTTTGAGGATGCAGAGGCATTAATATCAGATGCTTGTGGACTATCGGTAGGGGGAACATTTGCTCTTGATTGTTCTGATCAGTCTCCACAACTTCTTCATCAGATGAAGAGTCACTATCTGCAAGTGCTCCCCCTGAGTTGGTAGATCAATCGCCTTGTAGGCCAGATGATTTAGATTCCTGAGATGGTGTGTTTAGTACATCATACATCATCTTTGTAGCTAACTCATCATCAAAAGTGGAGAGTGGTATGTTGAAGGAGTTGAAGAATCCATCATAATCGAAAAAGAAGGTGGGTCCTTTTCCAACAAGTGGTCTGGTGTATCTCTGTACATCAACATTACACCATACTTTACCTGGCCCGTTGAGTTTTTGTAGACTCTCTTGTTCGGTATGTTGTATCCTAGAAAGATACCTTCATGAGGTTTCTCGCTAAATTTCCATTCCTGAGTCTTCTTCAGTAGGGTGCACAGAGCGCCAAACGGGTCGAGATACTCTAGATTTGGTTTACGTAATTGTAGTAGCTCGTAGCACGTCTTCCCATGGCATTTGACTACCAAACCTTTATTTAGTGTATAACATGCATTTGCAACTGGTTAATTCCAAATTGAATAGGCAATTTTGAGTCTGCTAGCTTCATTCCATTTTGTTCAAAATTTGGGTATAAATTGTTGGTGAATTGATCGGATTGCTTGATTGTCTGTTTTTGTTGATCTGAATGACATGATTGGATTGTATGTTCTTGACTTGTGATCTTTGTTTAGATGAGTTGTTTTGATTTGAAGTTGTAATGAAAGGGTTTGACTTTTGAGTTTTAGTAAGGTGTTTTGGTTGTTTCATTTCTTTTAAAGTGATTTGGTTGTTGCATCTCTTGTAATAGAGATAACACAGTTGTTGCATTTCTTGTAATAAAGATAACACATTTGCTGCATTTCTTGTAATAGAGATAACACATTTTCTTCATTTCTTGTAATAGAGATAATACATTTGGTAGTTCCTGGAGAGAAATAACTCACCCACACAGTCCTAATAGAGTTGTCTAGTGTTATTACAGATTTGGTAGTTCTTGGAAAATCAAGCATCTTACAATTTTTCTTGATCTAAGCATGTCAAAAAGAAAAGCTAGAGTTAAGTAGAAGTCAGATTGTGTTGACAAAAGATTTCTCGAAGCATGTATACTTGAAATAACAAACAACTGTCATGAGAGTTGTAGTCTAAAAGCAAAGTCATGGAAAGTTGTTGCAAAAAAACAAAAAAGTTATCATATTTTTATGGTTGACTATAAACAAATGAGAAATCGATATGACTAACTAAAGTCAAAGTACGGGGCTTGGATCGAACTACAAAACAAAACATGGAATATTTATGATTCTATAACCAACACTTTCAACATGAGTGATTAAGAATGGGAAGCGGAGGCAAAGGCATTTTTTAATATAAAATATTTTTTAATAAGATTATTTTTTGTTTAGTATTTTGATTATATCTATAAATAATTTCAAACAGATAAACAAGTTTGTGGAAAAGTTGAGACATACGCTCCTTCCTTACCCTGATCTTTGTACCAAACTGTTTGAGGGGGTGACCGCGACTAGCATTCGTAGTTGGGGGCCATCTTCTACACTTCGTCATCCAACTGAAGAATTCTTTGAACATGAGTTGGATGATGTTAAGTGCACTCAAATGGAAACAGAGCCCCCACTTGTAAGTGAAGACTAGCACTAAAACTAGCAAAGAAGTTCATAGAAAAAAATAGATGACGACTTAAGCAAAGATGGGAATGAAATCATCAATGTTGCAATGATGTTGGTGGAAAAAATAATATTGACAATGAAATGGACGCATGCATGGATAAGTTGGAAAAAATGAAATGGGGGGAGAGGATCCGAGATCTAACATAACTCGTTTGCTATTCGGTGAAAGTGTTGATATTAGAAAAGTTTAGTTAAATCTTAAGCCAGTGAGTTGCGAGTCATGAGTGAGAAATGCTTGGAGAAAGTTTGGATTATTTGGTTGACTTTTGTGTTTCATATGACTTTTGTACGACTTTATATGACATTCGTATGACTTTAGTATGACTTTTCTATGTCATTTGATTATTGTATGACTTTTTATGACTTTGTATTAGTATGACCTTTTTATGTCATTTGACAATTTTATGACTTTTATATTACTTTTAAATGGCTTTTAACATGTCTGTTGTACCAAAAAAACCAATGAGCCTGATCAGAAAAACCTCTAAGTCCCACAGACATTACAACTGCTGAAGAAGATCACAACAGCTGAAGACATTAGCTGATTACAAGTCTGAAGACAAAGTCTGAAGACAAGATCTGAAGACATCTACTGAAGACAAAGTCTGAAGGTAAAGTACTAAAGACAAAGTCTGAAGATATCTACTCAAGACAAAGACTGAAAGTAAAGTATTGAAGACAAAGTCTGAAGCAATGAGTTGAAGACAAAGTCTGAAAATAAAAGTCTGAAGAACAAAGACTGAAGACAAAGACTGAAGACCAAAGTGATCAGTAGTTGTCACAACAGCTGAAGTAGTTAACTTCAGTAGTTGTGATGGTTTCCTTTCAGTACTTGTAATTTACTTTTCAGTAGTTATAGTTTCAATAGTTTAGTTTAGTAGTTTTATGTTTGGTGTACTTAGCATTTTCTGAGTTGTAATCAGTAGTTGAGAACATTCTCAGTAGTTTACATAGTTTCAGTAGTTTGTATAATTCTGTTAGATGTCACTATCAAGTGACATCAACAGACGTCACATCTCCTATATTAGGGATGTTGACCTTGTTGTAATGTGTGATATTTTTGCCACAACTTGTTATGATGGTTTAGCATTTGTTGGGGAGAGTTAACCAACTAGATGCACCTGTGATCAAACCACTGAAAAGGCATTCCAAGCCCAAATCCAAGGAATCCATTTCAGCACCATCTCCACCTTCATCAGCTGTTAATCATGAGAAATAAGTTATGTTTAAATCTGTTGATGACAAAAGACCCAAAACCAAAAAGGTTTGGGTCTCAAAACCTAACTAGTTCTTGTGATGATTGCAGGGTTCTTTAGCATGCCAAAGGAGCATCTGGTATGTAGACAGTGGAGGATCTATGCATATGACTGGGAGCAGTTCTCTTCTTAATGACTACTCTCAAGGAAAGAAGGGATTTGTTTCATTTGGAAATGATGCCAAGGGTTACATCATTGGAAAGGATATGTGTCTAATGGAGATATCAGATTTGATGATGTTAACCATGTGGAGAATCTTAAGTATAATACTGAGTGTCAGTCAGATGTGTGATAAAGGCATGTTGCACTTTTCACAAGCCAGAACTGCAGGATTCTGTCTTCCCAAGTTTTGAGGCTGATTGACAAGGTATTGGATGATTATACTCTCGTGAAGGCCAACAGAATTGGAAGAGTATATGCCTTGGATTTGTCAAAGAAGATTGATTTGAGGGGTCATCCTTGCCTGTTCTCCAAAGCCTCTCCTCAGGAATCTAAACTGTGGCACAGGAGGCTGGGTCATGTAAATCTCAAAAACATGAATCAGCTGATCCACAATAGTTTAGTGATAGGTTTACCAATAAAGGAGTTCCACTGTGATGAAACCTGCATTGCTTGTTTAAAAGGCAAACAACACAAAGTCTCATTTCCTCCTATTGAAGAACTTAAGTCTACTGCTTGCTTGCAGTTACTGCACATGGATCTATTTGGTCCTGTGACAGTGATTAGCATGGCAAAGAAGAAATACTGTCTGGTAATTGTGGATGATTACCCCGGATTTGTATGGACTTTCTTCTTGCGTTCAAAGGATGAGGTTGCTCAGACGATTATAAACTTTGTGTGTATGTTGAGAAGCTGTATTCCATATCAGTCAAGTGTATAAGGAGTGATAATGGAATAGAATTCAGAAACCATACACTTGATGATTTTTATCTCTCAAGGGAATCAAGAGGTAGTTTAGCATCCCAAGAACTCCATAACAAAATGGAGTAGTGGAGAGAAAGAACAGGACCTTAACTGAAGCTGCAAGGTCTATGTTGGCTGACTCTGGTTTGCCATTGACCTTTTGGGTTGAAGCTGTCAACACAGCTTGCTATGTGCAAAATAGAGTTCTACTAAATCAGAGGTTGATGAAGACTCCATATGAAGTTCTACATCATTTGGCTCCTCTATTTCATTCTTCAAAGCCTTTGGGTGTCCTTGTTTCATTCTCAACACAAAGGATCAACTCCATAAATTTGATCCTAAGTGGATGCAGTGTATTTTGTAGGTTATTCATCCACATGCAAGGCTTACAGAGTCTTCAACTGCAGAACAAATAATTGAAGAAACCTTGCATGTGAAATTCAATAAATATCCTAAGGATAAAATTCCACAAAACCGTGTGGAGTTGTTTGATCTGGACATACTGCAATATGTTCCTTATCAACCTCCAGCTGTTGCAGATCATGTGGATAAATCATCTTCTGCAGCAAGTCTTCCACCTGGTGAGACTGAAGATGATGATGATATCAGTACTCACCTTTTCAAGTTTAGTGACTAACTGCCTGAGTCTGCTAAACTTGATGTTCCTGTAGTCTTAGCAGCTCCATCCACAACAAATGTTGATAAGATTTCTGACTCCTCTACATCATTTGGCTTGCCATCTCATACTTGGTTTCAAGAATCTGGATCAACATCTGTTGTTGTTGAACGTGCTACAAACACTTGCACTCATCTTATAGTGTACCAAGAGCTGAAGAATCACCCCATGTCTCAAATCATTGGTGATATCAATGCTGGTGTCTCAACCCGAAGTAGTTGTCTAACTTCTGCTTCTATGCTCTCTTCATCAGTCAGCTAGAGCCAAAGAACTATCATGTTGCTTTGAAAGACATGGATGGGTTGAAGACATGCAGCTTGAGCTACTTCAGTTCAAAAAGCTGCAAGTGTGGGAACTGGTTCGTCTATCCCGAGGTAAGTGTGCAATAGGCACTAAATGGGTGTTTAGGAATAAAACTGATGAAAATGGGCTTATTGTCAAGAACAAGGCTAGACTGGTTGTACAAGGGTTTTCACAAGAAGAAGGTATTGATTATGATGAAACCTTTGCCCCTGTAGCCAGACTAAGGCAATTAGATTGTTCTTAGCCTATGCTGCATTCCACAATCTTAAAGTTTTTCAAATGGATGTCAAAAGTGCATTTTTATATGGTAAAATAAAAGAAAAGGTTTATGTGTGTCAACCACTAGGTTTTGAGGACAATAAACATCCTGATTGGGTGTATAAACTTGATAAGGCTCTTTATGGGTTGAAGCAAGCTCCTAGAGCCTGGTATGAAACACTTTCAAATTTTCTTCTTAAAAATAATTTCACTAGAGGCTCCATAGATAAAACTTTGTTTATTAGAAAGTGGATGAGCATAAGTTACTTGTTCAAATTTATGTTGATGATATAATTTTTGCATCCTTTGATCCCTAGTTGTGTGATGATTTTACAAGTTTAATGAAACAAAAGTTTGAAATGAGTGCAATGGGAGAATTACAGTTCTTTCTAGGCTTGCAAATCAAACAAAAGACTGATTCATCAGTCAAAATTTACAAATGATCTTTTGAATAAGTTTGATTTACAATATTGTAAGCCCTGTTCTACTCCCATGTGCAACACCACACAACTGGATGCAAATCAGAAAGGTAAAGCTATTGATGAAACACTTTACAGATGTATGGTTGGGTCCTTGATGAACTTAACAGCTTCTAGACCAGATATCATGTTTGCAACTTATGTTTGTGCTAGATTTCAGGCTACTCCTAAAGAGTCTTATTTGATTGCAGTCAAGGGGATCTTTAGATATCTACAAGGTACACAATCTCTAGGTCTTTGGTATTCCACTGGACACTCTTGAAAATTAGTTGCTTTTTCTGATAGTGACTATGCAGGGTGTAAGTTAACTAGAAAGTCAACTTCTGGTGGATGTCAATTCCTAGGCAACTGTTTGATTTCTTGGCAGAGTAGAAACAAACATCTGTTGCTACATCCACTGCTGAAGCCGAGTACATTGCTGCTGCAAGTTGTACATCTTAGGTACTCTGGCTTCATAACCAATTATTGGATTATGGCATTACAGAGACTAAGACTCCATTATTAATGGATAGTCCTTTAGCTCTGTGTATTGTCAAGAATCCAGTCCAACACTCTAGGACCAAACATATAGAGATCATACACCATTTTATTAGGGATTGTTTTGAAAAAGGTTTGATTGATCCAAAGTTTGTGCCTAGTGCTGATGAGCTTGCAGATATATTTACTAAGCCTTTGGATAGTTCAACGTTCCAAAACCTTGTGTTAAGGCTTGGTATGCTGCAGCTAGAATAAGTGACAACTACTGGTGATCTCAGTAAAATAAGTACTGATGACCATTAGTAAACATGTCACAAATATGTACTGATTCTGTTCAAAGAAACTGATGTAGTTACAACTACTGATGTCAGTAAAAATAGATAAGTAATGATGTCCTATGAAACAACTGAAAACAGCTTAAAAGTCTGATGAGTAAGTGTTGAGGATAGTATGAACAGCTGAAAAGCTAAGAATTGACGAAAACTACTTCGTTTCCACAACTGTTGTTTCACCTTAAATAGCTCATGAAAAAACCAAGTCTTCAGTAGTTTCACAACTACTAATGACTAACACCAAGTCCTTAGGTGTTTACAACACCTGAAGACAAACAAAGTTTCTCAGTAGTTCACAACTACTGATGACTAAAACCAAGTCTTCAGTTGTTTTTATACAACTGCTCATAATACCAATACTTTCAGTCGTTTTCTTTTCAGCCTTTTTCTTACCTATAAATACCTATACTTGTAGCCAAACATTTCATTAGCCGTTTTCAAACCTTCTCTCTTTCAACAATGTGACCATGCAACTCAAACCCCGACACAACTATGTTGCCTACCTTTTGAAATCGTCCTTCTGGAAAAAGTTTGATACAACCATCGATCTTATGGTGGATTCCCCATACCGAACAGCCTTTAGAAATCCTACCATATAACCTGATTCCTTACCCAGTTCTGGACCAACGTCTTTGTCACAACTGGTGAGAACGATAGCCAAATCACTCTCCAGTCGTTGGTAAACCAGAAACAGGTGCTCATCACCCCTGACATCATTCGCAAAACCTTAAATTTGCATGATGGCACCTATCCTAAAGAATACCCGAAAGGCATCACTGATATGTCTTTCATCAATAATGGGTATGAAGGCGATTTAAGTGCAACAACCATACTTAAAAAGCACTTCCATGATGCTGAACGCCTTATCTTTCATATGGTGAATGTCTGCCTTGCATCAAAGACATCTTCTTAGGATCAGATGTCTTCCCGATGGCAACAGGTATTGTTTTTCTATCTTTGAATGCCAAAATCTAAATTTTTCTGAGATAGTATTCATGGAACTAAAGGATCTGGCTCAGAAACCTGTGGCAAATAGATGGCTACTTTGTCCAAGGTTTCTCATGGCCATAATTTTGAATCAATTACAATCTGATGGCCTTGTTGGTCTTGGGGTCCCTGCTCCAGCTATTTTAGCTGAGGTATACTCTAGACATAACTCAGACCCTACTCTAAAAGGGGCTGCCCGGATGCTAAAACCCAAGCAGAGGGAACCCATAGCCTCCACTTCCAGATCCAAAGTCCCCACCAAACCCAAATCCAAAAAGCCTAAAAAGGCTACTCAAGGAGATAAGTCCCCTGAGGATGCCCCTGTACCACAAACACAGGAAATACATACTGGTTATAACCCCCCAGTTATGTCCACGACTCAACCTGCTGAAGCCGCACAGGTATCCTCTCAACAAGATCCTGTTGCAACCATAATTGGGGATCCCACAATACTGGAACCTATCTCAATTGAGAGGGTTATCATTGAAGCGCACCTCTCACCCGGGGTGCAATATGCTTCGAACCAATCTCCACATGCAACCGCCCCTCAAAGCCCAACATTGATCGTTGCTAAAGTGCTGAGTCAGTTGCATTCCTCACCCCCTCCCCAGAAACCAATTCACACTGGGACTACCTCACCATTGAGGGGGAGGACCAAAATGCTTCTGATAACCCACAGCACCGGGATGAAGTTGGTAACACTGGGTTACAATGTTCCATCTCCAAGTGTAGAAACGGGGGTTAGAACATCTGGTTAGGCCGCCACTTCTCTTGCTTCAGCATATGATCGGGATGAAGTTGGTAACATCCATAAGACCTTACCAGAGGCAACTGCCAATGAAGGACACAGTCCTGAGGCAGGAAGTCCCCAGTACCAAGAACAAGGGGCACATGCATCTACTGATCTACACTCAGTGCATGTTCATCCTGATTCAATTAGGAGGTCAGGTGATTCAGCAAACACTGATGATGACCTGGGCTTCTTCTCTGATGTTTTAGCCCAAAATACCATCCTAGAGAATAAGGTAAGCAGACTCAACGAGCTGCTTGCCAAAATGTCTCAGGATCAAAGTCCATCTACCCCCATTACCACACAGATGGCACCTTCAATTGAAGGTTCCCCAAACACTTCGCCTACACACATAACCGTGCCACCAGCCTCTGCCTTTGGCGCCACCTCTCAGGGACAGAACCCCTCTGAGCAGATGGTTGCTATCTTTCAAAACTCCTTACATCTCATCACTCCAATCATTACTGAGATTGTTCATAAAGCCATAGATGAGAGGCTCTCCTCAAATCTACAAACCCTCATTAATGAGGCTATTCACACATCTCTTTCTGCCTTTCAAGTCCCTGACCCCAATGCAACCAAAAAGGGGGAGACTACTAAGGCAATGAAAGAAAAGAAAAGGAAAAGAGTTGATGATGAGAAAGAACCTGCAAAAGAGAAGGAGGTGGAGAAAGAACTCATCTTAGAACAGCTGATCACATATAAAAGAAAGAAAAGTGCTGAGTCAAAAGCTGATGAAGATAAATCCTTAGAAGATCTTGTCAAAGATGCTGATGAAGCTCACAACAGATCGATGGATAAAATTATACATCAGCTCTTTCAACAAGGTCATGACACAAGCACATTAGACTCTGAGATCAGAAGGCTGGAAATAGAAGAGATTCAGGCAAGATGGGCTCGTTATAGTGTGTTGGAAAGGGAAAGATTGGAGATAATGATCAGATTCATTGCCAAATACCTTGGAAGATCATTGATAGAGATAAAGGCCTGGTCCAGAGACAGTATATTGGAGATAACGAAGAAAATCTGCTCTGCTGGAGGCTATAATAAAGGGTTGATAATAGAAGCACCAGATGAAACGGGTGTAGGGAAGAGAACTAAAATGGCAAAGCTCTCCAAAGCCAAACTCACCACCAAAATGCTAAGTCATACTTCCACATTCCCACTCAAACACAACCCTTATCTCTAAAATCTCCCAAATCTATCCCTAAACCAAAGCCACCCACAACTCAACCCTCAAAACTAATCCCTTTACCCCAAAAACCACCTCAAACCTTACCCAGTGATGCACCCAGAAGGAGGAGTCGGGTGCTGAGGGTAGAAGAAGACGAAGAAGAGGATGATGATGAAGATTCCTGCCAATCTCTACTATTCTCAACCTTAAAACACCTAAGCACAGAAGTCAACAAGTGATTACACCTGACTTGTAATTGCAGATGGTGAAGGTAAAGATTGAAGAAGCAGAACAGCAGAAGTAGCACGATGAGCAGTTTCTCAAGATGGTTGACAAGGATTTCCCTCAGTCCTCATCCATTCAAGAAATGAAGAAACAGGCTCTGAGGCTGTACACTCTTAGACATACTTTTTAACATCAAAAGGAAAGAGTGTGGATTTGGCCAGACCCCAGGGTAAGTTCTAGAATTCATAAGAAAATATACCAAGTAGATATCATGGCCAAGTTAAGAAGATCTTGAATGCTGCAATTGCATTGGCCATGGTAGTTTCACCATGGGAAATCATTGAAGAATTCAGAGAGCTCATGACTCCAAGACAACCCCTCAATCTATTCTTGAGAACAAAATGATCAAGAAGGGGTTGTTATACAAAAACTTGAGATCTTCAGAAAGTGAACTCCAGTTGTTGCTTGAAGGCTCTCACCCTGATGAATTTGCTTACAGAGAGATAACAACTGTGGAGTTGAAAAATGGAATGACAGTGAAATACATGTCTGAGTATTATGGCCTAGAGTTCTTCTTCGAAGGAGTAACAGACGAACTCACCAAGAGGAACAAGTTGTTCTCCTTGAGCCTTATGCCTGTGAGTCTTACAGACTCATTCATGGGAATTAGGTTTCATGGTTGGATAAGACTCTATGTCCAGTTTCCCCAAAACAGAGTTCCCTTCCATACTTAGCCAATCAAGATTAGAAACTGTTCTCGGCCTGTGCTTAACTGATTACCTTTGAAGCTGATCAAGAGGGTGTTACTGCCAAGAATAAGTGGGATCATCAATAAGTTTAGAGGTTTTGGCTGCATTGGTTCAGGGGGAGTTTGTTGGACGAAAAGAACCAATGAGCCTGATTAGAAAAACCTCTAAGTCCCACAGACATTACAACTGCTGGAGAAGATCACAACAGCTAAAGACATCGGCTGATTACAAGGTCTGAAGACAAAGTCTGAAGACAAGATCTGAAGACATCTACTAAAGACAAAGTTTGAACGTAAAGTACTGAAGACAAAGTCTGAAGAAATCTACTGAAGACAAAGTCTGAAAGTAAAGTACTGAAGAGAAAGTCTGAAGCAATCAGCTGAAGACAATGTCTGAAAGTAAAAGTCTGAAGAACAAAGACTGAAGACAAAGACTGAAGACCAAAGTGATCAGTAGTTGTCACAACAGGCGAAGTAGTTAACTCCAGTAGTTGTGATGGTTTCCTTTTAGTAGTGTAATTTACTTTTCAGTAGTTATAGTTTCAGTAGTTTAGTTCAGTAGTTATGTTTTATTTTTCTGAGATGTAATCAGTAGTTGAGAACATTCTCAATAGTTTACATAGTTTCAGTAGTTTGTATAATTCTGTTAGATGTCACTATCAAGTGACATCAGCAGACGTCACATCTCTTATATTAGGGATGTTGACCTTGTTGTAATGTGTGACATTTTTGCCACCACGAAAGCATTGAATGAATATTTCTTTTGCAGAATTCTCTCTCTATAATCGTTTACTTTTGCATCGAATATCAATTGTATTCTTGCGAATTGTCTAATTCATCACTTGATTTCCGCTGCAATCCACTCTAATTAATCAAACTTAGATCACTGATCATAACAAGGTCAAATATGTATACAGATGGTGAAATTTTATCTTTTTTATATTTTCATGGTATTGGTTAAAATGAGAAGGTAGAAATGAAAGAATAGAGATAATGATTCTGCTTTAACTAGGCATGCATATACACATGATTACTACATGGATCTTCTTCACATTGTCAAGAAATGATGAGACTTTCACGCTAGGCTTTTGTACTATTATGAAATCATTTTACACAACCAAATTGGCTGCCAGGTAGTAGGACGATAAGCATTGAAGAGAAAATAGCTATGTTCTTACATATTATTGGGCATAATGAATAGTTTCGAGTTGTTAAACGATGATTTCAACACTCCAATCAGATGGTTTATAAATGTTTCATGTTGTTCTGGTTGCAATGATATGTTTTGCTAATGAAATTATAGTCCCAACATCTGCAATTGAATCTACAAATATCTCAAAACAACTTCAAGGCTAAAAGGAATATTCCGGGAGCAATAAGTGCTTTAGATGGAGCTCTTGTACATCCAGTTGTGTCCACTGATCAACAAACTTGTTTAAGGGGAAGAGGTAAAGGTGAATGTTATCAAAATGTGTTTGGAATATGTGATTTTTGAAAGATTTGATCTGCCCAAGATACATATAAAATTGATGTGGCTAGTGTGATATGATCCAAGTCGGGTCATACCCAATAACAAGCCTAACAAACACCGAAAGATAACTTATTTGTTGATAAGATCATAACAAATAATAAGTTACACTAATTTAGAAAATTGGATTTTCTGAATAATTACTTTTGTAGATGAACATCATTATATATAATGTAATTTGTTCATGAGGTTTTTCTTGTGCATTGTTTAAATTAGTTAAACAATAACAAAAGACTAGTTGTATGTGTTATAAAAATTAAATTGGTTTAATTTTACAAAAGGGTGGATTGTATGAATGGATTTTAATAAAAATTTGAATTAGAGAGGGACCAAGGGTTGCCCATTTTCGGCCGCCCATTTTTATGTCTTGGGAACCTCTTAATTGATGGTTCCAAGCACATGCACAACACTCTATCATTTTTCAGATTTTCCATTCACACACTCAACCAAAACACAACACAAGAATCTCCTCTTTCTCTCCCTCTTTGATCACGGTTTCAAGATCGATTTTTCAGCTTGAAAACTAAGGTTCAAGGCTGAAAACAACACAAGAAAGAGAGAACTACACTTGTATTCAAAGCCTAGTAAAAAGGGAGTTGTTTGTTCAAGCTTGGGGTATCACTCCTTGAGGTTTTCTAGCTTGAAAACTAAGCCACATTGTCTCATTCCACAGCTCTCTCTTCGGGTTTGAAGGTAGCTACAAAAGGTTGTATTCACTTCTTCCCTTTTATGTTCTTTTGTATGTATTGTGTATAAAGATCCATGGTTTGGGGTTCCTTGTTAAATGGGTTTAACAAATATATTATTAACATGTTTTTAAACATTAAATCCGCTGCGCGTTTATACATATATAATCTATGATATATGTGCTTTGATAAATATGTTGGAACCCCTACAATGGCATCAAGAGCCACTTATACATATGCATACATGTATTACCTTTGCTTTCTTTTGGACTGCCCAAACCGTGGGTTTTAAGGGCTGTTTTGGTGCCCCCTTTGATGTTTTAAAGATGCTATATTATGCATATTAGGATCTTTAAGACTCTAGTTTATTAGATTATTGTTTGCTTGGACTAAAACCCATTTGTTCTTGGTTTATGTTGGCCAAAAACATGGGTTTTAAGGGGCTGCCAAAATCGACTTCTTATGTATGTTTGGATATATTGTTGTTGTTTATGCATAACAAAGCCTAGACCCCTTGGATTGTATGATTGATTGTCATGTTGTATTCATTTGGGCATGTAATAATTTAATTTTGTTTCAAGTCTAGTCTTGTAATTTATTTATTCACATGGTTTGTAATAAATAGATTAGGAGTTTATCTCTACTAGTAAAATGTATTAGGATACATATCTTGTAAGGAAGCTCAAGATCAAGACTTGAAGAAAAAGGTGGACAAAGAGGATGCTTGAAGTTATGGTTTCAAGTGGGAGTCTTTTTGGGGTCAACCATGTGTCATGTTCTTAACCCTTAGGACAAGACCATTTGACACACTTGTTTTGGCTAAACAAGTGTGCTCAATTTAGTATGCTTTGTTATGCATATTTGAATGTTTTGTTTAATGTTTGGTTGAATGCATATGATGATGTTGTTTTGATTATTTGGATGTGATTAACAAACCGTCACTAAAACAAACTATAAACATGTAATTGGTTCTCAAATCATTAAGCATAAATAGAATGGTTCTAACAAAGGAGTTAATGGTTTGTAAAATAAAAGGGGTTTATTTAAAAGAACCAATAGGGTACCATATGGTTGAATGCATACGATCATATGGTACATAGACTTTTCTTAACAAGAATTATGAAATTGTATATCCCTTTTGAAAAACAAGTTAAACACCATCCTTTTACACAACACTTAGGTTACTTGCAAACTCTTAGTGGGATAAAGGTCACCTAACCACTTTGAGGGAACTTGTGACTTGAGGTGAGAATACCATGTTTGTGGGATAAAGGTCACCTAACCACTCATGTTGTAAACTCACACGTGTGTGTAAGTAGGACGACTTGATTTATAAAATATATTGAATGGATCACCTAAAATGTGTTTTATAAAAGGTGTTGATGGGTAAACATGCCGTTATAAACATAAGATGTTCAAACGATCCCATACCACTAGAAGTTGCAATAGGTTGCAATTGTCATTTATGACTACCTTGTTTGTTTAAATAATGGGATAAAGGTCACCTAACCAATATTTAAATATAACGTTGGATTCTAAAATTTTGTTTATTAATAAGTCTATGAGACAAAAGGGTATTAATAAATGAAATATAATTATATCAACGATTACTAAAATGGAACTTTGTAAAATCTTGTAGATGGCCGACCACAACAATACTAATAATGATGTACCAAACCAAAGCAACCAATCCTTAAGGGCGATTCTTCAAAGGGATCGTCTAACGCCTAACAACTTCATGGATTGGTACCGCAACTTGAGAATTGTTCTCAAGCAAGAGAAGCGGGCCTACATCCTTGATGATCCCATCCCCGATGAACCTAACGAGGAGGATATAGAGGCCTATAATGATTGGGTGAAGTATGTGGAAGACTCCGTCCAAGTCTCTTGCCTTATGTTGGCAAGTATGACACCCGAGCTCCAAAAGGAGTATGAGCTCCATGGAGCCTATGACATGATCACTCAGTTGCGGGAAACGTTCCAGCAACAAGCAAGAGTGGAGCGCTTTGAAACGGTTCGAGCGCTTCATGCATGTCGGATGGAGGAATCCCAATCAGTTTCATCTTATGTTCTTAAGATGAAAAGCCACATCGACCGCCTTCAAAGGCTAAATTGTCCTGTCTCAAAAGAGTTGGCCACGGATTTGATCCTTAATGGCCTAACTAAAAGGTTTGAGGCATTCGTCATGAATTACAACATGAACGGATGGGACAAGAGCATAAATGAACTTCATTCGATGCTCAAATCAGCTGAGGCGGGAATGGGTAAAAGGGTTTTACCCGTTCTCACCATTAATGAAGGTGGAAGAGAAAAGGTCTCTACCTCCTCCTAAGGCAAATGTTGCCAAAGGAAAGGGGCACATTAAAGGAAAGGGGAAGATGGTTGTTAGGCCGGACCTCCAAACCCAAGGAGAAGAAGCAAAAGGTTGCTGTGAACGACCCATGCTTCAAATGTGGTGAGATAGGGCATTGGATGAGAAATTGTCCAGTCTATCTCAAAGAGTTGAGAGAAAAGAGGGATGCGGGGCAAACCTCAGGTATAATATACATGATACATATAGAATTAAATGTTATTTCTTCTAACACATGGGTATTAGATACCGGATGTGGAACTCACATTTGCAATTTGTTGCAGGGGTTCAAAAGAAATGAACGTTATGAGAAAGGGGAAATAAGTCTCTTCATGGGCAATGGTGCAAAGGTTCATGTGGAAGCCCAAGGAGACTACATTTTGAAGCTTCCAAGTGGTTTGGAAGTTATTTTATGTAATGTATTATATGCTCCTAGTTTGACTAGGAACATAATTTCTGTTTCCCGTTTAAGACAATATGATTATGATTTCAAGTTTGTTGACAATGATATTCATGTTTCTTTAAATCATGTATTTTATTTTAAGGCTATACCTTGTAATGGTATTTATGAATTGGTTCATGAAAACACAACATATGATAGCTCAATATACCAAGCAACCACCAAAAGACTCAAACAAGATTTGAGTGATACCTATCTTTGGCATTGTCGTCTTGGTCATATAAACAAGAAACGTATACAAACACTTCAAAAGAATGGTCTTTTAAACACAAATGAATGTGATTCATTTGATGTATGTGAATCTTGTTTACAGGGAAAAATGACTAAGGCACCCTTTAGTGGAACTAATGAAAGGGCAAAAGATTTATTAGGTATCATACATTCGGATGTATGTCCTTTTAAGCCAATGACTAGGAATGGTGAAAGATACTTCATTACCTTTACCGACGATTATAGTCGCTATGGGTACGTGTATTTATTAAGACACAAAGATGAAGCTTTTGAAATGTTCAAAATCTTCAAGAATGAAGTAGAAAATCAACTCAACAAATCAATTAAAGTTCTCCGCACCGAGATAGGGGTGGTGAATACCTAAGTGATGTTTTTCAAGATCATCTTAGGAATTGTGGGATTGTCTCACAACTCACTCCACCTGGAACACCACAACATAATGGTGTGTCTGAGAGGAGGAATCGAACCTTATTGGATATGGTCCGATCTATGATGGCTAGAAGCACATTGCCTCTATCATTTTGGGGTTTCGCTTTGCTCTCCGCGGCTCGTATTCTGAATATGGCCCCAACCAAAGGTGAAAAGGACACCTTTTGAGATATGGCATGGAAGAGTTCCATCCCTATCATACTTAAGGGTTTGGGGTTGTGAGGCTTATGTTAAGACTCCCACCCCAAACAAATTAGAAGTCCGATCCACCAAGTGTATTTTGTAGGATATCCTAGAGATTCTATGGGATATTATTTCTATGATCCACTGGAACAAAAGGTGTTTGTTTCCAGAAAGGGTGAGTTCTTAGAAGCCAAGTTCCTTATGGAAGGAGCTAGCAGTAGAACAGTGGATCTTGAGGAGGAACAAGAACCACAGCCTAATACACGTTTGGTTGAAACTAGCACTCAACATGAGGATGTTGAGGATGATCAAGCAGTTGATCAATACACACAAAACGTTCGCAGAAGTGGTAGAACTAGTAATCCACCTAAAAGATACGGATTTTTCATGGATGGATGCTATGTGGTAGATTCAGATGAACCAACCACATATGATGATGCTGTGTCCAATTTGGATTGTGACAAATGGCTTGAGGCCATGAACGTTGAAATGCAATCCATGTATGACAATCAAGTTTGGGAACTTGTTGTACCACCTCACAATTCCAAAGTAGTTGGAAGTAAGTGGGTTTTCAAGAAGAAAACCGATATGCATGGAAACTTGGATACTTACAAAGCTAGACTTGTAGCAAAAGGTTTCACTCAAACTCAAGGGGTTGATTATGATGAAACCTTCTCACCTGTTGCTATGCTTAAGTCTATAAGGATATTGTTTGCCATAGCAGCTCATTATGATTATGAGATTTGGCAAATGGATGTCAAAACCGCTTTCCTAAATGGATATCTTGAGGAAGATGTCTATATGGTTCAGCCTGAAGGTTTTGTTGATCCAAAACATCCTAACAAAGTATGCAAGTTAAAGAAATCAATCTATGGATTGAAACAAGCATCGAGAAGTTGGAATCACCGTTTTGATGATGAAGTAAAGAAATTTGGCTTCATCAAAAACGCTGATGAGGCTTGTGTGTATAAAAAGGCTAGTGGGAGCACAATAACCTTCCTAGTATTGTATGTTGATGACATACTACTATTTGGAAATGACATTCCAACCATGGAAGGTGTAAAAACCTGGCTTGGAAGTTGTTTTTCCATCAAGGATCTTGGTGAAGCCGCCTATATTCTGGGAATAAAGATCTATAGGGATAGATCAAGGCGACTGATTGGTTTGAATCAAAGTGCATACATTGACAAAATCTTGAAAAGGTTCAAGATGGAAAACTCTAAGAAAGGTACTGTACCTATTCAAAGAGGGACAATATTGAGTACAACTCAATGTCCAAGCTCCAAGGAGGAGCAAAATAGGATGAAGGCAATCCCATATGCATCTGCTATAGGATCCATCATGTATGCAATGATATGCACTAGACCGGACGTGTCATACGCTTTAAGCATGACAAGTAGATACCAGCAAAATCCTGGTGATAATCATTGGATGGCTGTCAAGAACATTCTGAAATACCTAAGGAGGACTAAAGACATGTTTTTGATCTACGGGTCTGGTGAAGAGGAACTGGTTGTAAAAGGTTACACGGATGCGAGTTTCCAAACCGATCGAGATGATTCACGATCTCAATCAGGGTACATCTTTATTCTAAATGGGGGAGCTGTTTCTTGAAAAGCTCAAAGCAAGAAGTCGTAGCGTTGTCCACTACAGAGTCAGAATACGTCGCCGCTTCAATGGCAGCACAGGAAGCTGCATGGCTGAAGAAATTCATAGCCGATCTAGGGGTAGTCCCTTCCATTCAGGATCCCCTAGAGATCTTTTGTGACAACGAAGGTACGATTGCTCAAATCAAGGAACCTCGTGCTCATCAAAAGACTCGGCACATTGAACGGAGATTCAACTACATAAGGGATGAAGTTGAAAAGGGAAAGATATGTATTCGCAAAGTCCACACTGATAAAAACATTGCGGATCCACTCACAAAACTCCTTGAAAAGGCAAAGCATGAAGGTCATGCTTGTGCCATGGGACTTAGATATTCTAGTGACTGGGTTTAATGTTGTACTTTATATTTGAATATTGGAACTTATGTTATTTGACTTAATTACATGGTTATAATATTCATTTGTTCTTCTATTTTAGCATGTTTAAATCCGTGAATAAATAAGTTATTCTAAACGTTCGTAGTCGATCATACTTGTGGGAACAATTATGAATATAAGACTATAATGAACTTGGATTGGTTGATATTCATAAGGTATGAATATAGAGCAAGAGGTTGCTAGCAAGGTTCATTGATATCTATGGGATATAGATATTGGACTGACCCGCACTCAATTATTTCTGCATGGAATCTTTGTGATTAGTCATAAGAAATATTGAGTAAAGGCGAATATCATAGTATCCTCAGACCTGAGATACATATTGGGTCTTGATATTCACCGAATATTGTATTTTGACTTAGTTCTTTGCTGTTCTGAAAAATTGGCAGTACATAAGGCTGAGTTCAGGTATGATACGAAGTGATTGTGAGAGACGTATGTAGTCAAGATGGGATTTGTTCCTCTTATTCGTTGAGAGTTAGATGTCTAAGGCCTATTGAAGTTAAATCATCAGAGAATGACAATTCTGTGTCTCTTGGATTTAACATGACATCTGAACAAAAGGATAAATGATAAGTTCACCTAAAACATATTCAAGTAAGGTACTTGAAAAGATGATGTTATTGAATGGCACTTAGTCATATACATTAGGGGTAGCAAACCGTTGCTAGGCGTTATTTGCTACTTGCATCAATCTTCTATGAATCTTGTGCAAGTGGGAGATTGAAAGATTTGATCTGCCCAAGATACATATAAAATTGATGTGGCTAGTGTGATATGATCCAAGTCGGGTCATACCCAATAACAAGCCTAACAAACACCGAAAGATAACTTATTTGTTGATAAGATCATAACAAATAAGTTACACTAATTTAGAAAATTGGATTTTCTGAATAATTACTTTTGTAGATGAACATCATTATATATAATGTAATTTGTTCATGAGGTTTTTCTTGTGCATTGTTTAAATTAGTTAAACAATAACAAAAGACTAGTTGTATGTGTTATAAAATTAAATTGGTTTAATTTTACAAAAGGGTGGATTGTATGAATGGATTTTAATAAAAATTTGAATTAGAGAGGGACCAAGGGTTGCCCATTTCGGCCGCCCATTTATGTCTTGGGAACCTCTTAATTGATGGTTCCAAGCACATGCACAACACTCTATCATTTTTCAGATTTTCCATTCACACACTCAACCAAAACACAACACAAGAATCTCCTCTTTCTCTCCCTCTTTGATCACGTTTCAAGATCGATTTTTCAGCTTGAAAACTAAGGTTCAAGGCTGAAAACAACACAAGAAAGAGAGAACTACACTTGTATTCAAAGCCTAGTAAAAAGGAGTTGTTTGTTCAAGCTTGGGGTATCACTCCTTGAGGTTTTCTAGCTTGAAAACTAAGCCACATTGTCTCATTCCACAGCTCTCTCTTCGGTTTGAAGGTAGCTACAAAAGGTTGTATTCACTTCTTCCCTTTTATGTTCTTTTGTATGTATTGTGTATAAAGATCCATGGTTTGGGGTTCCTTGTTAAATGGGTTTAACAAATATATTATTAACATGTTTTTAAACATTAAATCCGCTGCGCGTTTATACATATATAATCTATGATATATGTGCTTTGATAAATATGTTGGAACCCCTACAATTTTGATATGATATTCACCTTTGTATGGGCTGGATGGAAAGGTGTAGCTCATGATTCACGGGTTTTGAGAGAAGTTGCATTTAATCCGACATCTGGATTTCGATTCGCTCCACTAGATTTATAATATAGTTAGACTTTTATTATTAAATATATTATTGGTATTCTTTATATAATAGATGTCACCTGCATTTACAAATAAATATTACCTTTGTGACGCTGCATTACAACACTCATGGATTATGATTCCATACCGCAATACTAGGATTGGTTAACCGATTTTCGATGACGAAGACCGATAACTAAGGAAAAAGGATTTAATCATGCTCATGCTTGCCTTAGAAATGTTATAAGCGTGCTTATGTGTATTGAAGGCAAGATTCCTAATCCTAAAACAAATGGCTCCTTATCCTTTTCGGTCCAAAAAGATGTAGTCATTGCTTCTTTTGCGATGCATAATTTATATGAAAATACAACATTCAAGATGAGTTATTTACAAACTTTGAAGACAACACTATGGTTACCCCTAATGGTGAAGCTGGAGGAAGTGAGGGTCAAAACACAGAAAGGTATTGAGTGGGGTCCAAAAAGGGTTGAATATATGGCTACTTTGCATGACCAAATTGCTAATCAACTAATTTCAAATGTTTCAAGTTAGATTTGTATGCAAACTCTTGTAATATGTTTGAAATGCCATGTGTTTGTTTGGATTATGTTTGATTTATGTTAACTTCTATTTTGTTTGATTTATTTATTACACAACACTAGTTAAATTCAAACTTTAAAGAACAATGGGGCAATAAGATTCATATGTAACAATTGTAAGGGAGTGTTGATAGAGTTTCTTTCCTTTGCCTTGTGATATACCTTGTGTTGCTTCCCTTTCAGGCATGCAACACATGATCATCACTTGTAAACTCTTTCTTTGGCATTCGAGTTACCAAATCATTCTTAATTAGCTTATTCATGTTCTTAAAGTTTACATGGAACATTCTTTTACGCTAGAGAAAAGACACATCACTATTTGCTTTAGACCAAAAGCATGAAACTTCTCCCGAAGGAGATGTTTTCTTGCAAATCCATCTTGTACATGTTCCCTTTCCTGGGGCTCTAAGTAGAATATGCTATTGAGGAATGACCACCCCGAGCATGAGAACAATGCACTCATGCTTAGTTAAAAGCATGCTATGACTTTGATCACAAAATTGAGATACACTCAAAAGATTTTATCCAAGCTCCTTGACAAAGTTCACCTTCTCAATGCTGAGCTTACCAATTGTGACCTTGCCCCTTAGAGATATGTAACGACCCTCATCTCCTCTAAAAGAAACTAGCCCATGATAAAAGTTTTTAATGTTTTGGAGTAGTGACCTATTGCCAATCATGTGTCTAGAACAACCACTATCAATTATCCAGACATTCTTGTTTGTCTTGAGTTGTTCCTGCACAAAAGAGGTGGTTAGTTACATTTGGAAAATCAAGGCTTGCTTGTCTTGGGTTTATCAAAACAAGTTAAAGTTAATGAAACAGTAATTGATCCTATAGTCAAATTGAAGGATCGATGTATGTCACTAAACACTTGGTTTTCTCTCAAACTCACTTATACTCACATAGTTATCATGAAGCAGAATCTCAAAGTGTTGATTATAATATACTAAGTAACTCCAAAACACAAGGAATTAATTTTCAAGGTACTTGTATATATTATCTCTCAACTCTAAGTTTACGAGACACTTACAAGCATTATATAAGAGTTATAATAAGAAACTATATTTACTATCACCTACAGCCAGTTATACTTTGATATCTACTGGAATCCTATAACTAAAGCACATACTACAAAGCCATAGTTAATGTATCTTAAATAATGTTTTATGTAAGATATGGTAGTGCATTTTGTCTTCGAAAGAACTCCATTCCCTGCGAAAGTTCCACACTTAGCTTCGAAAGTCATTTATAAGTTGCACCAAAAATAGTCTAAGTGTTTGGTTTTGGTTGCACTAGCCTTTCTAGATCCAACAAACTCCCCTAGGCTGATGCTACCAAAACATCACTTACTTCTACTTCTCAAGACTTTCTACACAAGGGACAGAAGATATTTTTCTGTTTCTTTGTTCTGTTCGAAAGTCATGCTGAGAAGTCTATGCAAGTCATGACTAGATAGGAGATCCAGTCTCTCATTCCTAATGACATACACCCTTTGTTATGCCTCCTTTAAGAAAGTTAGTTGACGGGAGTTATAGTCAAACTTCCATCTAACAATGGATTCAAGTTTAGGATCTACAACCCTTTGAAGAAAGGTTTCCCTTTATGGATCCCTTTCTCTTCTCCTCCTCTTTCAGTTTTAACTCCTCTTCAATCTTGTTTCCAATTGTTAGCTCTGCCAGGTGAAGGTTGCTCAGGTGATTTCTGATTTGGGCAGTTACCTCAGAGTTTGAGGGGTTGGAGAATAGCTTCTCTGCTAACTCAGCAATATCAAATTTACTCAAGTGTAATAGAGATGAAGCATTAAGCCTGTTAAGCTAGCCATTCTCTCTCTCAACAATAAAGTTGTGAGAGGATTCTTCAAACCTCCACTAGACAATCTTCTTTCTTGGCACGAGGGGTTTGCTAGGCACTTTGTCCCCTTTCTTGGTATCTAGCAGAGTCACCATCTTTCTTCTTAGCTTCTTCTCTTCATCATTTAGTGAATCAGTGTTAAGGGCAAGGAGTTTAACAAGCAGGTCCAATTTTTCTCTTGGCAGATCAAGGAATTGATCTCTTGTGAGGGAACATGAGGATCCATCGGTATAAGTCAGCTTTACAGAATCCTCCTCACAGGAGATGTCACTCAAAGTTGTGCATTATTAAGCTTCATCTTGATCTCCTTAATCTCCTCTAAGGAGATATGTGTAGAAGGCTGAGAAGATGGTCGGGATGGTTGTTGGGTAGGTGGAGGTGTTTGGGTTCTGGGTAGTGTTTTTGGTTGAAGAGTAAAAAATTGAGGTGGTTGTGGTGATGAGGTAGGTATGGTGGTTGGTGTAGGTTTAGGGGTGTAAGGTTTGGAAATAGACTCAATTTTGATAGGGAATGGAAATGGGAATGGTTCAGGTTGAGGTTGGAGTTGAGTTTGGGTTGTAGGTTGGGGTTGAGGTGTTGGTTTGAAGATCATCCCCTGTTCTCTTTTGTATATCTCTTTCCTTTTTCCTAAGCAAATGTCAGCCTTGATGTCACTGACATGTCGCTGGAATGTCTTTTTAGACATGGGTCCCACTTTCCTACTGGAGAAGCCATGAGCCCGAAGATAGTCCTTCATCTAGGTCTTCTCACTTATCTTCTTGGCGGTAATGACCCAGCTTCTTCTTCCTTTTAGAGGTCAATGAGACTTGAATAGGTATGTGCCGAACAAATATCTCAATCTGTTTCTCTACTACTTGAGCCTTGAGATTTTCAATCTCTAGTTGCTAAGTGGCAGATCTATCCGGTAAAGTCTTAACCTTTGATTCAAGGTTTGAGACTTTAGAAAGTAGGTCTTGAATGATGAGTTGCATACTTCCCTCATATTCTTTTGAACAATCACGGGGAGATGAGGTAAGATACCTTGTATGTTGATCCTCACCACCAGATGTGGTTTCTTGGCACCTTGGTTTCCCTTGCCTAAGGATGTCTTTTTTAGAGTCATCAAAAGCCACGGTTGCCGTATATTTTGTCTTATAGATGGTACCACTAGCCTAAGGATACAATAAGTTTCCTTTAGTAGTGGTAGTTGAATCTACATGAGTCCCCACCACATCCGTGGGACACACCTTAGTTGGTTTGAACTAATGTGTGCTAGAGACAAGAGGTCACTCCAGGCTCTATTGATGTGTTAGAGGGTGTTGTGGATCAACTTCATTGCCATGAAGAGACGTAATCTCCTCATTAGTTCTGATTAAAAGGTCAGTAAATGTAAGGCCCCGATCTCGGGACGCTTACAGCTCGTCGATCATCGCACATAAAACATATAATTTACATTAACATAAATAACCATTGCAGTGGAAACATTTAACATCCATTTCATTATAATCACTTTTGCAAAATAATACATTATGGACTGCTTACAAAACATCGTTACTAGCATTACATCACCAAAACGTCATAGTTCTATTAAATGGATGCCATCCAAAAATGCCAAGTAGCTGCCCCGTGCCATCCTCAGCAATGCTCACTTGCCAACTAGAAAATGCATAAAAAGTCAGTGTTGCTGAGTGAGTTCTAGTTTTATAAAGAAATTTCATAACCTTCCATTGATTAAAACATTTTCATTACTATCGCACGTGATCACACATTGTACATACATCAAGGTAATAATTATTATCTTCATCATTGTTCGTTTAGTACATTTTGTATGTTCGCACATATCGCACATATCGCACATATTGCACATATCGCACGTATGGAGTGGTCACTAGGACAGACTCGCCCCCTGTGTGTGTGATGTCTTATGGCTTAGCCAAGATCACACGCTATAAATAGACATACACATAGTAATTATGAAATCGCACATTTTTGAGCAATCACCAAGACTAAACTCTTACTGTGTGTATGAACCCTTATGAGTTAGCCAAAATCCCATGCTGTAGACACACACAAGTTAAAACTCTCAATGAGTTGTGAACCTCCCTTCAGTTGCTTGCAAGGCTTTTCATTTGTTCACTCATTATGTTCTAATTTCATTATCTTAAGTCTTTCACTTCATTAAGATAATACTTTACTTTCATTAACAATATCAAACCACTTAAAGTCACATCATCATACGTAATAAGAAACATAACACATCATATCATACATAAACATAACATCATCAATCACACATCATCAATCACACATCATCATGCATAACCATCAATCATACATCATCATACATCAATCATCCATAATACAACATCATCATATATCATTCATGCCCATCATATCAACTATGACCTCAAAAGTCAGCTTACATGAATCCCCGGGAACCTCCTAAGTCAAAACCTACATGTGCAATTTTCCCCAAAATTCAGAAAATATACTTTCTTCCGCATTTCTTTTTGTTCATCTACATTTCTTTTTGTTCATCCCCATTTCTTTTTGTTCATCCGCATTTCTTTTTATTCATCGGCATTTATTTTGTTCAACCGCATTTCTTATGTTCATCCGCATTTCTTATGTTCATCCGCATTTCTTTTACTCTTCCACATTTCATTTACTCATCTGCATTTCCTTTACTCATCCGCATTTCCTCCAGTCCATAACTTTCATCCTCATCAGTATGTTGTTCATCCACATTAACTTGTTCCTTCGCATTAACTTGTTCATCCGCATAAACTTGTTCATCTACATTAACTTGTTCATCCACGTGAACTTATTCATCCGCATTAACTTGTTCATACGCATTAACTTGTTCATCCGTATTAACTTGTTCCTCCATATTAACTTGTTCATCCGTATTAACTTGTTCATCCGCATGAACTTATTAATCTGCATTAACTTGTTCATCCACATTAACTTGTTCATCCGCACGAACTTATTCATCCGCATTAACTTGTTCATCCGCATCAACTTGTTCATCCACATGAACTTATTAATCCGCATTAACTTGTTCATTCGCATTAACTTGTTCATCTACATTAGGAACTCTTAAGCAGTTATTCTTAAACTTAGGTGTATGAGCCTGTAGAGATTATATGAAGAGGCTGAAGCAACCAAACACCCAAAGTCTTTCTGCATGCATGATGCACAGGCACTGAAGAAGAATGCTTTAGAAGTTTTACACAAGCAACATAAATATTCTAACTGTGAAATCTTCGAAAGCCAAGACCAATAACTTCCGAAGCCAAAGATGAAGTCTTCCGAGGCTTCAGAGACGAAGTCTTCTCATGCTTCAGAGACAAAGTCTTCCAAAGCTCAACACTTGAAGACAGATTTCTTCCGAAGACTTTTAACAACGTGCTTTATCTCATGTACTGTTCCATAAAGCTGGACCCCTTTCCGCTGCTACTCTGTAAAGTCATCAACTCACATGAGTTGGTGAAAAGGTCCATGCTTTTGGTAACTATACATTAACGTCTTAAGTCTGTAAACTTTCTACTTCATGTACATATGCTTTTTGTAATAGATAAGGATGTGAGCTATGGCATGTCATAGTCATAAAGTCAAAAACATAATCTGCCTTTTTGACTCTACAACTGATTTTGTTTTCTGTCTAGTCAATTGTATCCAGCTGGCTCTCATAGTATGGCCGGATGTTGGATGTACTATGAGTATCTCATGTTCTTGTAACTTTCTTTTTATGCTTTGTAACACTTGTAATAGAACCTTCAAAAAGCAATATACTATAACATTTATAACCATCTCCTTGTGTATCATGCTCTTTTGTTTTGTCTTTTAATTACTTGTGTTCTTAGTGTCTTTACTTGTGGTTAATCTAGTTCAATGTTTGATTAAGTTAAGTTACTCTCCTCTTTATGTTGTTGTGTTGTAAGTGACTACCTTTCAACGGCCTGCATTTGGTATCGAGCATTCCAGGCCTTGATATATGATCTCACCATTTTAGGATCCCTCACATACACAAATACTCAACTTATCTAATGGTAGCTATTTCCAAAACTGATATGGAAACTAGAACCATGAACAAGTCCCCACTTATCACTCTTGATGACTTTGACACCTTGTGCCTAAGAATGGAAGGTTTCATCAGGTCTCTAGACTTAAGAATGTGGGAGTCTGTTGAGAATGAACCTTACATACCAAGCACTCCTTCTGCTACTAGTGGTGGTATGATCCCCAAGGCTATAGCAAAGTACTTTGATGAAGACAGGAAGAGAGTAGAGATTGATAGAAAACCCATGGCAGCCCTTCAGTCTGCTTTTCCAAACTATATATACAGAGGTTTCAAGAAATGCAAAACAGCTAAGAAACTATTGGATGCATTAAAACTGAGGTATCAGGGTTCCTCTGAAGCTTAGGAGAAGAAGAAGGATCTCCTGAAGCAGTAGTGTGAAAACTTCACCTTCAAAGCAGGTGAAACCATGACTCAGCAATACTTCAGGTATGTTGAGATACTGGATACCCTTATGGATGGAGGAGTTCCTCTTGAGAGTAAAGACATTGTAAGGAAGTTCATGCCCTCACTTCCTAGGCAATGCACACACTAATGTGTAGTGATCAAGAGGTCTAAGAACCTCAAAACTCTTACTCATACAGAGTTATATGGGATTCTTAGTGGCTACCAGATGGAGATGAACATGAAAGGTTAATCTGGCAACTCCAACAATCAAATGGGTTCAGCCCTTCATGTGGTTGAAAGGGATAGCATATAACCCCAACAACATCTCATATGCTACCCAGACAAAGGTCCTTTCATCACCTTCCCAAAGACACCAAGGGAGAACTACACTCAAGGAAGCCCATTCCAAGAGACAAGTTCTTCTCAAGCCTTTGTGTCTTCTAATGAATGTTATGGCAGCTCTCTTTTCACCCTTGAAGACCTGGACTGTATCCATCTAGATGATCTGGAGTACATGGAGATAGTCCATCAGATGGCTCTTCTCATTCGCAGAGCCAAGAAGTTCTACAACCGCCATAGAAGGAAGTTCCCCGGCAATGCACCCAGTGGAAAGTTTGCGCTGGACAAAGGCAAAGTCAAGTATAACAACTGTAACTTGATGGGCCACTTTGCCAGGGAGTGTAAGGCACCTAGAACAAATGGCGGCCAAGCACAGTCCAGACCAAACTAGATTGATAAAGCCACCCAGAATGAAAAGACAAAGCATCAAGCTACAGTTGCTATTGAAGAAGGAGGCTTTGACTGGAGCTTTCAGGTGGAAGATGCTTCTCCAAACCAAGCACTGATGGCAGATCATGATGAAGCCAAGGTATTGGAATATCTTTGTACCCCTGAACGCATTGCCAAAGTTAATAGATACATGTCCTACAACTTGGTCCTTAAACATTTTAAAAGATGATTTTAAAAAGTCTGAAAATGATTATAGACTAAAGATGGAGGACTTAGAGAAAACTATTTTAGTTCTAAAACATGAGCAAACAGACTTTAGGACTTAGATCAAGGATCTCATAACTAAGCTGACTGAGTGCCAGGCTGAGCTTGTGATCAGCAAGGCCAGGGCAGATAATTGTGTTCTTGAAGAAGAGACCTTCAAGAACATGATATCCTTATCCCTGCACAACAAAGTGTGCTATCAAAACAAGCAGGGACTGAGATCAACTGAGATAGCTCCTCCACACACAACCTTGTCTGTAAGATCACCTAGGTGTGGAACTTGTTAAGATGAGCTTCCTCTCATAGATCCTTTGAGTGAAGAGGATAAAGAAGTAATAGTGAATAATTCTCTGAGAAAAGTGAAGAGGAGGATTCTAAGAAGGGCCACTATCCTTCTAAGGAGAAGAAGAAGACTGTGATGACCAAGTCATGAGAAAAAACTTGATTAGAAAGGGAAAAAGAACAAGTTTTTATCTCTGTAGGGTTTGAAGTGGGAAAGACTGAAGACATTATCCTTAACTCTTCTGCTAAGAGTTCTGGCTCATGTTCAAATCATCTCAGTACGAAGAAGAAGACTGATCTGTTGTGTACCACTACTACACAGCGTAGACCATCAAGCTCCAAGAACAGTCTTCAGCCTAAAAGGACTGTCTCAACATCTACAAAGATGAGGGTGGAGAAGGGATGTGACCAAAGTCAGTCTTGTTCCCGGTAGAAGGCTCTTGGGAAGAAGAAAATCGAGTGTGTTATGTGTGAAAGTATTGTTCATCTTCCTAAGGATTTTCCATACAATCTTAAGGGTACTCTTCACATGACCAAACCAAAGATTTCCAAGAGTTCTAAGAAGATTCAAGCTTCGGAAGGAAAATCTATTTCCTTCGGAAGCTCCAAAACTAAGAAGAAGACAAGTGGAAAATTGCCTTCGGAAGAAAAGTTGGTCTCGGAAGGAAGTAATATTTCTGAGGCACTAACGTCTATTGCGGTGTCTGCAGAATCTTCCAAAGGTGTAATCATCAAAACTTCCAAAGTATCAAAAACTTCCAAAGTGTTGAAGGTCAAGTCCAAGCTTCCAATGGTGGTGTGGAAGTCTAAGAAACACCAAGTGACTGAAAATTCTCCATCAACAGTAGCTCAAGATCCTCCAAGCACAACCATAGGATCTATTACTATTGCATTACTTCTATTATCTTAGTGAGCCCAAGACAAATATGGCTTGGGTTACCAAATGTAACTAATCATTTTCTTTGTGCAGGGACAACTCAAGACAAAGAAAAATGTCTGAATCATTGATAGTGGTTGTTCCAGGCACATGACAGGCAATAGGTCACTACTCCAGAAATTTGAAAGCATTGATGGAGGGCCAGTTGCCTTTGGAGGAGATGAAGGTGGTTACATTTCATAAAGGGGAAAGGTCACAAATGGTAAGCTCAGCATTGAGAAGGAAAACTTTGTCATGGAGCTTGGGTACAATCTTCTGAGTGTATCCCAATTTTGTGATCAGAGTGATAACATGCTCTTTACTGAGCATGAGTTCATCATGTGTGTAACTCTAAGCTGCCCATCACCTTCTGGGCAGAAGCAGTCAAAACTGCCTGCTATATGCATAACAGAGTTTTAGTGGTTAAGACTCATGGAAAGACTCCTTATGAACTTTGTCACAAGAGGACACCTTTCATTGTTTTTCTCAGGTCATTGGTTGTCCTTGCACCATCTTGAATACCAAAGATCAAATTGCCAAATTTGTTGAGAAATCAGATGATGGACACTTTATTGGATACTCTTACCAAGCTAAGGCTTATAGAATATACAATCTCCGAACTAGAATTGTTGAGGAGTCAGCCAATGTGACTTTCAATGAACACACACCCTATGTGGGTGGTTCTGGTCCTCATTGGCTGTTTGATCTTGATTTAGTTCCCAACTGTTTTAAAAAATCTTGTGAGATTATTTCAGGATCTACAGAAAACTTAAATACAGGTGATCTTGATCCAAGATTTGAGCTGAGAAGACCTTCAAGTAACACATCTTCAACTCTAGTTAGTACTATTTCTGCAAATGTGGTCTCTATGAGCACTACAATGACAAACTCAACTGATACATCTTGTATGCCTTCAAATTCTAGTTCAATGGCTCCACAACCAGATAAAGATATTTCCATTGCAGAAGACAATGATGGTAGTGGTTATAGTGAACAAGACTTTCTTGATGCTGCTAACCACTCCGTAGATGACAACATCAATGATGCCACACACTCCTTGAATCAAGTCTCTCTTGATAAGTGTGTTGATGTGGTGGGAGAAACATCTCTGCTAGATCAAAATTTCTCTAATTTAGAACTTTCTCATCAACCTTCTATGATCGCTTAGCTAAGGATCCACAAGTCTCACCATCATAAACATCATTGGAGATGTTGTTGCAGGGGTAAGAACAAGAGGACAAACCCATGAAGCAAATGTTTGTCTTCACTCTTGTTCCTTATCCAAATAGAGCCAAAGAAATTTGATGAGGCTCTGAAGGATGGAAGTTGGGTTGAAGCTATGCAAGAGGAGCTGCTTCAATTCAAATGACCAAAAGTTCGAAACCTTTGTCCTCTTCCTCATGGAAAGAATACCATTAGAACCAAATGGGTGCTTAGGAACAAGAAGGATGATAGATGTATTATCATCAAGAACAAAGCAATACTAATTGTTCAAGGATACACACAAGAATAAGGATTGACTTCACTGAAGTCTTTGCTCCTGTAGCAAGACTAGAAGCTGTGAGGATATTCCTAGCATTTGCTGCATCCAAGAACTTCAAGGTCTATCCAATTGATGTAAAGTGTGCTTTTCTATATGGAGTGATTGAGGAAGAGGTATATGTCAAACAACCACCTGGTTTTACAGATCCTGATGATCCTGATTATGTCTGCAAGCTTGATAAAGGTCTTTATGTGCTGCATCAGGCACCCGGGAAGTGGTGTGAGACTCTATCTCAGTATCTTTGCAAACACAGATACAAGAGAGGTACTATAGATGGAACTCTCTTCATCAAAGGACAGGGAAATAACATATGAAGGATTCTGTGTGCCCAAGACACTTAGAAGATGGATGTGGTTAATACGTTATGATCCAAGTCGGGTTATACCCAATAACAAGCTTAGCAAACACCAATTTATGTTTAATTGATGATATGATCATGCAATTAAATATTTACACCAATTTAGAAAATGGGTTTTCTAAATAAATTGCATATGAGACGAAACAAGTTATAAGGATAATTTGTTGATGTGTTTATTGTTATTCTTGTCATTTAAAAGGGGTTTAAATAACACTAATAACACATGAGTGTACTTTAATTAAATTGTTTAATTAAAGAGCACATATGTCACACTTATAAAAAGTGTCTAGAGAGTAACCTTTTATTGTGTGACATATGACTAGTGACAATGTGTTATGTGTTACAAAATTAAAAGGGGGGAACTCTTTTAAACTTTTTGTTTTGGCCGCCCCTTGTAATTTTGATAGTACCAAATTGTGTCTTGAAAACACACACAAACATTACTAGCCCTACACTCAATTGAATCACTTCATTCCAAGACATGCAAAACACAAAAATCTCTCCTCTCTCTCCCTTTCAAGTTACGGAACTGGGCAGCAGCTTTGAAGCTCTTGGAGATCGATTTTGTGTTGATTTTTGGTGGTGTTCTTCCTAACAAGAAGGTGTCTTGCAAGGAGCTTGGGGGTAAACACACTTGAGGGCTTCTTCCTTGGAGTCTTGGCCAAGATTTGAGCATCTAAACCTTTCTTCCTTGGTCGTTTTTGCTGCTAGAAGAAGGTAGTTATCACAGCTCATTGAAGCTGTGATTTTATGTTGTTTTACATTTGCTAATAGCTTGTTCATTCACATATCAAAGATTCTATTGATTTGGGTTTTCGTTTTCATCTTAAAACAGCTTTTAGAACACGAATTTTCAGATTATAAACATCTTATAATCCTTAACATCTGCTGCGTTTTCTGAAAGTATAAAAGGTTAAACTATGTTTTAGTGTTCTATCAAACCCTTCAATGGCATCAAGAGCCGGTTATGTGGATGACTTGCTTGTTTTGTCTTTAAAATTTGTTTTAAGGAATGATTATAAGCTTAGTATAGGCTGGTTTTGGGCTGCTAAGTTCATATGATATGAAACCCCAATCTTTCAAAGTCATATCACACATGCTTGTGATTAAACTTTGAAAGATATACATGTTTGTTGTTTGTTTTGTTTGGACAAAATAAAACCCGAAATTTCAGTTTATGTTGGCTGAAATTTCGTGGTTTTAAGAGGGGTTTTCATTATATTTTGGATGATATGATAGATGCTTGTTTTAGTGCATAACCTAGCCATTGACCTTGTGTTGTTTGGATGTTTGCAATGGTTGTATTCATTCATTCAATTGGGTTGTATTATTTGTTGTTTGTGTTTTGTTTCAAATGTAATTATTTATTATTGGGTTGTAATAAATAGATTAGGTGTATTTTCATTTTACTAGATATCTTGTATTAGGACTTTATATCTTGTAATATGAAGACATACACATTGGAAGCACAAAGGAAGGTCATGAAAGAAACATGGAGCATTTTGGATGCGGTTTCAAGTGGGAGGCTTTTGGATGTTTTCCATTTGCTTTGTTTGTGACCCTTAGGAATGACCTATGGACCACACTTGTGATGGAAAACAAGTGTGGACCACTTTAGATGCTATGGTTATGCACATATGCACATATGGTTGTTTATGTTTGGTTGATTGTTTGTTGTTTGATTGTTTGGTTGATATTTGGATATTCATAACAAACTCATTAACAAACTTAACAAGCTGAAAATTGATGGTTCTTAAAAGTTTAAATAAAGTTATTAAAATGGTTTAATTATTTTAAAGATTAAAATAGGTTTTAATCAAAGAACCATAGGGTACCTTGTATTTGAAAGCATGCAAATACAAGTACATAGAGTTTTCTAAACTGAATTATGCAACCTCTATACATTTCTTAAACAAGATCAACACCGTCCTTTTACACAACACTTGAGTCACTTGGGAACTCTTAGTGGGATAAAGGTCACCTAACCATTTTGAGGGAACTTGTGATTTGAGGTGAGAATGCCTTATTTGTGGGATAAAGGTCACCTAACCACTTGTTTTGGCAAACTCACACGTGGGTGTAAGTAGGGTGTCTTGATTTGCAAATCATGTCAAATGGATCACCTACGATGTGGTTTCAAATGGTGTTGATGGGATTAACATGCCGACTTTACATATGATGTTTCAAGTCGATCCCATATTTCTAGAAGTTGCAAATGGTTGCAATCGTCAAACGTTGACCACCTTATTAATTTAAAAACGTGGGATAAAGGTCACCTAACCACAATTTAAATGTAATGTTGGGTTCTAGATTTTAATATGAAAAGACCTTGAAAGGCATTTATTATTAAAATTACAATATCGAAAATACTAAAATAAAACTTTGTTAAAATTTTGTAGATGGCCTCAAATAATCATAATTCCGATAACTCTTCCGCGTCCAACCAATCTCTACGAGCGATCCTCCAAAAGGAACGTCTAAATCATAACAACTTCATCAATTGGTATCGAAACTTGAGAATCGTTCTCAAGCAAGAGAGAAGATCGTATGTTTTAGACGACCCTATCCCGATCAACCTAGCGAGGATGATGAGGAGGCCTATAACGATTGGCTGAAATACACTGAGGACTCCGTCCAAGTGTCTTGTCTCATGCTAGCGAGCATGACTCCAGATCTCCAAAAGGAGTATGAACACCACGGAGCTTACGACATGATAGCCCAACTGAAGGAAACGTTCCAACAGCAAGCAAGGGTTGAGCGCTTCGAAACGGTTCGAGCATTCCATGCATGTCGTATGGACGACAACCAATCTGTTTCATCTTATGTACTTAAGATGAAAAGTCACATTGACCGCCTCGAGAGGCTTAATTGCCCGTCTCGAAGGAATTGGCCACGGATTTGATCCTAAATGGCCTTACCAAGAAGTTCGAGACATTCGTGTTGAACTACAACATGAATGCATGGGACAAAAGCATTGGTGAGCTTCACTCAATGCTCAAAATGGCCGAGGCGGCCATGGGTAAAAGGGTTTTACCCGTTCTCACCATCCTGAAGGTGGGAACAATAAAAGGCCTCGTCCCGCACCCAAGGCAAAGGTTGCAAAGGGTAAGGGACCCGCTTGGGGAAAAGGGAAAAGGGTGGCAAGGATGCCACCCAAACCACAAGAGAAAAAGCAAAAGGTTGCTACTAACGACCCATGCTTCAAGTGTGGGGAGATTGGACATTGGGCAAGGAATTGTCCTGTCCATCTCCAAGAGTTAAAAGCAAAGAGGGATGCCGGGCAGACCTCAGCTACAATATACATGATCCATATTGATTTAACATGATATCCTCTAACACATGGGTATTAGATACCGGATGTGGAACTCACATTTGCAATTTGTTGCAGGGGTTCAAAAGAAGTAGTGACTTCAAGAAAGGGGATGTAAGCCTCTACATGGGCAATGGGGCTAAAGTTCAAGTTGAAGCCCGTGGTGACTACATCTTGAAACTTCCAAATGGTTTGGAAGAGATTTTGAACAATGTTTTGTAGGCTCCTAGTTTGACTAGGAATATTATCTCTGTAGCCCTGTTAAAACAATTTGGATATGTATTATCATTTGTTGAAAAAGATGTTCATGTTTCTTTTAATGGTATGTTCTATTTTAAAGCTATTCCCATTAATGGTATTTATGAATTGGTTCATGAAAATACTTTAAATAGCTCATTGTACCAAACTAACACCAAGAAACTCAAGTTGGACTTGAGTGATACCTATCTTTGGCATTGTCGTCTTGGCCATATAAACAAGAAACGTTTACAAACACTACAAAAGAATGGTCTTTTAAAAACAATGAATGTGATTCATTTGATGTTTGTGAATCTTGTTACAAGAATAAAATGACTAAGACACCCTTTAGTGGAACTAACGAAAGGCAAAAGATCTATTAGGAATCATACATTCGGATGTATGTGGTCCTTTTAAGCAAATGACTAGGAATGGTGAAAGATACTTCATTACCTTTACCGACAATTATAGTCGCTATGGGTAGTGTACTTATTAAGACACAAAGATGAAGCTTTTGAAATGTTCAAAATCTTCAAGAATGAGGTTGAAAATCAACTCAACAAGTCAATTAAAGTTCTCCGTACCGATAGAGGAGGTGAATACCTAAATGATGCTTTCCAAGATCATCTTAAGAGTTGTGGGATTGTCTCACAACTTACTCCACCTGGAACACCACAACACAATGGTGTGTCTGAGAGGAGGAATCGAACCTTATTGGATATGGTCCGATCTATGATGGCTAGAAGCACATTACCTCTATCATTTAGGGTTTCGCTTGCTCTCCGCGGCCCGTATTTTGAATATGGCCCCAACAAAAAGGTGGAAAGGACACCCTTTGAGATATGGCATGGAAGAGTTCCATCCCTATCATACTTAAGGGTTTGGGGATGCGAGGCTTATGTTAAGACTCCCACCCCAAACAAATTGGAAGTCCGATCCACCAAGTGTATCTTTGTTGGATATCCTAGAGATTCTATGGGATATTATTTCTATGATCCACTGGAACAAAAGTGTTTGTTGCCAGAAAGGGTGAGTTCTTAGAAACAAAGTTCCTTATGGAAGGAGCTGGCAGTAGAACAGTGGACCTTGAAGAGGATCAAGAACCACAACCCTATTCATGTTTGGTTGAAACTAGCACTCAACATGAGGATGTTGAGGATGATCAAGGGGTTGATCAATACACACAAAACGTTCGAAGAAGCGGTAGAATTAGTAATCCACCTGAAAGATACGGATTTTTCGTGGATGGATGCTATGTGGTAGATTCAGATGAGCCAACCACATACCATGATGCATTGTCCAATTCGGATTGTGACAATGCTTGAAGCCATGAACGTTGAGATGCAATCCATGTATGACAATCAAGTTTGGGAACTTGTTGTACCACCTCTTAATTCCAAGGTAGTTGGAAGTAAGTGGGTTTCATAGAAGAAAACCGATATGCATGGTAACTTGGATACTTATAAAGCTACACTTGTAGCGAAGGGTTTCACTCAAACTCAAGGGGTTGATTATGATGAAACCTTCTCACCTGTTGCGATGCTAAAGTCTATAAGGATATTGTTTGCCATAGCTGCTCATCATGATTATGAGATTTGGCAAATGGACGTCAAAACCGCCTTCCTAAATGGTATCTTGAGGAAGATGTTTATATGGTTCAGCCTGAAGGTTTTGTCGATCCAAGACATCCTAATAAGGTATGCAAGTTAAAGAAATCAATCTATGGATTGAAACAAGCATCGAGAAGCTGGAATCATCGTTTTGATGAGGAGGTAAAGAAATTGGCTTCATCAAAACGCTGATGAGGCTTGTGTGTATAAGAAGGTTAGTGGGAGCACAATAACTTTCCTAGTATTGTATGTTGATGACATACTACTATTTGGAAATGACATTCCAACCCTGGAAGGTGTAAAAACCTGGCTTGGAAGTTGTTTTTCCATAAGGATCTTGGTGAAGCCGCCTACATTCTGGGAATAAAGATCTATAGGGATAGATCAAGGCGGTTGAGTGGTTTGAATCAAAGTGCATACATTGATAAGATCTTGGAAAGGTTCAAGATGGAAAACTCTAAGAAAGGTACCGTACCTATTCAAAGAGGAATGATATTGAGTACGACTCAATGTCCAAGCTCAAGGATGAGAAAGATAAAATGAAGACAATCCCATATGCATCTGCTATTGGATCCATCATGTATGCAATGATATGCACTCGACCGGACGTGCCATGCGCCTTGAGCATGACAAGTCGTTACCAGCAAAATCCTGGAAACAGTCATTGGATGACTGTTAAGAACATACTTAAATACCTAAGGAGGACAAGAGATATGTTCCCGATCAATGGATCTGGTGACGAGGAGCTCGTTCTAAAAGGTTACACGGATGCGAGTTTCCAAACCGATCGTGACGATTAATGATCACAATCGGGATACATTTTCATTCTGAATGGAGGAGCTGTCTCTTGGAAGAGCTCCAAGTAGGATGTGGTGGCTCTATCAACTACAGAATCAGAATATGTCACCACCTCATTGGCAGCTCAAGAACCTGCATGGTTGAAGAAATTCATTGCTGTTCTAGGGGTTATCCCTTCCATTCAGGAACCCCTAGAGATCTTTTGTGACAACGAGGGTGCGATTGCTCAAATCAAGGAACCTCGTGCTCATCAAAAGTCTAGGCACATTGAGCGTAGATTCAACTACATATGAGATGAAGTTGAAAAGGGAAAGATATGTATTCGCAAAGTTCACACGAATAAAAACATTGCGGATGCTCTCACGAAGCTCCTTGAAAAGGCAAAGCATGAAGGTCATACTTGTGCCATGGGACTTCGATATTCTAGTGATTGGATTTGATCTGTAAATTTTGTATTTGGATATGTGGAACTCTATATTATTTGAATAAAAATTATTTGGTTATAGTGTTTCAATTAATGTTCCTATTTAGCATGTTTTATCCATGAGTAAAATGTTTACTCTAAAATGTCCGTAGTCGCTCATACTTGTGGGAACAAGTGTGAGAGTAAGATTATTATGAACTTGGATTGGTTGATATTCATAAGGATGAATATAGAGCAATGGGTTGCTACCAAGGTTTGTAGATATTTGTGGGACACAAATATTGGACTAACCCGCATCTCAAATTTTACTACATGGAATCTTAATGATTGATCATAAGTATATTTGAGTAAAGGCGAATATCATTTGGTATCCTCCGACCTGAGATACATATTGAGTTTTGATATTCACTATGTATTATACCTTGAGCTAATTCTTCATTGTCCTGAAATAGTGGACAGTACATAAGGGTATGTTCAGATATAAGACGAAGTGTTGTGAGAAACGTATGTAGTCAAGATGGAATTTGTTCCTCTTATTCGTTGAGAGTTAGATGTCTAAGGCCTCATTAAGTTAAATCAACAAGGAATGATCATTCTGTGTCCTTGGATTTAACATGACATCTGTAACAAAAGGATAGATGATTGATTCACCTAAATCTTTTCAAGTAGGGTACTTGAAAGGGATGATGTTATTGAATGGCTATAAGTCATGCGTATTAAGGGTAGTAAACCGTTGTTAGGCGGTATTTACTGCTTGCATCAATCTTCTATGAATCTTGGGCAAGTGGGAGACTGAAGGATTCTGTGTGCCCAAGACACTTAGAAGATGGATGTGGTTAATACGTTATGATCCAAGTCGGGTTATACCCAATAACAAGCTTAGAAAACACCAATTTATGTTTAATGATGATATGATCATGCAATTAAATATTTACACCAATTTAGAAAATGGGTTTTCTAATAAATTGCATATGAGATGGAACAAATTATAAGGATAATTTGTTGATGTGTTTATTGTTATTCTTTTCATTTAAAAGGGGTTTAAATAACACTAATAACACATGAGTGTACTTTAATTAAATTGGTTAATTAAAGAGCACATATGTCACACTTATAAATAGTGTCTAGAGAGTAACCTTTTATTGTGTGACATATGACTAGTGACAATGTGTTATGTGTTACAAAATTAAAAGGGGGGAACTCTTTCAAACTTTTTTGTTTTGGCCGCCCCTTGTAATTTTGATAGGACCAAATTGTGTCTTGAAAACACACACAAACATTACTAGCCTTACACTCAATTGAATCACTTCATTCCAAGACAAGCAAAACACAAAATATCTCTCCTCTCTCTCCCTTTCAAGTTACGGAACTGGGCAGCAGCTTTGAAGCTCTTGGAGATCGATTTTGTGTTGATTTTTGGTGGTGTTCTTCCTAACAAGAAGGTGTCTTGCAAGGAGCTTGGGGGTAAACACACTTGAGGGCTTCTTCCTTGGAGTCTTGGCCAAGATTTGAGCATCTAAACCATTCTTCCTTGGTCGTTTTTGCTGCTGGAAGAAGGTAGTTATCACAGCTCATTGAAGCTGTGATTTTATCTTGTTTTACATTTGCTAATAGCTTATTCATTCACATATCAAAGATCCTATTGAGTTGGGTCTTCGTTTTCATCTTAAAACAGCTTTTAGAACACAAATTTTCAGATTATAAACATGTTATAATCCTTAACATCCGCTGCGTTTTCTGAAAGTATAAAAGGTTAAACTATGTTTTAGTGTTCTATCAAACCCTTCAACATATTGCTAGTTTAACTGTATGTAGATGACATTAGCTTTGGTTTAGCTAATCCAAAGCTTTGCAAAGACTTTGAAAAGCTGATGAAGGACAAATTTGAAATAAGTGCCATGGGGGAACTCAATTTCTTTTTAGGAATTCAAGTGAAGCAAGTTGAAGATGGCATCTTCATAAGTTAGTCAAAGTATGTTCAAGACATACGCAAGAGGTTCAACATGACTGATTGTAAGATTGCTAAGACACCAATAGCTAGAAACCACTCCTTTGGACCTGATCATGAGGGAGAGAATGTAGATAAACACGTATACAGGGCTATGATTAGGTCTCTTATGTATCTTACAACTAGCAGGCCTGATATTATGTTTACCACTTGCATCTATGCAAGATATCAAGCCAACCCTAAGGTGTCTCACCTTATCACTGTTAAAAGGATCCTAAGATACCTTAAAGGTGCTTGAACACTTGGTCTATGGTATCCTAAGAATCCTTACTTCAATATGTATGCTTATACAGATAGTGATTATGGTGGTGGCAACATGACTGCAAAGTCTACAACTAGAAATGTCAGTTTCTTGGTGGAAGGGTTCTCTCATGGTAATACAAGAAACAATCCAATGTCTCTGCATCAACGAATAAAGTTGAATACATTGCTGCTACAAGCTGTTATGCTCAAGTGCTTTGGATTCAGAATCAGATGCTAGACTATGGGTTAAACTTCAAGGAGATTCCCATTCACATTGACAACAATAGTGCTATCTCAATCACAGAGAATCATGTATAGCACTCAAGGACCAAACACATCAACATCAGGTATCATTTAATAAGAGATAACTATGAAAAGGATTAATTAAACTAGTCAAAGTTCACACAGATGAACAATATGATAATCTGTTTACAAAGGCTTTTGATGAACAAAGATATATATATCTAATATCAGCTATTGGGATGATCAACTTTAAGTAGGTTTTTCTTAAAACTAATTATTATTATTTCTTAGAATATATGTGTCCTAAGTTATGTAGTTCATCACTTTCATAAGATCTTGTTTTCTTTGGATAAAACGTTTTGAAGATTTCCTAAGAATTATAATAATTTCGATTCTTCGGAAGTTATGTTTTTTATTTCGGAAGATACTTATGCCTTTAAAACAACTAACTGCCCAGGTATTTTCTTTGGATAAACTCTTTGGCACTTATATGTTTTCAAGGATAATCTTCTTCCGAAGCAAATTAACTCTCGGAAGTTTTGTTCCTTTGAACAAAACTCTCAACTCTTGATTTTCTTCCGATGTCAAAATTCTAAGAATCCTTAGGAAATTCTTCGGAAGTCATTTTAGCTTTAGAAGCTTTTTAATTAAAACTTCTGAAGATAATTTACTTTCAGAAGCTTTTTTATTTTCAAGGAAACTACTTTTTGAGCAAAAGTAAACTACTTTTTCAGAGGTGGGACCGACATTCGGAATTCAAAGTTTATCCTCTTTCATAAAGGTCAGTGAGGGACACAGGGAAAAGAAAAATGACTTCTGAAGTGATTGAGGAGGAGAGGAGAGAGAGGAAAAGGATGCTAAGGGGATAAAGTTCCTCTTCTGAGTCTGCAAGACTTATGGAGTCTGCTATCAAGGCTGCCCCCAGGCCAACTACCTGAGTGCCACGGCCTCTATCAGGTAGAAGCACTTCTTCCTTTATCCTTTGACTATATTGAGTTTGAGTAATCAAACAACTTGAACTTGAGATAGTCAAGGAAAGAAAGACAACCAAGAAGAAGGTAGGGGAAGAAGCTGCTAAGTCAAAAGCCATCATCTAGAAAAATATGAAGAAATCTGCACACAAGAAGAGGATGATGAGCTTCTTGAAGCTGTACGGATTCTCTAAAGGAGACTTGGTACCATGTCTCTATCCACTATGGATGAGCATATCAGGGTGGTCAAGCAGAAGATAAAGAGTGGAGAGCTGGTTGACTTACATTCCTCTCCAAGTCAAGCTCCACCTGAAATGGAGGTTAAGGTTGAACAACCAAAGACAACACAACCTGGACCTCCTACTGAACATCAGCAACCTTCATCTTCTCATCCACAGCAGGGCCAACCTCCCTCTCATTCAGAAACCTCTGAGAGTGGAAACCCAACTGAGAAAGACAATGAAGATCAATCAGGTGTTGCAGGCTAGTCTTCTCGGTTAAAAGTGACAAAGAGAAAGAAAAGGATGGCTTCAAAGCGAAAACCAAACCCAAGGAAGAAGACTGCATCCTTTTCATAACTTCAGGATGAGTCAGAACATCCTGAGGATGTGCAGCCAGAGGATGCTCCATCATCTCCTATTCCAATAGCTCCTCTAGCATCAGAAAGACCCATCCTATCCTGGATTTACACTACAAATCCAGAAAGGTGGCATGTGATTGGAGATCATTGCATTGAGAATGTCTACACATGGCAAGACATGTTCAATCTGCCTCTACATGATCTCTTCAACATGAGAAGACACTTTGATAGTCTGAAGGATCAAGATCATCTTATGAATAAAGGGATGGTCATTATCCTAATGAGGACTATTGATATTTGAAGTCTCTAAGTGTTTTCGTAGCATCAGTCTAGGGGGAGATTGTAAAGACTATATGAAGAGGCTGAAGCAACCAATCACCCAAAGTCTTTCTGCATGCATGCTGTACAAGTACTTAAGAAGAATGCTTCGGAAGTTTCACACAAGCAACATAAATATTCTTAATGTAAAATCTTACGAAGCCAAGACCAATATCTTTTGAAGCCAAATATGAAGTCTTCCGAAGCTTCGGAGACAAAGTCTTCCAATGCTAAGTACTTGAAGATAGATTTCTTCCGAAGACTTTTAACAACATGCTTTATCTGATGTATTGTTCCATAAAGCTCGACCCGTTTCTGCTACTACTCTATAAAGTCACCAACTTACATAAGTTGGTAAAAAGGTTCATGCTTTTGGTAACTGTACATTGAGGTTTTGAGTCTGTAAACTTTCTACTTCATGTACTTTATCCGTTTTTTAATAGATAAGAATGTGAGCTATGGCATGTCATAGTCACAAAGTCAAAAAGGCAATCTGCCTTTTTGACTCTACAACTGATTTTGTTTTGTGTCTAGTCAATCGTATCAAGCTAGCTTTCCTAGTATTACCGGCTATAGGATGTGGTATATGTATCTCATGTTCTTGTAACTTTCTTTTTATGGTTTGTAACACTTGTAATAGAACATTGAGAAACCAATATACTGCAACCTTGAAAACATCTCCTTGTGTATCTTGCTCTTGTGTTATGTCTCTTAATTAGTTTTGTTCTTAGTGTCTTTAGTTGTGGTTAATCCAGATTACTATTTGATTAAGTTAAGTTACTCTCATTTTTGTGTTGTTGTGTTGTAAGTGACGACCCTTCAACGGTCCTGCACAACCCTATTTGGGCGCAAGAGCAGCCCCATTCGCACTTAAACATCAGATTTCAGTCCCCAAACATCACTTATCAAGTTCTAAGCTTAAATCTTACATTCTAAGCCATAGAAAAAAACAACCATAACATCATAAAACACATATATAGCCAAAATCAAACCCCACCTCCAACATACACACATATATACATACGGGTATAAACCCAACTTTCATAAAAAGTTCATGCATGCATTCCAGCCCCAAAATCAGTTAAAACATGTAAAGGAGGGTTCTAGAACTCACCTTTGCAGCTCTTTGGGTAAGACTTCTTCAAACCCATTTGAAAATTGATCTCAAACACCAAAAACCCACCAAACACACACAACCGAACACACACAACATACATAAGCACACAACCGAGGATGAAACTAGTTAAGAACATCTTAAACACATGAATTCTTACCTTGAATTTAATTTTTTGCTCTTGTTCTTCTTCAAAAGCCAAAATTTGCACTTTCACTCTCTAAAACATCTGAATGTTGAGTGTGTGTAGGCTCAAGGGTGAAATACCACCTTTATCACCAACTTTTAAACTCTCTGTTCTTTTCGACACTTTTTACCCCTCACTTGGGTAAAATATATTTTCTTTCTTTTTCTTCACTTTATTCTTTTATTTGAGTCTTCTAAAAATAACCGGGTGTTATAGTAAAGGATAGAGAAGTAAAGTCTACTGACCCGGGACATTGGTCAATGCCTATTGGTATTGACCCTTTGGTGGGACTGTCCCTTTTTTATTTCTCAAGAGAGTGTTGGGACTCATCCTGAGGGCTTGTGGCTTGGGTTTGGGACTCAGGGAATTGAGACTGAGGAGACTCAAATTCCATATTAAGGTCAAATAAGAAGGATGATGAGACCTCTGACTGAGTGGGAGCCTATGGTTCCACTCTAGTCTTTTGGTTTGAATAGGAAAGTCTTGCACAATCAAAGTAGACTAAGCAAGGGTTCGTTTGCATCTCTAATATGTGTGTTTGATGGGGTGAGCAAGAGGATTTCGGAAATTAAGGGTAGTTGCTGGTGTGGGTTCATCACCTGTGGGGTGAACAAGGATGTCATGGGAGCCATTGTCTCAATCATACCTAGAAGAAGTGCAGTCTGTCTTCCAGTGAAGTTGGTTGACACTCTCTTCAAGATCCTAAAGATGGTCGACCTCATTTGTGGGACATGTAGAGTAGCTGCACAGACAAGCTTACTCTGGTCCAACTAACAGTTGATTATGTGCAGGATGAACCTTGGATACATGAAAAATGTGTCCTTTTGAAAGTTTCCCATAAGGTTAGTCAGCACAAACCTTAAGTAATTAAAGCAGAGGCTCTTCACCAATCCATGAACTAGGCAACTGTTAGACGGACCGTGTACTGGATGGAGTATTAACTGACCTACGTGTATACCAAATCAAATAGTGCGGAATCCTATTTGATTAGCGATCCAATCAGTGAGAAAGTTAACCCGATCGATATAAGATTAATCTAAACGTTAAGAATGAATAGCAATCGATCAAGAATGATCTATGAACTTGGACCGGCTTTCTTGGACGTTCTGGACGGCTAAGGTACGTGTACGAGTCTAATTCTTTAAAGTGTCCCATTTTTCCACGAATTATGTGGTATTTATAGGTTAGGGTTACTCATTCGTGTGACTGAACCATTCGCATGGTTCAATCGTGCGACTTAGTCATGCGGTTGATCCATTCGCACAACTGAGTAATCAGTCGTGCGACTGAGTCAATCTCATGTCACAATTGTGCGACTGATCTAGTCTCCTCGTTCAGTCGTGCGACCGGTTCATTAGCATGAAGTTGTTCATGCGTATGGTCCATTAGCATGGGCCATTCGCATGATAACTTCATATGACTAAGTTTGAATATGTTTCTTAATCTTTATTTGACTTAGATCTATTCAAACAACCACAAACCTATATAGTTAGTTCAATAAGCGTTAATACAATGAAATATTAAACATTGTAAGCATAAACTACACATTGTATTTCATTCACCATCCTTTTACATATATGTAAGAAATGAAAGACTTTTACATTAAGCTCATAAACTAGGTACATTTGTATCTACAAACTCCCCCTTGGACCTAGTTTAATCTATTCTCTAACATTCTTCATCAGCTCTTCATATTTCTTGTACTTCTTCTTTCTTGTGACTCCTGCATGTACTTCAAAAGCAAAGCAAAGCCGTATCACATTCTAGAATTGGAGAGCTTGTACAATATCCTGCGAGTCATAGAACAGTGGCCACTTGTATAAGGTCTAAACATCATTACTGAGCCACATCAGGTCAAATACCCTGATAGTTCCATGTTTCCATTTCTGTTCAGAACTATGACCGCTTCACTCGTTCGCCAGTCATAGTACCACCACTTAAAGTGTGGAGTGAACTCCTGAGGCATTTCTCGTAGAGAGATTCTCGACATTGTGTGCGGAGGACTCCACTTTAGCCCAATCTTTGACTTCCCAGTAACGGTATCAACTTCAGATCTTCTCATATACCTCATTGGTTGTTGAGGTTTTAAGTTGACCCACCGGGTGTGGTACTGTCTCTTTAAAGAAGCTTCAAACCAGCCGGACATCTTTCGAGGATCATCATACAACAACTTCAACTTGGCGAGCTGGTTAAGCTCAAAACCGGGTAGATTCTTCAGATCGTGTGGGAATCTGAAGTACTCTATGCCCTTTTCTCTCTTCACGGCATATACATCCAGATCTTCAAAATAAGCCCATGCAATGATCTTGCCTAATACCTTTAAATGTTTCTTGACTTTGTATAACTTGGTGTAGACATTTGGCTTTGGTGTAGTGCACATGGCTCGGATCTCAGCAAAACATGCCGCCCATTCAGCCTTTTTGATGTTGACATCTGCGTCTGAGGCTTAGGCTTGGTCTTTCTTCTTCTCCGAATCCTGCCCCATCTTATCCAGAGTTTCAAAAATATCACTAAGAAAGGAGTCACCTAGATTGGGCACTACATTTCCCTCATTGTCAGCATACTCTGGATAATGTTGTGCAGCGATGTCTTCAATTTCGATTTCATCCACATGGTTAATTTCATTGTCATTGTCCATGCCCACAATAGGAGCATCCTTCACAATCTCATTGGGATTCAGTCGAAACATCTCAGCAAGTTGCTCATTAGTAAGGTCATGAATTATTTCTCCTTCTTCAGGAGTCTAACTCATAGACCTCCTGATGATCCCTTGTAGATCAAGTATCATTATGAGTTGAGACTTGATCTTCTGAAGGGAGCACCGTCATACTCATCTTGCTGAGTTGTGTGATTTGCTTGATTTAAGCATATAAACATATTATGCGTCAGTAAATAATCAAGACAATAAACATTAAATATATGTACATTAACATTCAAGCACATAAGTTTAATACACTATTCAAATTACACATGATTTAAATTACACAAAACTCTATGCATTACACTTATCTTGGATCATGTGTTCTTCTGCTATTGGGGCTGATGTTGAGGGACCTGGATCTTGAGTCTTTATAGACCGTCTCTCATTAGCTTCCTATGCACCCAAAGCAGATGACTCTCCTCCTCCTTCAGGGTATCCTCCATCCTCATCATCACCTTCATCATCACCACCACCATAATCATCATCACTGTCATCATTATCACTATTATCACCATCATCTCCATCTCCCTCTCTGATCTTTAGAGGCTCATCCTTTGTGCCCTTAAGTTTAAGCAGGATGGTCCTCTTTGCATCCTCCACTCCTCAATCGTCTTTGTAGATAAGACGTTTTGCTCCTTGAGTTGGGAAATCTCTAGACTCTGAGTAGCCATTTGATGTACCTGCTACTCAATCTGCTACGCCTCTTGAGATATCTACTGAGATTGTGCAACAGTAAGCTCTACTAACTGTCTGAACTGAGCAGTCTTCTCGTCATTGGCTGCTAACAGCTTGAGCACCATACGGTATAATGTTGAGAGTTGTTCCTCTACCCCACTTAGAGGTAGAGATGAACCTGTGTGAAATGTAGGGTGGGATGATGGTTTGGGTTAATGGCTAGTGATGGTCGTGGTAGTGGCAGTGGTGAATATTAGGAGTGGTATAGATATGGGTGGTGGTCGGTGAGCTTTGGTGATGGTGGATTGGATGTGGGTAAGTGGTGGAGTGGGTGTGGTAGTGGTGTGTGAGGTGGTATTGGTGGTGGCAGGTGGTGTGGTAGCAGTGGTGGTGGTAGTGGTGGAAGGTGTGGCTGAGGTAGTGGCTGTGGTGGTAGATGAGGTCAGGGTAAACTTTAGTCTTTTCCCTTTCTTGCCATAGGGGTGAGCAATCCTCTTCTTCCTTGTGCCTCTAGGCACTAAGGGTCCCTCTTGGCTTGTTAGACGGACCGTGTACTGGACGGAATACTAACTGATCTACGTGTATACCAAATCAAATAGTGTAGAATCCTCTTTGATTGGCGATCCAATCAGTGAGAAAATTAACCCGATCGATATAAGATTAATCTAAATGTTAAGAACGAATAGCAATCGATCAAGAACGATATATGAATTTGGACTGGCTTTCTTGACGTTCTGGATGGCTAGGGTACGTGTATGAGTCTAATTCTTCAAAGTGTTCCTTTTTTCCACGAATTACATGGTATTTATAGGATTGGGTTACTCATTCGTGTGACTAAACCATTCCGATGGTTCAGTCATGCGACTGAGTCATGCGATTGATCCATTTGAACGACTAAGTGTTCAGCGTTGCGACTGAGGCAATCTCATGTCACAATTATGAGACTGATCCAGTCTCCTAGTTCAGTGGTGCGACTGGTTCATTATCATGAAGTTGTTCATGCATATCGTCCATTAGCATGGGCCATTCGCATGGTCCATTAGCATGGGCCATTCGCATGAGAACTTCATATGACTAAGTTTGAATATGTTTCTTAATCTTTATTTGACTTAGATCTATTCAAACAACCACAAACCTATATAGTTCGTTCAATAAGCGTTGATACAATGAAATATTAAACATTGTAAGCATAAACGACACAATGTATTTCATTCACCATCCATTTACATATATCTAAGACATGAAAGACTTTTACATTAAGCTCATAAACGAGGTACATATGTATCTACAGTAGCCTAGTTCATATGGGAGTTGATTCCATCCCCTAGACTTGTTCAACAAACAATGAAGAACAACATGAAGTAGGAACATCCAGTTATTAGAAAAATTGAACCTATAAACTGTAGACCTATTCACATCGCCATCGTATCCCATTTGAATATAGGTGTCTTCAAGGTCTTATTTGGGGAACTTATTAGGAGAGCCTTCATCATGGAGCTCGGATGACTCGTTCATTATTGATTAACTAGTATCTAGAAATGCATGACCTAATAACCCTAACTTCATTTAGGAGCACTATCTAACCATTACCCTAGAATTCTTCCATGTGGTTCAAGTAAACAGTGAGGCTCACACTTAGAGCAATGAAGTAGGTAGATTGGATAGGAAAGAGATGATATCTAAGAAGTTAGCATCCATGGTAGAGTCAAGGAGTGCGACTTAGATGTGTTGAGGGTTGAGTGCCATTGTGAGAAAGAATAGGGGAAACATGTTTGATGAAGGTGAATTTGGGGTGAAGGGGCCTTTGGATAGTAAATTTGGTAAAAAGATTAAAGTGAAGAGTCGGGATTATTTAAATGGGTGAAATTGCAGTTTTTGGGGGTTGTGAATAAGGTGAAAAGATGGTTAGGGTAAGATGTGACAGTGGCAGTAAGGTTAAAAACCATTTAAAAAATTCTGACATCATTAAGAGATCTTTTATTTTTACTGTGTGGGGCCCAAAAATTTCCATTACACTATAGGGTCTTTTTCAAGCATATGGGATTTTTCAAGGTAATCCTATTCCGAAGCCATTTTACTTTCACAGGTAAATTTCTTACTTCCGAGAGTAAGAAGTTCGTCCGATGGAGAGTTGTATATGCTTCAGAAGTAGATTTGATACTCAATCAGTCGCCTCTTCCAAGACTAAAAACTCTTCCGAAAAGAAAATTTCCCTTCGAGTAATTTTGATTTGGGAGATGTGATAAGAATCTTCCAAAGGTTTATTTCTCTTCGGAAAAACCCATACTTAAAAAATTTTAGCCTAATGAAACAGGGCTTAGATTGTTATGAAAAGAGACATTAGACATTTCAAAAAGGTTCTCAAGTAAGATAGACTAATCAATGTTTATCATCCCAATAGATGGAATAAGATATTTAAATCTTTGTCCATCAAAAACCTTAGTTAACAAATCAACGTATTATTCATTTGAGGCAACTTTGATTAGTTTGATCAGGTTTTTCTCATTCATACCTCTAATGAAATGGTACCTGATATCAATGTGTTTTGTCTTGGAGTGCTTCACATGATTTTCCGTGATGGAGATAGCACTGTTGTTGTCAATATGGATAGGAGTGCTCATGAAGTTGAATCCATAGTCTAACATCTGGTTCTGAATCCACAACAGCTAAGCACAACAACTTGTAGGAGCAATGTATTCAGCTTCAGCAGTATATTTAGAGACATGATTGCTTCTTGCATTGCCATGAGATGATACTTCCACCAAGAAATTGACATCCTCCCGTTGTGGATTTCGTATTAATGTTGCAGCCACCATTGGCACTATCTGAGTAGCCATAGAGATTGAAGTTGCTATCCTAGGATACCAAAGACCTAATTAGGTGCTCCTTTGAGATATATAAGAATTATCTTGGCAGCAACTAGGTGAGACACCTTTGGAGAATACTGATATCTTGCACAGATGCAAGTAGCAAACATGATATCAAGTCTACTTGTTGTGAGGTACATGAGAGAACCAATGATTGCCCTATACTGATGTTGATCAGTATCCTCTCTCTCAGAGTCAGGACAAAGGTCATGGTTTCTGGGTATAGGTGTCTTGGCTGGATTACAATCCTTCATATCAAATCTCTCTATGATATCAAATACATACTTAAATTGATTACTAAAGAACCCTTCCTTCATCTCCTTCACCTGAATTCCAAGGAAAAAGTCCATTTTGCTCGTGGAACTCATCTCAAACTTCTTCTTCATAATGTTGTCAAAGTCTTTACACATTTGATCATTTGAAGAACCACATATGATATCATCAACATAGACCTAAACAAGCAATATGTCTTTCCCAGACTTCATAATAAAAAGAGTCTTATAAATGGCTCCTCTAGTGAAACTATTCTTCAGGAGAAACCAAGACAAAGTCTCACACCACAGCCTAGGTGCCTGGTGCAACCCATAAAGAGCTTTATCTTGTTTGCACACATAGTTAGGGTGTTATGGGTCTTCAAATCTTGTAGGTTTGCACACATACACCTCCCTATCTATACATCCATATAGAAAGACACACTTGACATCAGGTTGAGAGACAGTAAAATTCTTGGATGCAACATAAGCAAGGAAGATTCTAACTACCTGAAGTCTTGCAACAGGTGCAAAGACATTAGTATAATCAATTCGTTCTTCTTGGGTATATCCTTGAACAACCAGTCTAGCTTTGTTCTTGATGATCAAGCCTCTATCATATCTCTTGCGCCTGAAAACCCATTTGGTTCCTATAGGTACTTGACCAGAAGGTAGCGTACAAAGGTTCCCAACCTTTTGTCTCTTGAATTGAAGCATTGACTCAACCCAGCTATTATCTTTTAAGGCTTATTCTACTTTCTTAGGTTCCATCTCAGACAAGAAGCATGAGTACAGCTAGAGACTTCTCCTATGATGTTTTCAGCTGGATAAGTGTTGTGAATCCTTAATCTAGGAATCACTTCCAGTTGCAAAGATAAATCCAAGTTGGACATATTTTGCTCATGCGCATGAACCCTTGGGCCAGCTGCTGTTTCAATGTCATTCAATGAGGACTGATTGAATGAAAGGGAAACATCGTTATCAATGACTGGTTGAGAAGCAACATTAACAATTGCATGTTCCTTCAGAATACTACTTCTATCAATCAGATATTTTTGTTCACTATCACTTGAAGGAACACTGGTTGAAACTTCACTATCAATTGAATGAGTCATACTACTTGATCTTAAGATAGTTGGAGCTGGATTGTCAGTTACTCTTGGAGAACTTGAGCAGGGTCTAGGCAAATCAAACAGTTGATCCTGATCATTTTGAGGACCTGCTCTAGCTGAAACATTCTCACAAGATGAATTAGAATAGCTGGGAAACAATTCTAAGTCAAAATGTAATGTGGGCCATATCCCCTAACACAAAGACTGTGCTCACTGACAACAATGTTGGATGATTCCTTAAATTGTTGATTTTTGATGTTGTAAACACTATAGGCAATAGAGTTGGAGGAATATCCAACAAAGATAGCATCATTAGACTTCTTAGCAAATTTTTCCAAGTTGTCTTTTGTATTAAGTGTGGTAAACCTGTTGCCAACGGACCTTAGAAAGCTAATGAACGGTGGCCTCTTGTTCCATAGCTCATAAGGGGTTTTTCGTGTGGCTTAACTACAAGAACTCTGTTCTGCACATAGCATGCAGCACTGACTGCCTCTACCCAGAAAGTAAGTGGCAAATTTGAATTAACAAACATAGTTCGAGCAGCATCAATAAGTGTCATGTTCCTCCTTTGAGCAACATTGTTTTGTTGAGGAATTCTAGGAGCTTTGTATTGTCTTGCACTCCCTTTTGAGTTACAACATGAGTCAAAAACTTGATTCTGGAACTCAAATCCCTTGATAACTTCTTATTATTTTTACCTTGTGATCACTTTGATTTTCTATTCTAAGAATAAAAGATTTTAACGTTTCGGAGTTTCATCCGTATTTCTTAAAAAGAATACCCATGTAAATCTTGTAAAATCATCAACTATCACAAGGCAATATGATTTCCTTCCAATGCTCATTTTACTTGTTAGACCAAAAATATCCATGTGCCATAAGTGTAATGGGGTGGTGATGGAGTTAACAAGTGTGGATTTATGAGATGCCCTGTGTTGCTTCCCTTTCAGGCATACAACATAGTTATCTGTGTAGAAAAATTCCTTTTTAGGCAAACCATATACCAAGTTAGTTTTAACCAATTTATTGATGGTTTTAAAATTGACATGACACATTTGTTTATGCCATAGTGTTGACTCATCACCAATAACTTTGGATAGAAAGTATGATACTTCTCCTTATGGGGAAGCATAGTTCATATCAAGCTTGTACATATCCTTTTCCAGGGAGATCTAAGAAGCACCAATTCTGGAGGAATGGTTATCCCAGTTTTAAGGATAATGCACCCATGTTTAGTAAAAAGCATTTGGGGCTTTTAATCATAGAATTGAGAAACACTTAAAAGATTATGTTCAAGCTGTTTGCCAAATTGTAGTTTTTGAACCTTTAACTTGCCGTTGGATACACTCCCTCTACCAGAAATGTATCCGCCAATCTCACTTCCAAACTGAACAGGACCTCCATCAAAGTGTTGAAATTGTTGAAGGGGATATTTGTTCCCAGTCATGTTCCTTGAGCATCCACTATCTACAATCCACACATTATTGTTCTTGTCATATGGATGTCCCTGCCTAAAAGATGAAAAAATGATTGTTTATTGGAAACCCAAGCGGATTTCCCTACATAAAAGATGAAAAAGTGATTGCTTATTGGAAACCCAAGCCTTGTTTGTCTTGGGCTCTTCCAATGAGGATTTAATTGAACCAATGTTAATGTGTAATGCCCGAAATAATGTATAAGCTAGCCAAATAATAATAATGGGCTTAGACGAGACCATTTAATGAAAATAAGATGGATATGGGTTATAGACCGAGTTAACTATTCGGGTTATGAGTTTGACGAGTTTAAGGTCCCGAGAATGCCTATAAATGGATCAGCTTGAGCAGCTCTCATTTGCAACTCAACACCCAAATTCTAGCGAGAGAGTGTAGAGAGAGAAAGTGGAGAGAGTTGAAGACTCATGGCTCGGTTGATCACGGGTTTGAAAATCAGTGTTCGTGAGCATCCAAACAACAAGAAAACACCAAGAATCTAGGTAAGAAACATCCTTTAATCATTCATTTTGATGTAAACCTAGATTCAAGGGCTTGGGTTTTTGAATGTGGCAAAGATTCGCCCAAAACTCACGTTTTTGTGTAAGAAACATGTATGAAGCTTAGATATAGCTTATTTGGTGATAAACCAAGGTTTTGGATGTAAAAGATTGAAGTTTTTGGTCACAAATGGGTTGGTTTGTAATTTTCAGCCCGTTTTGCAAAACTGGGTGTTCATCCAGCGAAATTATGTATTCGGCCGGCGAAACTATGGGTCTTGTTGCGAAATTATAGTTTTGCAGGTAGTTGTGTAGATATGGTTATCCAACGAAAGTTAGGCGAAACTGGTAGCGAAACTGGCAGTAAAGATGCCAGCGAAGATGCCAGCGAAACTAGTAGCGAAACTAGTAGCGAAATTGCTGGCGAAACTAGCAGCAAAACTACTAAGCTTCTAGCGAAATTAGCAGCGAAATTAGGCAAGAATTAACCCCTTTGTGTGTTAACTTATCTGCAGGGTGTGTAGTGCAACCCTTGCTTTGAAAGCTTGATTGAGAAGCTACTCATCGAGTTCAAGTGAGTTCTAGATCCCCTATTTAAAAGGTTTTAAACTTGTTTGGGGCTGGAAATGCATACTAAATATATGTTTTAGATCACCAAGATCTTAAGAGGTTTAAACGGGAAGATCGATTTTGAACGTGACCCCAGCTAGGGGCGTTGCCCCTTGGACCTCGCTGTCAGGGTCTGCTGCCCCCGAACCCCCGCTGTCCCGCGGATGGTCGGTTATGTTTTATGATGAGTATGCTTGTGGTGCATATGTATATGTATGTGGATGTATGACGCATGATGTTTATGATGCATGATGTTTATGATGCATGATGTTTAGGATGAGGTATGCTGGTATAAGTTATCTATGATGATGTGTGATGATGCTTTGCTTATGTATTATATGTTTTCTTATGTTCGTTACTACGTATTATGATGTGACTTTACGTGGTCTGATTATGATAATAAACATAAACTATTATCTTAATGAACTGAAAGATATAAGATAATGAAATTGAAACATAATGAATGAACGAATGAAAAGCCTTTCAAGCAAATGAATGGAGGTTCACAACTCCTTGAGAGTTGTTAGCTCAACTGTGTGTGTCTACAGCGTGCGATTTTGGCTAACTCATAAGGGTTCATACACACAATAAGAGTTCAGTCTTGGTGACTGCTCCAATACGTGCGATTTCCAATTACTGTATGTTATACAGCGTGTGATTTTGACAAACCCATAAGAGTTCACACACACAGGGGGAGTCTATCATAGTGACCACTCCATACATGCGTTATGGGGTCCTTGTCGTTTAACCCTAGATGAACTGCTTGGTGCACTAGAGGGGGGTTAAGTACGTGTTAGGACCTAGATAGAAGTGGAAGAAAATAAAAGTACAAAAAGTGTGATAAGTATTAAATGTGCGATAAGTATGAAATGTGCGAAACGTGTGAAATGTACGAAAAGAACGATGGTGGAAGATAATAACTATTAACTTGTTGTACTTACGATGTGTGATCACGTGCGATAGTAATGAAAATATTTTAACGAATGGAAGGTAATGTAATGTTTTTATAAAACTACAACTCACTCAGCAACGCTGATTTTATGCATTTTTGGCATAAAAATTTTGTAATGTAATGTTGGCAGGTGAGCATTGCTGAGGATGGCATCGGCAGCTACTTGGCATTTTTGGATGACATCCATTTGATAGAAATATGACATTTGTGTGATGTAATGAAAATGATAATATTTTGTAGTAGTTAACTATATTGTATTGTTTTGCAAAAGAAGTCACTAATATATGAAATAGATTTTTATCTATTCCGCTGCAATATTTTAGCAAACCTAAATGTATGTTTATGTTTTATGTGCAATGATTAAACAACTGTAAGCATCCTGGGATCAAGGCATTACATAATGCAGGCCACATATTATGCATGCAATGTTAATTTTCTTTCGAAAGCAACCTTGCTTAAGAAACAAGCTTTCTATTTTTCATCACTTGGACCGTCTGATAGGGTCCAAATAAGAAACCATCCCTAAGACCTTCTTTCTTAACATTATTTGCATAATGTGTGTTAGTAGGATTGTAGTAACAATATTTGGCCATGTGATTTTGCACGCCACATATTATGCATGCAATGTTAATTTTCTGGGAATATGAGGGCTATTGTTTCTTGTTCTTCTTGTCTTCAACAGCAATCTTTCACTTTTCCTTATGATCCTTTTGTTGGATAGGTATGCTCGTACTACACACTTTTCCAGGTTCAGAAGTTCCCACCACCTGGAATCTAGCTGAGAGGAACACACCCTTTTCCTTTGGGTCAATCTTTAGCTTTGATTCAACCGCTCTTCATAGTTTTTCTAGTTGCCTTAGCCCGGTTTCTTCTAGCTTAGGTCGTAAGAGGTTGGTCATCAATGGTAAGAGGGGTAGGGTCTTCTTGGATCTTCCCTGTGATGGTCTCCACACTTGCATCACTTTTTGACTCATGAGAAGGTGGGTAAGTAGATGTGACCTTTTGCTTTTGAGTGCCACACCTTGGTTGTCTGATAGATTCATAAGAGTGTGGTGGAGCAATTTCATTTGTCCCCAACCCACCTTTGTTTTGATAACAATGTTTTGAGTGAGGGGATGATGCAAGGATGGCTTGGAAGTTTTCCTATGAGATAACATGCTTCCGGGCATGAGCCTTAGTTGTGACAAGCTGGGCTTGAGACTCAAACAATTTAGATATTAAATCCTTTATTTGAGTCATATAATTGATGTGTTCATGTTTTAAAAGAGACACAGTTTTCTCTAACTCTTCAATTTTTCTTTGATAGTAAGATTTAGCTCTTTTAAATTCAGATTTTAAGATATTTCTAAAGACTCAATATCAGATTTAATTACCATATTGTAGTCCTGATATAGTTTAACATTGGCAATACAAGCTGGAGTAAAGACATGTTCATATACCTTGTTGTCGTATGTTCCAGCCATGAGTGCTTGAGCAGGAGTCACATCCTGGACCATGAAGCCCCAGTCAACTTCTTCAGCTACGACTGTTGTTTTAGTTGACTTGCCAAGAGCTTTTGATGTGGAGGCATGTGAGGAGGCATGAGATTTGACTTAGGAGCCTTACATTCCCTATCAAAATGACCATGTTGGTTACAATTATTACATTTTGCCTTGGTTTTGTCAATCCCAAACTCACTACTAGCTGGGTTTTGAGGGAACTGCCTTCGAGTTCTCTTGAAGAACTTATTTGCTCTATAGCATCCACATCATTTAGGCTGAAGCACTCTAGATCATGAAAACAAAATTGATGATCACTAGAGTACCCACTTCCTGCAACAAAGGCATAGCTATCCTGGAAAGAACCATGCTCAGCCTATTAAGACCTTGAACTCTCAGGTAATGTGATGTAGGGTCCTCAAGAACAGGATGGCTGCTGCGAGTAAGTCAGATACTGTTGAGGTTAGGTGTGTCCTAAGCCGTTAACAACCATTATAGCGCTACTACAAGGAAGGCCTGAGGGTCTGCTCATCGAATGGCCCCTCTTGTTTTCCATCTCTACATGGTATCCATTAAGAATGTCGTATTTCAGTCATGGTGAGGGAGTTCAAATTCTTTGTTCTTTTGGTGGAGACACAATAGAACGTCCACTCATTTGGAAGTGAACTCATGATTTTCCATGAGAGATCTCTCAAGTCAATAGCAACTCCCACAAATAAAGGGAAGCAATAAGATCCATGTAATTAAAGTATTGCTTGCTGAGGGTCTCTCGAGCAATTTAGGTAAAGTTCTCAAATTGTTGCTTTAGCGAATCTTTCTTGGAGTCATTGGAGTTAGAGTACATTTGTGATAGTGCATCGAATAGCTCTTTGGCTGACTTGCAATGCTCAAACCCCACCATGATGGAGTTGGGTATAGCAGTCATAAGAGTCATCAAAGCATTATTATGTATGTCTATCTTCTTCTTGTCTTTATCTCAATGGTCTTCAACAGCCTTCTCGATCATGGCATCATTTTCTCCTGGTGCTGCAACCTTGGGCTTGTAGGGACCATTGAAGATAGATAACAACATTTTACCATCAAGGTACCTCATGAAACCTTCTATATGTCTGCTCTATTGTCTAAAGTTTTCAGGGGTGATGATGGGTGTTTTGCTTATCGTCCCCATCTCAACTTCAGATTTCTGAATAAGGGCCATTTTAGACTGTGGTGAAAGGAGGACTGCAAAACGGGTTGATTTGGATGGTAAGATCACACAATTAAGAGCCTAAAAAGCTCTTATATCAATTGTAGTATCGATGTATGTCACTAAACACATGATTTTCTCTCAAACTCACTTATACTCACATAGTTATGATGAAGTAGAATGTCAAAGAGTTGATTATAATATATTAAATAACTCAAGAACACAAGGAAATAATTTTTATGCTACTTGTATATATTATGTCCTAACTCTAAAAGCACAAGACTCTTACAAGCATGATACAAGAATTAGAATGACAAACTATATATGCTATCACCTATAGTCGGTTATACTTTAATACCAGCTGGAATCCTATAACTAAGGCATATACTACAAACGTATAATTAAGGTATCATAGATAATGTCTCATATAAGATATAGTAGTCATGACATGTCCATCACTTACCTTTTGTCACTAACTAAAGTTGGCAACTATACTAACAAATAAAAGTAAACAATGGAATAAAATATGATCAACTGCATGGCCTTTTGGGAAAACGCCATGTAGTATCAGAGGTTTGCAGCGGAGTGTTAGAGACAAAACTTATATCCACCGGTCCATAGTAGCATCTTCGCAGGTTAATTGGCTTTGGAAGAACAAGTTCATCCGAAGCCTTTTATACTTCGGAAGAGGCTGCTTCTTTCGTGGCTTGGGGACTTCTACTTTGGAAGCCATTGTCTTTGAACTCTTCTAAGTCTTGAACTTCAAAAGACAAGACTTTGTCTTTGGAATTTGGAGATTTTCCTTCAGAAGTTGATATTGCATTTTGTCTTCGGAAGAATTCCATTTCCTTTGGAAGTTCCACACTTTGCTTCGGAAGTCCTTTATAAGTTGCACCAAAAATAGTCTAAGTGTTTGGTTTTGTTGCACTAGCCTTTCTAGATCCAACACATAGTTTGGTGATCCTTTGCTATTGTTCATAGATAACTTTTAGTAACTTGATCTTTCTTGAACTTCCACACCATCTTTGGAAGTTTAGACTTGACCTTTACCTTCATTTTGGAGCATCCAAAGGAAACAATTTTTCCTTCTGAAGCTATTTTCGTCTTGGAACTCTTAAAAGTGTCTTCTTTGGTCACATGGAGAGTGCTTCTTGGATTGTAGAAAAAATCCTTAGCAAGATAAGAAGTACTGTCACATATAACACAACTCTTTTTATTCTTCCTAAGAGCCTTCTTTTGAGAACAAGACTAAACTTGATCACCTTCCCTCTCCACCGTCATCTTTGCAGATGTTGAGACAATTTTGTTAGGGTGTGAACTACACTTGGAGCTGGATGGTTCAGGTTGTTTAGTAGTGGTACACAACTGATCAACCTTGTTCTTGATGCTGGGATGATTTGAACATGAACCATAACTCTTGGTACTAGAGTTCAAGTTGATATCTTCAGTCTTAACCACATCAAACCCTATGAGATAAAGACTTGTTTATGCTTAGATTCAAAAGTCGCCTTGATCCCCTAAGCCTTTTTTGCTTTTCTCTTGCTCTTTCTGATCAAGTTCTTTCTTATAGACTTGGTCATCACAGGCTTCTTACTCTCCTCAGAAGGATAGTGACCCTTCTTAGAATCCTCTTAAACACTCTTCTCAGAGGCATTCTCCACTATCACTTCTTCATCCTCTTCAGTCAAGGGGTCTATGACAGGAAGCTCATCTTCACAAGTTCCACACATAGGAGATCTTACGGATAAGATTGTATGTGGAGGAGCTATCTCACTAGATTCCAGTCCCTGCTTATTCTAATAACATATTTTTGCATGCAAGGATGAGGATATAATGTTCGTGAAGGACTCTTCTTCAAGAACACATTTTTCTTCCCTGGCTTTGGTAATCATAAGCTTAGCCTGACATTCAGTCAACTTGGTTATGAGATCTTTAATCTGAGCCCTTTAGTTGTTGTGTTCATGTTTAAGAACTAAAATGGTTTTCTCTAAATCCTCTATCTTTAACTTATAGTCATTTTAAGATCTTTTGAAATTAGATTTTAAGATATTCAAGGGTTTAAATAGGACCTGTATCTAGTAACTTAGCAATACATTTTGGTGTACAGAGATGTTCTAATACCTTTTCTTCATCATGGTTAGCCATTAGTTCTTGGTTTGGAGATACATCTTCCATCTAAAAAACCCTAGTCAAAGCCACCTTCTTCAATAGCAACTGTAGCTTGCTGCTTTGGCTTCTCATTCTGGGTGGTTTTCTTAGTGTAGTTTGGTCTGGTTTGTGCTTGGCCACCATTTGTGCTTGGTTCCTTGCACTCCCTAGGAAAGTGACCGATTAGGTTACAGTTGTAACACTTGACATGGCATTTATCCAGCCCAAACTTTCCACTGGTTGTATTGCTTGGAAACTTCCTTCTTGTCGTCTAATAGAACTTCTTGGCTCTGTGAGTGTGAAGACCCATTTGCTGGACTTTCTCCATGTACTCTAGGTCATCTAGATGGATACAGTCCAGATCTTCAACCGTGAATAGAAAGTTGCCTAAGCTTTCATCGGAAGACACAAAGGCATGTGAAGAACTTGTCACTTGCAATGGGCTTCCATGAGTGTAGCTTTCTCTTGGTGTTTCTGGGAAGGTGATGAAAGGACCTTTTTATGAGTTGTCAGGGTAGATATAAGATGATGTTGAGGTTCTATGCTATCCTTTCAGTCGCATGCAGGGTTGAACTCATTTGATTACTCGAGTTACTAGATTAACCTTGCATGCTCATCTCCATCTGGTATCCATTAAGAATACAATACAACTCAGCCAAAGTAGGAGTCTTAAGGTTCTCAGTCCTCTTGATAATAACACAATAATATGTCTATTGCCTTGGAAAAGAGGACATGAACTTCCTTACAATGTCCCTGTCTTCAAAAGTCAGTCCAACTTCCACTAAAGTATCCATAATCTCAACATACCTGAAATATTTTTGAGTCATGGTGTCACCTATTTTAAAGGTGAAATTTTCAAATTGCTACTTCATGAGATCCTTCTTGTTCTCCTTGGCTTTGGTAGAAACCTCATACATTTGTTTCAATGCATCCCCCAACTGCTTAGCTGTTTTGCATTTCTTGAAACCTCTGCATACAGAGTTTGGAAAGGCATTCTGAAGCGCTGTCATTGCTTTCCAATCAATTTCTACTCTCTTTCTATCTTTATCAGAGTAGTCAGCCACAACCTTTGGAATCATATCACCTCCAGTAGTAGCTGAAGAGGTGCTTGGTATGTAAGGTCTTGAGACAACAAATTCCCACATCTTGGAATCTTAAGACTTTTGAAACCTTCCATTCTTAGGCACCAAGTGTCAAAATCTTCAAGAGTGATCAGTAGGGACTTTTTCATGGTTCTAATTTCCATATCAGCTTTAGTGTTAGCTACCATTTGAGATGTTAAATATTTTGTGTGTAAGGGATCTTAAGATGGTGAGATCATACTATCAAGAGCCTCAAAGCTCTGATACCAATTGCAGGACCATTTATGGGGGTTTGGTCACTTACAACACAACACATAATGTGTAGAGATTGATTTAGAACACTTAACAGATCAAATGGAGAACTAGTAACCTATTACAATGATACTAAGAAACACAACTAATTGAGAGACAGAACAAGAACAAAATACATAAGTGTTTGATTTTCAAGAATGTTGTATATTGCTCTCTAGTTCTTTAGAATTGTTACAAAGCATTCATTAAGATACAAAGGACCAGAGATACTTTATACTACATCCTACAACCAGCCATACTTTGAAGGCATGCTGGATACATGATCTAGACAACAACAAAATCAATGTAGAGTCAAAAGGTGGATTGCCTTTTGACTAATGACTATGACATGCCGTAGATCACATCCTAATATATTACAAAAAGGATAAGAGTACAAAAAGTACAAAGAAACAGACTGAAGACCTTAATGTATAGTTTACCAAAAGCATGGACCTTTTCACTAACTTGTGAAATTTGGTGAGTCAAACAATGTTGCAGCGGAAAGGTGGTACACCTTTTTGATAAAAGGTACGTCATATAAAACATGTACTCAAAATTCTTCACAAGAAATCTGTCTTCATAAACTGGCTTCGGAACACTTTGTCTCTAAAGCTTCGGAAGACTTCATGTTTGGTTTTGGAAGATATTGGTTTTGGCGTTAGAAGATTTCACACTTAGAATATTTTCCAATAGAGAATGTAAAACTTCTGAAGCATTCCACTTTAGCACTATGTTCATGCATGCAGGACAGACTATTTGGATGTTTTGGATTGCATCAGTCTTATATGAAACCTTACAAACTACCCCTAGGTTGATGCTACCAAAACACTTGAAGACTTCAGATATTGACAGCTCTTATGATTATGATGACCATGCCTTTCTTCATAAGATGGTCAGGATCATTCAGACTCTCAGAATGTCTTCTCATCTCAAATAGATCATGGAGAGGTAGATGGAACATGTCTTGCCATGTGTAAACATCTTCAACACCTTGATCTCTGATGACATGCCCTCTTTCTAGATTTGTCGAGTAAGTCCAATACAAGATGGGTCCTCCTGATACCAGAGGAGCTACTTGGATTGGAGTTGGTTGAGCTACCTCTTATTGCACATCCTCAAGATGTTCAGACTCATCCTAAGGCTTTGAGATGGATGCCTTTTTCTTTTTCTTCTTTTACTTTGGTTTAGAAGCCGTCATTTTTCTCCTCTTTGAACATTTTCACTAAGAAGACTGACCCACAACACCTTGTTGAACATCTTTGTCTTCCTTAGTTGGGTTTTCCTCACTCAAAGGTTTAGATTGAGAGGAGACAAACCCCTATTATGGAATGTGAAACTTCCAAAGCATTCTACTTCAGCACTTTGTGCATGCATGCAGGACAGACTGTTTGAATGCTTTCGATTACATCAGCCTTATATGAAACCTTACTACACTTGTTCATCAGAGAAGATGGAGAATGTAATTAGATCTTGTATGTTAAGGAAGTGAAGCCTCAATTTTCAAACCATGCTCTTATGGCTCATATAAACGATGGCCCAACTCCTATGCCATTTGAGGTAAAATCACATCTTTGCAGTGATAAATGCATTAATAAACTGCAGGGATATCATGAGCATAATCTGAAACTAGCAAATAAAATCAAAGAAGAAGTAAAATTTGAGATGCTAAAACATGAAATGAAAAGCTTTGAAATTAAAATCAAATCTTCGATAACAGACATTGAAAAAATGCATGGGAAAAAGTATACTCTTGCAGTTGAAAATGAAAAGTTTACTGAATTGTTAACTCAATCCAAAGCTGAGTAATTAGCCGCTGAAGTGAAACTTGAAAATTTTTAACTTTCTTCAGCAAAGGTGGAGGAGATGTTTGATTCACAAAAGGATCCGAAAAACATGACTAGGATAGGATACAATTCATGTCCCCTTCTATATATTGACAATTACACTATTATGCCTGAGTTACTCACTCTTTCAAAGGAAACTGAACGTATGATTATTGAAACTAAATCAGTAGTTTCACAGATAATTCTAGGATCGAAGTTTATCAATAATCACTTGTTTTCTCTCAAACTCACTTAATCACACTCGGCAAGATGATGCAGAATCCCTCTAAGAGTTAGTAATAACATACTAAGTAACTAGGAACACGTGAAGATTATTTTCAAGGTACTTGTATATATTACTTCCCAACTCAAAGTATTACAAGACTCTTACAAGAATATTACATGACTTCTAATGAGAAACTATATATACTATCACCTGCAATCGGATATACTTTGATACCAACTAGAAACCTATGACTAAAGAAAATACTGCATTTCTAAAGACAAGGTATCTATGATAAAATATTATCTAAGATATGGTATTCATGACATGTCCATGACTTACTTTTTGTCACCAACTCAAGTTAGTAACTGTACTAACCGATAAAGGATAAATAATGGAATAAAGTATGGTCAAGTACATAGGAGTGGGGAAAAGCATCATGTTGTATCTCAAAGAATTGCAGCGAGTATCAGAAGGACCATACTTTTGTCCACTAGTTCATAGTAGGTGCTTCCGAAGGTTAACTAGTTCTTCTGAAGCGACTTATACTTCGGAAGAAGTTACTTCTTCTGAGGCTTAAGGTTTTCTTCAGGTCTTTATACTTTGGAAGTCATTGTCTTGATTTTTCTAAGTGTTGAACTTCAAAAAAAAATACTTTGTCTTCAGAAGATGGAGTTTTCCTTCGGAAGCTTCTTTAGACATAAGCTTCATAAACCCATCATTTTCCTACGAAAGAACTTCATTTGCCTTCGGAAGTTCTTCATCCGTTCTACCAAAATTGTCTTTAGTGTTTGGTTTTGGTTGCACCAGCCTTACTTGATCCAACTAACTCCCCTAAGCTGATGCTACCAAAACCTCATTTGCTTCTGCTTCTGAAAACTTTTAGCACTAAGGAAAGGAGATATTTATCTATTTCCTTGTCTTTCCCAAAAGTGGTGCTGATAAGTTTGTACAAATCATTCGTAGATAGGAGATCAAGTCTATCACTCTGAATGATGTGTACCCTTTATTCTACTCCTCTAAAGATGTTGAAGCTCTTAGAAGATTAGCATTTCTCTTTGTGTTTTAGTTTCTGTCATAGTATAGGAACTTATTGTGTATATATATTTTCCTTTTGTTTCTTTATAGTATAAATAGGATTATATATATTTTGTGCATGAGACACATAGATCTAGACTTTGAGAACTCTGTATATACATTGTAATCCTTGCTAATGTCAACGAAACATCCATGAATTTTTCTGATAATCGCATTTGTTGATTACATTGTTCATATAATGTCAATTGTATCTTATCTTATACACAGATCAACCCATTGGAACCTATCAAATGGTAACAGAGCCTTCAGTTCAGTGATTTGGAGCTTGAAACAAACTTGAAGCCCCTATGAATCACTTGAATGTGTGTTTTGATAGAAATTGTTCAATTAATTGTTGAATTCAGTTGCGTTTCATCACTAGAAACATGATTTGAATCACAATTGATTGAATTGACATCTTCAAATCTTAATTTTGTTGGATTTGTGTTCGAAAACTCCTTGAAAGGTCGAACACACAATTCAGTAAAATTTTGATTATTTGTTGTTAATTAAAGGAAAATGAAGTTTAAGGATTGTTAATCGATGTATTTGAAACTTTATTGAAGAGTTCCAGATCAATTCATCAACTTTTGAAAAACCACTTAAGTGCTTATGCGCATGAACACTGCTCAGACACTTTTGCACAGTTTTGGTGTTTTCAGAGTGGATGTTTTGAGAGTCTTGGTGGACGTTTTTGCACTTTTTGGACATTTTTCAGAAAATAAGTCCCAGACGCGTTGGAACTATTTAGGCATTTTGGAACTGTTCAGGCGCTTCATCACTATTTGGGCGCTTTGGAACTGCTTGGGCATTTGTAACTGTTCAGGCGTTACTAATTTGGGTGTTTCATAAATTCTCTAAGGCATTTTATTAGACGTTGTTTCTACGACAAAATGGGCACTTCACTACTATTCAAGCGCATCACATTCAGACTTTTCTCTCAACATTTAAAAATAGTATATTTTCTTAAATTCAAAACTTAAAAATGGTAAAATCTAAAGATTGTGATAATAGAGTACCAAAGCTGAAGAACAGAGCTGACTTTTAGAACTGGTCACTCAGATTGAATCATCATTTGAACTAAATTGATACTGATTTGTGGAAATCAATTGAAAAAATACTTCATATCCCTTTCACTTTTGATGGTCCTGATAGAGGCTTTGTGTAGACAAAAGATACACAAGAGCCTTACCCAGATGATGGTTTACATGGGGATGATCTGAAGAAGGTGAAAATGATATTAATGCATATTCTCTCATCTGTAAAGGGTTACCTTTGGAGGTACTATCAAGGCTTGAGAATTACCAAACTGGATTCACCATGTAAAAAGCCTTGAAAGTTTTCTATGAAGGAGGAAAAGAGATTGAAGACCTTAAAAGATAGAAATTGAAAAGGCAACTTGAACTTTTTGAGCATATATGAAGAGAAACCATAAATCAGATGATGAATAGATATGTGCAACTTACAATAGAAATGTCAACTTTAGAGATTAAGAATGATCTTAAAGACCTAAGTGATAGACTTCTCAATGCACTTCCATCATCTTGGAAACAAACTATGACTTTGTAACATTTTACATATGCTTAAAATGTTTACATTTGGGTGAAAACATTATTTACTTGCATACTTCCCGAAAAAAATATTTATTATTCGATTTATTTGGGTTTTGGTGTCATTTTAAGTGATTTTGCTTGAGGACAAGTAAAGTTCAAGTGTGGGGATGTTGATGTGCTCCAAATTATATATAAAATTCTTATCAAAAGCACATCAATTTTTCCTTAATACTCACTTAAAATGATGAATATTAGCTTAAAAATATTAAATTGTTCTTTCAGGTGTTTAAAAGGGCAAGATGGACAAAAGAAGCATATTTGACAAGATATTGAAGTAATCCAAGCTTTGGATTCCAAGAATGGGATGATGACTCATTAAGCACACCCCCGTGCCATGCCTGAAACACACCCCAAGCTAAAATGACACACCCTCATGCTTGGACGTCTGACAGGACAAAAAGTATTTTCCCCTAAAAGCAAGCACGGGGTTGTGCCCATGAGACACGGGGTTGTACCCCACCTCCAACACGGGGTCGTGCCCCATCAAGTACGAAGGCGTCCCCGACACACTTTGCAAGTACAAGCCGACCAACTTTCATAAGCATTGTACTAGCACGGGGTCATGCTTAAACACTATAGAAAGCCTATAAATATAGGGCTAAGTTCACTATTTTGGCAAACTTTGGTGGGACTGTTACTCTATAGAATTCTCTCGGGAATTAAATCTTCAACACCATTTGGAGGCTCGGGAGGTTCATGCAACAGTTGGAAGAAGCTCGGGTAGTCTAGATGTCATCCACTATGGATCACCGGTTTGATTGATCCATTTCACCAATGATTTCATATCTATCTTCTATGTTATCTGTTGTTATGTTCAACCTCTTATTATCATCTTAGTTGGATGAACCTTTTGTAATTTGTGATTAACTAATGGTGTGATATGTATTATGTTAATATTATGGTAGTCTTGGGAAAACTTTTGATGGGTAGCATCTACATTTGAACAGGAAATTATAACCTTATGGTTTGTGATTATGGTTGCCATACATGGTTGAAAAACTTATGATCAACTTTCATTCACGAAACTGGTCTTCATAATAAATCCATGGCTAATGAACTAGAAATGGTTATTAGAAATCATATCACCTTAACTTTCTCATCATTTGCGGGGTCCCTTTTATTAATTTGAGAAACTTATAGTAATTGTTACGGTTTTCTAAAATTAATGGTATGTTAGGAAGGAAGCTGATCAACTCTATGTTTAACAATATGTTATGTTTTTAGAAATCGTATGTCAAATAGGTTACAAAAGATTTACCTACTTTACTAGGGCTTTGATCTAAGCAGTATACCAGCCTAACATGATCCTAATCACTACATAGCGGATAGATGAGAAATCACACCAACTCACCTTTTTAAACATTAACATAACTACGTTAATCCATATTTTTAATCACACCACCAATTCATCACAATAACATAAGTGTAGTCTAATTAGGATGATAACCCTTATTTCTGCAGTGTAGATTTTTGTAGTTTTTCTACTTATTTATTGACTTTTAATGATGAGATGTCTTCTGCTTTTGACAGTTATGAAGTTGATTCTTTTGATTTGTTTCTTATGAAGTTGACTATTGCTGGGATTGTCAATTCTTGCTTAGATTGACTTGTTCCTCAAATGAGATACAACTTTCCTAGTGTTTGACTGATCTTGGACTTTTATGATTCCGGATTTCTACATAGACTGAGATATTATAGTATAATTTCTGCACCAACACAGTCAATTTTTTATGATTTTATAATGTTAATGTTAAGAAAGGAAATAACTATACAAGCGGATCAAAATTTTAAATTACTACCCCTAAAGTTTATATCCATAATGGGATAGAGCCTTTAAGGATTTAAAAATTTTGAAAATGAAAAATTTTTTGTAATAATTTTGTTTTTCCTATTTGTACATGAAGAGGAAGTATATCTTTCTTGGGATCATATCACTCTTACATTACACAAATGCAAGCTTTTGTTAGTAAAATATACATGGTTATGAGCTAATTGATTGAAGGTATGTTGGTCCTCTTAAATTCATGCTTGGTCAATATCACGATGCATCTGATCTTTATCATATTTCACTAATTTGAGTATTCAACATGTACGTCACAGTCAAAAGCATGGCATGATCAACCATCCCATGAAATGCAGGGTAGAAAATTTTCACAATTTACTTGACCATGTCATTTAAATTATGAAATTTCATTTTCACCGATCCTTATTGGGATTCTTTTACTTTGATTCTCCTATTGATTTGATCCACATTAGGATTCATTTTCACTTCACTTTGGAAGGTGATCCATAATGGGATTCATTTTGTTCATGTTAGATATTATATGCCCAAGACACATACAAGATTGATGTGGTTAGTACGTTATGATCCAAGTCGGGTCATACCCAATAACAAACTAAACAAACACCAATAAATATTTATTTGTTGATATGATCAAGCAAATAAATATTGACACCAATTTAGAAAATGAGTTTTCTAAAAGATTGCATTTCAAATAGAACAAATTATATGGATATTTTGTTCATGAGAAATTATTTGTATTGTTATTTAAAAGGATCAAATATCAAAAAATAAGAGTGTGGTTAGGTTACAAAATTAAAAGGGTTTAATTTTTTAAAGTTATACAAAGTTTAATATGTGTGAAAATTGTTTTAAAATGAGAGGGAAACCCTATAAAATTTGGCTACCCCTTTGCTTTTCCTCCTTCGGATTCGTTTGTCTTGTTTTATTACAAGACTTTAACCCATTCACACTCCACTCCAACCAAATTCTCTCTCTCACAAAATTGCAAACTCTCTCTTCCTTCTTGGCTGAAATTTTCGGATTTGGAAGAAGGCACAAGAAGAAGATTTGGAGTTCAACTTCCTAACAAGTTAAGGGTGTTTCCTAGAAGCTTATGGGTATATTAGCTTGAGGTCTTCTTCTTTGGAGACTTTCATTAAAGAACATCATCTTCCTCATCTATCATCCATCTCATATCTCCTTGTTCTTAAAAAGGTAGTATTCTATGAACACCCGATGGTTGGTTTTGTTTTATAGCATTTGTTTTAACATATATGATCCTTGTTCTTGGGTTTGCTTTCTTGAATATAAAATTGTTTATTTTCAGCATCTAAAACATGTTTTATATGTCTATTTATCCGTTGTGTTTTTGTTTAAATAATAAAACAATCTTTGATAAACATCTAACAAACCCAACAATGGCATCTAGAGGCGGTTATGTGCAAAACTTGCTTCAAAAATCCAAGACATGTTAGCTTTGTTGGATTTTTTTCAACCCATTAGTGGCTGATTTGTTTTAGATATATGAATCCCTTTTCTTCCTTGTCTTATTTTACATGCTTTAGAATAAAACTTGAAAGATTCATGTCAAATGGTTGTTAATTTTGTTTGGACAAAAACCCTGAAATTTTAGTTTATGTTAGGTGAAATTTTGTGGGTTAAAAAGGGAGTTCATTTTGTTCTTCAATCTTGTATTTGGATACATGTTTTGGTGCATAACATAGCATTGACCAAGTGTGTTTTGGATTTGGTTGAATGTTTTGCAATGTTTCATTTTATTCTTTCAAAGGGTTGTAATAATTTTGTGTTTGCATCTTTGGGTTTTAATTTATTTAATCTTTGGTTATGTAATAAATAGATTAGGTGCATTTCTTTTATTAGAAAAATTGTATGAGGATAAAATTTTTGTAAAGGAAGATGAACAAAGGAAGATACAAAGGAACGACACAAGGACACGGACACTTGAAGCATTTGGATGCGGATTCAAGCGGGAGCTCATGGACAAATTTTGATGTGTTATTCTTAACCCTTAGGAAAGACCAAATGACAACACTTGTGATGGCAAACAAGTGTAGTAAACTTAGTGGCTATGGTTATGCACTTGTAATTTTATGGTTGTGCTTGTTTGGTTGTTTGTTTTATGGTTGCTGTTTGATATAAGGATATGCATAACAAACTAATTATCAAACATAACAAGCTAAAAAATAATTGTTATTTATCATTAAGTGATTAATAAAAGGTTATTAAAAGGATTATTGATTTTAATAAAAAGGGTTCTATAAAAATAGGAACCAAGGGTACCATGTGTTTCAAAGCATGCAAATACAAGGTACAAGAGTTTTCTAAACTAGAATTATGAAAACTTAATATTTCTTTTGAAAAAAGTTTAACACCATCGTTTTGCACAACACTTGAGTCACTTGGAAACTCTTAGTTGGATAAAGGTCACTGGTGGTGCGGATAGTATATATATTTTGATATAGATTTATTGCACACATTCATTTTTAATTGGTTATTACAAATACTAAATCACACACACAAAAGGCAGTGTACCTGTCGTGTGGTAATATAGTTTTGGTAAGAACCGAGTATCAATCCGTGGACACACCTAGCCTACTCAACAAACTTGATGTTTGACTATCAGATTTGGTTTTTGTTAAAGAAAATGATAATTGCAAAGAAAGATTTTGTATGATTTAAAAATAAACAATAATAGAAAGACAGTAAACTAAGATTTGAAGCGTTTGGATTTGAAACCAGGGAATAAAAGTTATCATCATAATTAGATTCCACTTATGTAACCGTGATGAATTGGTGCTGTGATTTAAAGATATGGATTAATGTAATTCTGCTAATGTTTATAAAGATGAGCTGGTGTTATTTCTCGTCTATCCTGCTACCGAAGTGACTTGATCCCTCAGGCTGAGTTTTACTGCTCAGATCAAAGCCCTAGTAATGTAGGTAAATCTTTTGTGACCTATTTTTGACATACGATTTCTGAAAACATAACTTAATGTCAAAAAGAGAGTTGATCAGTTCCTTCCTAACATACCATTAATTTTAGAAAACCGTAACAATTACTGAAGTTTCCGAACAAATATAAGGGAACCCGCAAATGATCAGAATGTTAAAATGATACGATTTCTAATAACCCTTTCTAGTTCATTAGCCATGGATTTATAATGAAGACCCGCTTCGCGAATGAAAGTTAATGATACGGTTTTTCAACTTTGTATGATGATCACAATCACAAACCATTAGTTCATCATATTAGTTCATGTTCGTGTCTTTAACAATACCACTATAACATTAACATAATATTTATCATAATCACAAACCATTTATAACTTCCCGTTCAAATGTAGATGCTACCCATGAATAGTTTTCCCAAGACCACCATAACATTAACATAATTTTTATCACACCATCAGTTCATCACAATTTACACAAGTTTCATCCGATTAGGATGATAAAAAGAGTTTAGCTCATAATGAGCTTGAACATAACAATAGATAACAAAGAAGATAAATATGTAACATTGGTGATGTTGGACCAAAAGAACCAATGAGCCTCATCAGAAAAACCTCTAAGTCCCACAGACATCACAACAACTGCTGAAGACTTGATCAGCTGTTTGACAAAGTCTGAAGACTTCAACAGCTAAAGACTAAAGTACTGAAGACTTCAATAGCTGAAGACCAAAGTCTGAACATCAACAGCTGAAGACTAAAGTACTGAAGACTTCAACAGCTGAAGACTAAAGTACTGAAGACTTCAACAGCTGAAGACCAAAGTCTGAAGATCAATAGGTGAAGAACAAAGTACTGAAGATCAACAGCTGAAGTACAAAGACTGAAGACATCAGCTGATGACAACAGCTGAAGTTCAAGTACAAGTACTCAAGCCTTCAAAGTTTGTTACAACAGCTGAATAAGCATTCTTCAGTTGTTATGATGGTTTCCTTTCAGTAGTTTTCTTTTTGTTTCAGTATTTGTAAAACGACTGAAGAGCATGTTCTTCATCGTTGTAGTTTCAGTAGTTTCTTTTCAGTAGTTGTAGTGATAGTTAACACTTAGTATTTTTGTAAGAAGATGTCAGCTGTTTTGACATCTTCATTGTGTTAACTCTCAGTAGTTTGAATAATTCTGTAGATGTCACTATCAAGTGACATCAGTAGACGTCACATCTCCTATATAAGGAATGTTCCACCACGACATTCCTATATAAGGGATGATTCACCTGATTGTAAGTGTGAAATTTTGCCACCACGAAAGCGCGTATTGAATGAAATCTTTGATTTGCAGAATTCTTTCTATAATCGTTTGTTCTTACTTTGAATATGAACTGTATTCTTGTGAATTGTCTAATTCATTGTTTGATTCCCGCTGCAATACTCTCTAATCAATCAAACGTAGATTACTGATCCTAACAATTGGTATCAGAGCCAGTTAATCATTGATCGATCTAACAATTGATCATTGAAACTGCTAATCGATATCTGCATTTGATTGAATTGACATATTTGCAAGAATTGGTTATAGTTAAATTGAATTTCTGCTACTTTCGTTTTATTGCTTTCTGTTTTGTTGTGTTCAATTTGGTCTGTTATGTTCTATTCTAAATCTGTTAAAACTTAATTGATTTTGGTTGAACCAGAGAATGACTACTCCTTCTAATGACCCTCACAATACCGGTTCCTTAAACCCAAACACAAGAAAGCCAAAAAGGCAACTCAGGGAAATGAGTCCCCTGTGGATGCCCCTGCAACACAACGCAGGTTATATCTACTGGTCATAACCCCCCAGTAGATACACGGACTCACTCACCGTCAACCGCTCAGGTTTCCTCTCAACAGGAGCCTGTACAAACCATCTGTGGGGCACCTATACATCTGGAACCTTCCTCACTTGAGGAGGTTGCCATTGAAACGCACCACTCTTGCCGGGTGCATACTGCCTTCACACCCTCTCCGACTGCAACCGCCCCCCAAAGTCCTACCATCATAATTGCCAAAGTGCTGACTCAGTTGCACTCCTCACTTCCTCCCCAGATACCAATCACAACTGGGATAGCTCCAACCATTGAGGGGGAGGACCACAGTGCTTCTGACACCCCACAGCATAGGGGTTACCATATTCAATCTCCCAGTGTAGAAACGGAGATTCAAATTCCTGGTGAGACTGCCATTTCTCCTGCTTCAACATATGATCTGGCTGAAGTTGGTAACATTCATAAGACCTCACTAGAAGCAACTGCTGATGAAGGACATGGTCCTGAGGCAGGAAGTCCGCAATACCATGACCAAGGGGCACATGCTACTACTGATCTACACTCAGAGCATGTTCATCCTGATTCTATCAGGAGGTCAAGTGATTCAGTAAACATTGATGATGACCTGGGCTTCTTTTATGATGTTTTAGCCCAAAACACCATCCTCGAGGATGAGGTGAGCAGACTCAAAGAGCTGCTTGCCAACATTTCTCAAGATCACAGACCATCTACCCCTCACAACCCACATATGGCACCTTCCTCTGAAGGTCTCCCATACACTGAGCCACTCCAAAACACTCAGCCACCTGCCTCTACTTCTCGCACTATTTCCCAGGGACAGAACCCCCCTGAGCAAATAGCTGCTATCTTTCAACATTCCTTACCTCTCATCAGATCAACTATCACTGATATTGTCCTTAAAACCCATGATGAGAGGCTTCCCTCAGTTATACAACCCATGATAGAGGATGTTGTGAGCAAAAGGCTTTCTGACAATCAAACCCTTGCTACCAATGCAACCAAAAAGGGGGAGATTCAGTCAATGAAAGCAAAAAGAAAGAGGATGGCAGATAGGAAAGAAACTAAAAAGGAGAAGGTGAAGGATGCTGACATGGACAAAGTGACTGAAAGTACTAAAGACTTTCATGTCACATACAAGAAAAGGAAGAATGAGAAGGAGACTGACTTGGAGACAATGGTGAAGAAGGCTGATGCCGAACACAGCCGATCAATGGATAACATCATTGATCAGTTGTTTAGGCAAGGCCACGACACTGAAAAACTTGACTCGGAAATCAGAAGACTAGAGATTGAAGAAATCCAAGCTAGATGGGCAAGTTATGATGTGCTGGAAAGGGAAAGGTTAGAGATCATGATCAGGTTCATAGCGAAATATCTGGGTAGATCATTGATTGAAATCAAGGCATGGTCCAGGGACAACATCTTGGCAATAACCACCAAGATCTGTTCGTCTGAAGTATACACAAAAGGATTGGTTATTGAAGCCTTAAACGAAGCTGGTGCTTGGAGCAGGACTGAACTAGTCAAGCAATCTAAAGCCGACCTCACATCTAGAATGCTAGAACAGCCTGTCAACATTCCCATACCAAAACCACCACAACCACAACCCACCAAACCAACTCCTCTGCCCTCAAAACCAGTAGCCGATGAAGTACCCTAGAAGAGGAAGAGAAGGGTACTGAGGCTAGAAGAAGATAACGAAGATAATGATAAAGATGAGATAGGCTGCCACTCTCAGCTATTATACAGTTGCCGAAGGCCACAAGTCACTCTCCAACAATTACTCCTGAAACTCAAAGGCAAATTATGAAAGTGAAGCTAGAAGAAGAAGAGCTTCACAAACAACATGATAAGGAATTGTTGAGGAGGGTTGACAAAGCATATGCTGCCACATCTTCAATCATCAACATGAAGAAGCATGCTCTCAGATTATACACTCTTAAACAAACATTTCAATATCAAAAGGAGAGAGTGAGGATTTGGCCTGATCCCAGGGTGTCTCATAGGATTCACAAGAAAAACATTTCACAGAGATACATTGGCCAAGTGAAGAAGATTGTAGATGAAGTGATCTAACTGGTCTTTGTAGTATCACCCTGGGAAATCCTAGATGACTTCAAGAAAGCCTATAAAGCTAACCTGACCCCACAGAAGATGCTGGAAAATAAAATGGTGAAAAAGGGGTTAGTATATAAGAGGCTTGAGGAAGTCAGAAAGAATGAGCTCCAGTTGTTCTTAGAGGGTAATCACCCAGATGAATTTGCTTATAGAGTAATAACAACTGTGGAACTCAAAAATGGGAAACGGGTCAAATATATCTGAATATTATGGGCCAGAATCACTTTTTGAAGGGGGAGCTGAAGAGCTTACCATGGAGGACCACATAACCTTCCTTGAGGCCTATACAAGGGAGTCATACAGACTCATTGTTGGGAAGTAGATCTCGTGGACGGGGTAACAACTCTGTGTCCAGTTCCCCAAGACAGAGTTCCCATTCGTCCTTTGCCAAACAGATCATTGAGACTTCTTCCCAGGCTTGTGCTTATATGGGTTACTTCTGAGCTGATCTAGAAGACAAAAAGACCAAATCATTCTGCCATAATAAGTGGGACATCTTCAATAAGTTTAGAGGTTTTGGCTGCATTGGTTCAGGGGGAGTTTGTTGGGCCAAAAGAACCAATGAGCCTGATCAGAAAAACCTCTAAGTCCCACAGATATCAGAACAACTGCTGAAGACTTCATCAGCTCTTTGACAAAGTCTGAAGACTTTAACAGCTCAAGACTAAAGTACCGAACACTTGAACAGCTGAAGACCAAAGTCTGAAGATCAACAGCTGAAGACTAAAGTACTGAAGACTTCAACAGCTGAAGACTAAATTACTAAAGACTTCAACAACTAAAGACCAAAGTTTGAAGATCAACAGCTGAAGAACAAAGTACTGAAGATCAACAGCTGAAGCACAAAGACTGAAGACAACAGCTGATGACAACAGCTGAAGTTCAAGTACAAGTACTTAAGCCTTCGGAGTTTGTTACAACAGCTGAAGAAGCATTCTTCAGTTGTTGTGATGGTTTCCTTTCAGTAGTTTTCTTTTTGTTTCGGTATTTGTAAAACGACTGAAGAGCATGTTCTTCAGTCGTTGTAGTTTCAGTAGTTTCTTTTCAGTAGTTGTAGTGATAGTTAACACTTAGTATTTTTGTAAGAAGATGTCAGCTGTTTTGACATCTTCAATAGTTGTGTTAACTCTCAGTAGTTTGAATAATTCTTATAGATGTCACTATCAAGTGACATCAGCAGACGTCACATCTCCTATATAAGGAATGTTCCACCACGACATTCCTATATAAGGGATGATTGACCTGATTGTAAGTGTGACATTTTGCCACCACGAAGGCGCGTATTGAATGAAATCTTTGATTTGCAGAATTCTCTCTATAATTTTTTGTTCTTACTTTGAATATCAACTGTATTCTTGTGAATTGTCTAATTCATTGTTTGATTTCCTCTGTAATACTCTCTAATCAATCAAACCTAGAACACTGATCCTAACAGGTGAAATGGAACAATCAAACCGATAATCCACAATGGATGACGTTTAGATGATTCTGAGCTTCTTCCAAATGTTATATGCACCTCCCGAGCCTCGAGATGATCATGAAGTCTTGATTCCTAAGAGAGTTCTACAGAGTAACTCTCCCACCAAAGCTTGCCAAAAATGGTGAAGTTAGGCTTCTATTTATAGGCTTTCTAGAGTGTTTAAGCACGGCCCCGTGCCTAAAAGGCATGGCCCCATGCTAGTACAATGCTTACGAAAGTTGGTCGGCTCGTACATGCAGGTTGTGTCGGGCACGACCCCGTGCTAAATAGGACATGGCCCTGTGTTGGAGGTGGGGCACAGGCCCGTGCTACTTTTAGGGAACATTACTTTTTGTCCTGTCAGATGTCCAAACACGAGAGTGTGTTAATTTAGCACGGGGTGTGTTTCTGGCAATGCATGGGGGCGTGCTTAAAGAGGCACGGCCCCGTGCTTGGACTCCAACGCTCAGATTACTTCAATTTCTTACTAAATATGCTTTTTTTGTCCAACTTGCCCTTTTATACACCTGAAAACACAATTTAAGACTTTTAATTACATTTTCATCATTTTAAGGAAGATATTAAAGAATAATTGATGTGCTTTTGATAGGATTTTTATGTATAATTTTGAGCACATCAAACATCCCCACACTTGAACTTTGCTTGCCCTCAAGCAAAAATCACTTAAATGACAAGTCCACCAAAAACGAAATAAAACAAATTATAAACATGTCTTTCAAGAAATACGCAAGTAAACATTATTTTCATCAAAATATAAATATTCTAAGCATATGTAAAGTGATATCCTAATAAGCAATAGGTTAGTAAAGATTATAATCATGCAAAAATCCACACTTCTCACAATGTGCACTCACACTCGGCTCAATATATGGAGTCATAATGAAGATTAAGTATGACTAATAGATGCAATTGCCTAGTATGAATACGTGTGAAATCATAAGCTTGTTAAGGGATCAAATCTCCATCTACTTCGATATTTACTTGCATAAATAATTAGGTCTTTGATTGGTTGTAATTTGGCTCGGGCTCGAGTATGGAATATTTGGAAAAATGGTTAATTCCTAAAGACGACGGTCTTGGCTTATTTTTCTAACATAAACTACAAGGAAAGCAATAAAGGCTCCCTATACAATACTTCAAGCTAGAAAGAATATGGTAGCTTGAGGACTCGTTTACGATCAGATTGTCAAGACCATATTTTGCTTTCAAGAATCGTACTTCATCTTCCACCCGAAGATACACAAAACTTTCTTTTCTCAAGGATCGTTCGGCTTAAAGCCTAATAGCACCCATTGGATTAGTTCTGTGTATTCGTATTGAGATTCAGTTTGATTCTTTTTTCATTTTCCATTATGAGACCAATTTCAACAATTCGGGTATCTTTCATATCTTTTTGCCGGTCTCTCTATAGCACTTTTTGAAATTCCACAAAATGGCGGAACTTGTTCCTTTTTTTGCCATTTCTTTCTTGCGTCAAGTGTGAGATTGAAAATTTGTTCGCAGATTTCAGGGGGAAGTCCCGGTTTTGCGTGATGAAGGCAACAAAGCAAATTGAAATCAAAAGAATGCATTCCAGTTCTTTAAGGTCTGCCAATAAAAGACCAATTTTATTATTATTATTAATATTATTATTATTATTTAAGCCAAACACGTGTCTTTAACAAAAACGGATTTTGTAGAAGGCTTTTGGTTAAGTGACTTGGTGGCTCGGGTGATTGAAAGATAAAAAACATTTAAGCTCAACGGGCTCACTATGGTTGACGTTCGGGTAAGGAAAATAAAGACAATGGTTGGGGCTCGAATGGTTAAGGTTTCCTAGTGCCTAACTCATTTTTATGCAACAAATACTAATTATGGTCTTGAAATGCATACCCAAAGCAAGTTCTAAATACACGTATCATATGGCACCCTAAATTAAATCCAGAATGAAAGTAGAATTGCAATTTTGCAAAAGTTGTTTAAGGCTAAAAAATAAACTCGCATATGGATGGAATTGGGTATAAGTGCTTTATTTTACATGATTAAATATTTTACTAGATTAGATTATTGCTTTTAAGCATATGACAAAAAACATTTTCATTTATTTGGACGTCATGAGTTTACTTCATTATTTCCCGAAAACGTATATTTATAGTTTGGTTTATCAAAAATTTTATTTTTGGTTTCTTGTCACAAAAATTACTTGGTAAGTGATCTTCTTTTGAAAGTTTTAAATTTGGACCTTTTTAGCAAAGTCAAATGCATTACTCCCATCACCACACTTCAAACTCACATTGTCCTCAATGTGATTAATATAATTAAGATCGAGAAAGGGTAATGAAATAACTCTCCTAAAAATGATGAAATTTTCAGTTGTGTTTCGTTGGCCTCGTGTTGTTAGAATCCTCGGTATCACCTGAAATGTCACCAATTTATTAAAAGCGTTAAAGTCCTAAACACCCAAAATAAAAACAAAACGACATAAATTAAAAGATAGATTGGCACAAACAACTGTGTCGGGTCCCCGAAAATGATATGGTTTTCAAGGGCTTTGTGGGGGAATATCCCCACACTCATGGTACATTCGGTTCCTCATGTATGTGACATCGTTATTGAGGTCATCGACTCGGGAGTGCAGACTTTCGACTCGGTTGAAGGCTTGTTGGGCATATTCAAATGATCACCGTGCATGGTTGCTGGTTGTTTGTATTGACTCTTAAAGGTCTAACATGGTCGGGAATTCCCTTGTACGTGAACTTGAAGATCCAGCTCCGGCTCCTTCCGGCTGTATTGGCATGTCGAGATCCATAATTATTTCTTTGGGGTCCACCGGATCCCAGATTTGTCCCTTCTTACCATGAATCTTGGCTGCCCATTTGGTAGGCTTGTCACCATGTACGTACTTGTGCAAATGCTCAAGTCTAACACTCCCAGCATCACTCCTTCAGTTCCCGCAGTGTTATAACCATAGATTTCGTATAAGTTCAAAATCTAGCTTCCTCCAAACATAGGTGTTGGAGCACCTGCAATCGCATTCATTGAGAAAGATTACAAAACAATAACCAATATTACATGGCAACTGATTAACCATACAATATAAAATGAACAAGTCCCTCAAGTTAACAACTCCCTCGCTTTGACCACGAGCTGTTATGGAATGACTAAGTAACTGATGAATGTATTGCAGCAGCGGGTCTCGTATCTGACTACTTTTTGTTTTACTCGAGTTGAACCCTCCAGCTCTAATCCGCTCCCAAAATGCTTTCCTCATCGCACCACTTTCTATGTCTTTACTTTCCTCGTCCGGGAAAGTATGGTATGCCGGCATTCCAGATACTGCTTCCTCCTCCATTTCCTGTTCCGTGTAGATCCCGAGATAGACACCGAACAAGGCAATGGATATTTTGTGCTAATGCCCAGCAAGTCTGAATGAAACTGCATTATTATCCCAAGGATCAGAGTCTTTCATGCTAAATTTGAAAGATGCTAAAAATTCAAGAGTTAGTTCATAAACGGAAGGTCTATTTTGTGAGAATAAACGCTTTCATTGGACACTCAATAATGTATTGTATCTTTCTAGCTGTCCAACTGCCGCTAGTGTTTCTTCATCTGCTTATAAATGGGGTCTTTCGACCCTTTGTAATAGCCTTTAAAGTCTCTCATGGCACCATCTCTCGCGGCATGCTTCAAAATGTAAGTAGGGATGATTCATGATCCTTAAATTTCAAAATATGTTAATCTATGCAAAACCGATTTCTTGAGCAGTTTCATGATGTTAGTGAAAATCATGTGTTTTTCAAGACATAACATCATAATGGTTCATCTCATGATCAAAAATGGGTTAAAAGTTTATCATCCAAGGAAAAATTTTGAACATGGGAGTGCGTTTTGTGAAACGTGGGGGTGCGGTAAAGATGGTAAGGCATGGAATCTTGACTCGAGCACGCGTGGTTATGTTTGTAAATCGTTGATTAAACATGGGTTTAACGTTTTCTTACTTAAAAATTCAAAGATTGAATGTTTAACATTTTAATTATTTGGTAATAATTCAAGATACCCAAAAATATATTTTATGTTTAATACCACTTGGGAACTCTTGAACATGATTAACAAATATTTCACCACGAATTATAAAGATAGTCTTGATAATGATAAAAGAAAACAAACTAATTAGCTAACTAAACAAACTGATAACTAACGAAACATACTAAATAACACTAATCTACTTACAAGAATAAACATGAACAAGTAGGTTGAAGGTATTCATCATTCCATGAAACGTTTAAGAACAAGTCTTTACATATAATTGCTAGGATTTCGGTTGTTTAGAGACCTAATCACCTAACTACATGTAAATGTCTTTCATAATCAAAGGAATTAGTACAATAACCTTTTGTTCAAACACTCTTGAAAGAACTCTTGAAAAGATGAAAGAAAATGGAAAAAACAAGATGAAAATGATAGTGGATACGACTTTGCACGCAATTGAGGTTGGTATTTAACATGAAAATTGAAGAGGAACAAGACAAAAGGCTGAAATATGTCAGCTTGTGTCATTTTTTGTCGAACACGGGGGCGTGTATACTTGAGCACGGGGCCGTGTTCAAGTATTGTTAGGTGGTATCAGTCTTTTGTTGTTCCTTTTTTCAGTTTCGCGCATTATGTAATTTTCCCGGTTAAGTTTTACCACTTCAATCATCAGAAAAGATTTCTTAAGGTCCTAGAGTAAATAAACCCAAGCCAAAATGAAAATTACATTTCTTAAGGTCCTACGGTTACATAATGCGTTAAAAGCCGAGAATCTGAAACACAAAACGAGACTCTTTAACGCACAACAGCGCACTTAGCACATCACGAAATGCTTCTAAAGAAACCTCCACACATTTTGTGTGGAAGGTTCGGGATGTGATAGTGAGAGGTGCGGTTGCTTAATTCCGCAAGCTGCCGGTTAATGGAAATGAGTTCCTCGCTCATGTGTTGAACTTTTTGGATAAGTTCAGCTAAGCGTTGGGATGCAGTGAGGTTCATTTCAGTCAGTTGTTTGTTTAGTTCATGCAGCTTGAAGAAATATTCCTGAGTCGTTGGTTCTCCTGTTTCAGAACATGGTTTCTTCACAGGATTCCAGTTTGAACTTCCGTGACTTGATTCTTTCATTTTTCAGATGTTTATAAACAGTAGTGAGTGTGATGAAAGAATGGAAGAAGTGTGGTATTTATATACAGGTCATGGAAAGTGGATACGGGGGCATGCTTGGCTAGGCACGGCCCCGTGCTTGTCAGAATTCGTCTTAAATTCGACCTGCAACGTTCGAGAGTCGTCAACGGAGATCGTGGAAAGAAATTTGTCAGAGACACGGGGGCGTGCTTGATGAGGCACGACCACATGCTTGTGCTTGTGGGATCCTAAAAAGCAAGAAAATTTTATGTACAGGTGTTGCGTTTAAGTTTCAGGTCTTCGGCACGACCCTTCCCCACACTAAGTTTTCGTCGGGGTGGAGGTGTAATTCCTCCGAGGGAATTTCGGTTGGTCCATCGTTATACGGTTTCAAACGATGACCATTTACTTTGAAACTTAAACGTTCGTGGTTATAAATTTCAATGGCACCATTCAGAAACACGTTTTTGATCGTATAAGGTCTAGACCAACGTGACTTTAGTTTTCCGGGAAACAAACGTAAACGAGAGTTATACAATAAGACACGTTCTCCCACATAAAATCGGTTTGTGTTCTTTAATCGAGTGTCGTGGAATTTCCTTTTCTTTTCTTTGTAAACCCTAGCGTTTTCGTACGCTTGTTCTCTCAATTCCTCTAATTCGTGGATTTGTAGGGATCGATTCTTTCCTACAAGGTCTTGGTCCAGGTTTGTTGCTTTAAGTGCCCAAAAAGCCTTGTGCTCTAGTTCCACAAGTAGATGACACGACTTCCCATAAAGTAGTTTAAATGGTGTTGTGCCGATGGGAGTCTTATAGGCTGTTCGAAAAGCCCATAATGCATCATCTAACTTCATAGACCGGTCCTTGTGATTTTGACCTACAGTTTTCTCAAGGATTCATTTGATGCCTCGGTTAGTGACTTCAACTTGCCCATTCGCTTGTGGATGCTAAGCAGTTGTAAAGAGATGGTTAACACCATAACACGCCATTGCTCGTTCGAGCTGATTGTTATAGAAATGAGTTCCTCGGTCACTAATTAGAGCTTTGGGGGCACCGAAAAGAGAAAATAGTTTTTTAAGAAATTTGACAACGTTTCTAGCATCATTAGTAGGCAGGGCTTGAGCTTCAGCCCATTTTGAAACGTAATCAACTGCTACCAAGATGTAACGACTGCCAAATGACACCGGAATGACCCCATGAAATCAATACCCCATACATCAAAGATCTCGCATAGTTGAACTGGTTTCTGAGGCATCTCATCCCATGTTGAGATATTGGTTGCCCTTTGACATGCATCACAGGTGCGTAGCATGTTGTGAGCATCTTTGAAGCTCGTGAGCCAGTAAAATCTAGAGTCAAACACTTTCTTAGCTGTTAAGGTTGCTCCATGGTGTCCTCCGGTGGGTCCTTCATGACAGTGCCTTAGAATTTGTTCTGCTTCTTTTCCGTATACGCATCTTTGAATGAGTTGGTCTACACTGATGCTGAATAGATACGGGTCTTCCCAATAGTAATGTTTGATATCAGTAAAGAACTTCTTCTTTTGCTCATAAGTCATTCCTTTGAGAAGGATTCTGCTTGCTAAGTAATTTGCAAAATCAGCAAACCAAGGATGTTCATCGATTGAGGACTGAACGTGCATAAGGAATTCGTGAGGAAAGTTGTCATTTGTTATGGCTTCCTCAATTTGTGAAGGACTTGAATCCTCATGACGCGAGAGACGATCAACCGCTAGATTTTCTGCTCCCTTCTTATCACAAATTTCGATGTCAAATTGTTGAAAAAGAAGGATCCAACGAATCAATCTTGGCTTTGCATCTTGTTTGTTGAAGAAATAACGAAGGGTTGCATGATCGGTGTAAACCATTGTTTTTGAAAGGATGAGATACGCGCGGAACTTGTCAAATGCGAAAAACCGCAAGAAGTTCTTTTTCGGTGGTGGTGTAGTTTTCTTGTGCGTCGTTTATGGTTTTGCTCCCATAATGAATTGGGTGGAATTGCTTGTCTTTCCTTTGTCCTAATACGGCTCCTACCGTGAAATCGCTGGCGTCGCACATGAGTTTAAATGGTAGCGTCCAATCCAGGGAAACCATGATTGGAGCAGTTACCAGCCTCTCTTTAAGCAATTTGAATGCATTAATGCATTCGTCAGAAAATACAAATTGAGCGTCTTTCTCGAGAAGTTGAGTCATTGGTCGAGTGATTTTTGAGAAATCTTTAATGAAACGACGGTAAAATCCTGCGTGACCTAGAAAACTTCTGATATCTTTCACGGTTGTGGGGTGTGGAAGTTTAGAAATTGTGTCGACTTTGGCTTGATCGACTTCAAGCCCTGCTCGAGATATTTTGTGTCCTAACACTATTCCTTCCGTAACCATGAAGTGGCACTTTTCCTACTTTAAAACAAGGTTAGAATCTTCACATCTAACTAGCATTTTTTCCAGATTTTCAAGACATTGCTCATATGAGTTTCCAAAGATGGAGGAATCATCCATGAAAACTTCTATTGAGTGTTCAATCATGTCATGAAAAATTGCTACCATGCATCTTTGAAATGTAGCAGGAGCATTACACCATCCAAAGGGCATACGCCGATAAGCAAATGTGCCATATGGACATGTGAATGTCGTCTTCTCTTGATCTTCGGGAACAATGGAGATTTGAAAATATCCTTAGAAACCATCTAGGAAAAAATAGAACATTTTTCCAGATTATCGCTCAAGCATTTGGTCAATGAAAGGAAGAGGGAAGTGATCTTTCCTTGTGGCGTCACTGATTTTGCGATAGTCTATGCAAACTCTCCATCCAGTAACCGTATGAGTGGGAATAAGCTCATTCTTCTTGTTAGTTACAATAGTCATTCCTCCTTTCTTTGGAACGACTTGGACGGGACTGACCCAAGGTGAATCAGAAATAAGGTAAATTAAACCGGCATCTAGCAGTTTGATTACTTCTTTCTTCACCACCTCTTGCATGCTCTGCTTTAATCATCTTTGAAGTTAAATGATGGATTGAAGTTCTCCTCCATCAATATTTTATGAGTGCAAAAGGATGGATTGAATCCCTTGATGTCCATGATTTTCCATGCAATTTCTCGTTTGTGTGCCTTGAGTACATTGAGCAACTTGTTCTTCTCATCAATTGATAAGGCGGATGAGATTATGACAGGAACTTGAGTTGTGTTTTCAAGAAAAGCATATTCGAGATGAGATGGATGTTCTTTGAGCTCTAAAACCGGAGGGTCTTCTATAGAAGGTTTGGCTTTTGGTTCTAGGTCTTGCTCAATGATATCAAATGCTTCTTGATGAAGTGTTGTTTCATCAACTTCAAGTTCTTGAATGATTTGGTTCTCACAAACGGGTTCGGTGATTTGGACTTCTATTAGTTGAGTGTTGCAAGCTTCATTTTGAAGAGTTTTCTCCAAATGACAACTTATGATTGAATCGTAAGCATCAACGTAATAGAGTGAGTCATCATGATGTCGAGGGTGTTTCATGGATTGGCCTATATTGAAAGTTACTTCCTCCTCGTCTACTCTAAGCGTGAGTTTACCTATACAAACATCAATGAGAGCTCGAGCAGTCGCTAAGAAAGGTCGACCTAGGATAAGTGGAACATTTTTGTCCTCATCCATGTCAAGGATCACAAAATCAATGGGAAATACGAATTTGTCAATTTTAACTAAGAGATTTTCAATGATGCCCCTCGGATATTTGACAGAACGGTCAGCTAACTGGATGCTCATATGCGTAGGTCTAGGTTCACCTAGGTTAAATTTTTCGAAAACCGCATAAGGCATAAGGTTAATGCTTGCACCTAAATCAGCTAACGCGTTACTGAAAGAAAGATTTCCTGTAAGGCAAGGTATGGTGAAACTTCCTAGATCAGTCATCTTTTGAGGTAGTTTGTTTTTGAAGAACTGCAAAGCATTCCACATTTAAAACTACGTTTGATAACTCTTCCAGTTTCTTTTTGTTTGACAAGACACCTTTTAGAAACTCAGTGTAGTTTGGCATTTGTGCTAAGCTCTCCACCAAAGGCAGATTGATGTGGAGTTGCTTGAAAACCCCAAGGAATTTTCCATATTGTGCCTCAATTCTTTGTTGTCTCAAACATCCTGGATATGGAGGTGGTGGAACATAAGGTGGTGGTGGAACGTATTTCTTGGCTCGTTCTTCAATAACAACAGGTTGCTTTTGCTTATCACTCACATTACTTGGAGTTTCAGTTTCTACCTCTTCAAGGATGGGTTGTAATGCGGGTGCATCACCTTGAGTGGTTTTGCCACTCCTAGTGGTGATGGCTTTGACTTGAGCATTAGGGTTTGTTATAGTGTTGCTGGGCAAAGCTCCTTGAGGTCTTTCACATAGCTGTTGTGCTATTTGACCTACTTGGTGCTCTATGGTTTGCAATGATGCTTTGTTGCTTTTGATTTCAGCTTCATTTCTTAGAACCTCTCTTCATTTCTTCGATCAGATTTCCGGATGTACTCATCTATGGCTTGTGTGGTTAACAACAACTACTACAATAGGTCTTGCATTGATGATGCACCACGATCTTGGTTACTACTGCTTGGACCTTGGTATGGTGGTTTTTGTTGTTGGTAAAGTGGCCTTCAGTTGAATCCAGATGATTGTTGGTTACTACCAGCAACTCTGTAATTCGAGTTGCTTCTCCAATTTGAGTTGTTGTTGTATGAGTTGTTTGGGCCTCCTACGTAGTCAATATCTTCAACCATCATAATGCCTTGTGGGCATTTGTTGGTCTTGTGTGAATTTCCACACGTGTTGCATCGTGTTGGAGTTTTTCTTAGCTCGCTTTGCAATTGTTTGATTTTTTTGTTAGAGCTTCTAATTGGGTTGCAATTAGGGGTTCAGAGTCTACTTGATGAATACCTTTAGAACTAGGTTTGGTTCTTAAGGGATTGTAAGCAAAGCTCTTCTTAGCTGCTCTTTCTAAGGCTGGGTATGCTTCTGTTGGCATGACACTTCAAAAATCTCCTCCCACACTTTGGTTTACCGCTTGCTTGTGGGCTCTACTGATTGCATCATAAAAGAATTGACACTGTAGCCACAGATCAAGTTCGTGATGTGGGCATCTCCGAAGGAGACTTTTATATCTCTCCCATGCTGCGTGTAATGATTCATCGTCGTCCTGGCGAAAACTTGTGATGCTGCTTCTTAGTTTGGTAGTGCGATAGGGTGGAAAGTATTTCAAAAGGAATTGTTTAGCCATTTCTGCCCATGTGGTGATGGAACCAGGCACAATTGAATCAAGCCAATCGATGGCTAGGCCTCAAAGTGAAATTGGAAAAAGTCTTAGTCGAATGGCGTCACCTAAACAGTTATTGATTTTGAAGGTTGCACAGGTACGAAGGTATCGTGATATGTGAGCATTAGGATCTTCGTCTTGTAACCCATGGAACTAAACAGAGTTTTCTACGAGTTGGATAATAGTAGACTTAATCTCAAATTGTTTGCCACTATTGCTGGTTGGACAACACTAGACTCATAACCATCTATTGACGGTGTTGCATAGTGTGTCATCTTCATTTCCTCATCTTGGTTAGCCATGTCTTCTTTGGATGGTGTATCTTCCAAAATGTCTTCTTCAATGACTGGTGCAGCTTGTTGTGATCTTTTGCACAATCTTTGATGGAAAAGTCGTTCGGGTTCCGGAAGAGGGGGAACAAGTTCAAAACTAGACGAGTCGGACATACACTAACTTAATGAAGCATAAACTAACTAAGGCTTAAAATGAATCAGACAAAAGGAACTAAACTAACTAGGGCAAACTACCTAAAAAGAAAAATGAAGTTTAAACAAAAATATATTAACAAGTTATATACAAGATAGTCAAAAATTTAGTTTGTCTTTCAAACTGTCGTGTGTCCCCGGCAACGGCGCCAAAAACTGTTGGGGTTTGTTAGAACAAGATACATAGCTTAACCATTTAAACTTTGTGAAAACACAGCGGAAACATGCTTTATAACATAGTTTCTGAACTGAAATTTCGGGTTTCATCTTGATATTATAAAGTTACAAACAGACTCAAGAACAAAGGACCTTTTATATGTGAATAAGACTAGCTATGTAAACACAAAACAAACATTATGGACAGCCATAAAGAGGCTGCCACAACTACCTTTTCAGCAGCAAAAGAGTCGAGATTGAAGAGGATATGCTCCAAGAAAACGACTGAGGCACCAAAGGAGGTCCTCTCAAGCTTGCATACCCCAAGCTCTATGACAAACACCTTGTTTTTAGGATTTGAGCACCAAAAAAACGAAAGAGGAGGCTGCTGCAGACCTTTCAGCCGTAAATCTCTTCAACAAGAGGAGAAAACCCTTTTCTTTCTTGTGTCTTTTGCATGTGTGAGAGAGAAGAGGATGGAATGAATGTCTTGTCTAATGTGGGTGTTCCAAGACACAAGTGAAACAAAAGAGAGAAACCCCAAAGGGGCGGCCAAAATGCCCTTTAACATTGGGTTTTCCCCCGAAAACTTAAAACCCAATTTTAACACATTAACAAGTCACTAATATGAGTTATACATATAATTAAAGTTTTAATTGTATAACTCACACACACTGAATTATTATTTGGTGTTATTTAAGTAACTTAATAATATTACAAACAATATCTATAAACAAAATATCCATATAAATTGTTCAATCTCATATGCAACTTATTTAGAAAACCCATTTTCTAAATGGTATATTTATTTAATTGTATGATCATATCATCAATTAAATATATCTGGTGTTTGCTAAGCTTGTTGTAGGGTATGGCCCGACTTGGATCCTAACGTACTAACCACATCAATGTTCTATGTGTCTTGGGCATAAAGAATTCAACAATCTCCCACTTGCACAAGATTCATAGAAGATTGAGGCAAGTAGTAAATACCGCCTAACAACGGTTTACTACCCTTAATACGCATGGCTAAAAGCCATTCAATAACATCATTCCCTTCAAGTATCTAACTTCAAATGATTTAGGTGAATCAATCATTTATCCTTTTGTTACAGATGTCATGTTAAATCCAAGGAGACATAATGATCATTCCTTGTTGATTTAACTTAATCAGGCATTAGACATCTTGCAGATCGTTAAAGGGTGTGATTTACAACACAACAACACAAAGAGGAGATTAACCAAAATTTAATTAAAAACTAAACTGGATTAACAAAGATAAGACACTAAGAACACAAGTAATGTAAGAGATAGAACATAAAGAACACAAGTGTATGGTTTTCAAGAATGCAGTATATTGCTTTCTCTGTGTTCTATTACAAGTGTTACAAAGCATAATAGAAAGATACAAGAACATGAGATACTTATACTACATCCTACAGTCGGCTTTACTTTGAAAGCCAGCTGGATACAATTGACTAGACACACACAAAATCAATTGTAGAGTCAAAAGGCAGATTGCCTTTTGACTAGTGACTATGACATGCCATAGTTCACATCCTTATCTATTACAAAAAGGATAAAGTACATAAACTAGAAAGTTACAGACTCAAGACCTCGATGTACACTTACCAAAAGCATGGACCTTTTCACCAAACCATGTTACTTGGTGACTTGCAGAGTTGCAGCGGAAAGGTGTCCAGCTTTATGGAACAATACATCAGATAAAGCATGTTACTAAAAGTTTTCGGAAGAAATATGTCTTCATGAACTTGAAGCTTGGAAAAACTTTGTCTCTAAGGCGTCGGAAGACTTCATCTTTGGCTTCGGAAGATATTGGTCTTGGCTTCGGAATATTTCACACTTAGAGTATTTCTGTTGAACATGTGAAACTTCCGAAGCATTCCACTTCAATGCACTTATGCAGCATGCAGGAAAGACTAAAGATGTTTAGGTTGCATCAGCCTCTTCATTAATCTCTACAAACTCCCCTAGGCTAATGCTACCAAACACTTAGAAAACTTCAGATATTAACAACCCTCATTGGGATGATCACCATTCCTTTCTTCATAAGATGATGAGGATCCTTCAGCCTGTCAAAGTGTCTTCTCATGTCAAAGAGGCCATGTATAAATGTCTTCAATGCCTTGATCTCTAATAACATGCCACCTTTCTGGATTTGTGGTGTATGTCCAAGACAAGATGGGTCTTCCTGATGCTAGAGGAGCTACTAAAGTTGGAGTTGGTTGAGCATCCTCTGGCTGCACATCCTCACGATGTTCTGACTCTTACTGAGGTTTAGAAGGGGATGCAGGCTTCTTCTTCTTCTTAGACTTTGGTTTAGAAGCCATCCTCTTCTTTCTCTTTCCAAATTTTAACTGAGGAGACTGGCCTGCAACACCAGATTGATCTTCACTGTCTCTCTCAGTTGGGACTTCCTCTCTCTCAGGCTCAGAAGGAGAGGGAGGTTGACCCTGCTAGGATCAGAAGACGAAGCTTGCTGAGCATTAGCAGGAGGTTCGGGTTGTGTTGTGTCTGTTTTTTCAATCTTAACCTCCACTTCAGGTGGGGCCTAACTTTGAGTGGAGTGTAAGTCAGTGAGCACTGCACTCTTAATCTTCTGCTTGATTACCCTAATATGCTCATCCATAGTGGATAGAGACATGGGTCAAAGTCTCCTTCCGGAGAATCCATACAGCTTCAAGAAGCTCATCATCCTCGGCCTATGAGTTGACTTCTTCATGCTCTTTTGAATGATGGCTCTTGGCTTTGCAACCTCTTCTGTTATCTTCTTCTTTGTTGTCTTTCTTTCCTTGACTAAGGCAAGCTCAAGTTGTTTCAAATACTCAAACTGAACATAGTCATAAGGTAAGGGAAGGAGTGCATCTGCCTGATGGAGACCTATGGCACTCAGGTAGTTAATCATCTTGATTCTGTCTTCTTCCTTATCCACCTGAGGTTCTTGTTGAACCACATCCTCTTGTTCAGGGCTTTCTTGAGCTGGTGAGAGGGTAGGCATACCTCTGTACATTCTTTTTCTTTTCTTTCTTCTTTGACCTGTACTAGGAGTTCTGCATCTTCTGCCTCCTTCTCTCTTGACCTTTTCAGATCAACCAGCTTATTCAATTCATCAAAGGGAGAGAAATGATATTATCTATGTCATAGTTCCTAGTCGGAAGATAGTTGACCTGACTGCCCTTAACTCATCATTCTGAGTATCTGGTCTGGGGGCAGCCCTGATTGCAAACTCCATGAGTCTTGAAGACTCAGTAGAGGAACCTTCTCCCCTTAGCCTCCTTTTCCTCTCTCTCCTCCTCCTCAATCTCCTCAGATGTCATTTTTCTTTTCCTTTGTCACTCACAGACCTTTGTGACTCAGGGTGGGGAGAGCTTTGGCCTTCATTGCTTGTTGCAGCATCTGAGCTCAGGCCAGAGAGAGGTTGAGAAGCACCTTCACCAGCAGGTGTCTCAGAAGGAATATGGATCTCTACAGCAGTTGGAGATGATGAGACAGAGCTCTCAGGTTCTGTCACTAGGCCTTCAGTCAAGGTTTCCCATATGAAGCTAATCTTAGGGTCTACCTTAACATCCAGTTGACCGATGGCATTGCCTGATTGCCTTAGTCTCCTTCTTAGGCTAAACTCTATAATGATCCTGTCTTGGATTCTTTTAGCCAGTCTGTCAGCTTGCCTTGATTGGCTTGGGTTGACAAGTGGCATCTTGACTCGATCCAGACCTTCAAAGTAGTCCATGTTCTGAAAATTAAAGACTTCATGTTGTCCTTGAACTCTTATGATGACAAGGGCCTTCCAGTTGTTGTCATACCTCCATCCAATTATGTGATTGAAGGATGATGAAGCTGACATAGCCCTTGGTATCCCATCCTCAAACAGACTCTCTTGAAGGAGTCTGTGTAGTCCACATCATTGTGAACTAGAGGAGGTTGCTGAGAATGCATAGTTGTAAGTGAGGATGGTGAGTCCTCAATGTCCATTCTCTCAAAGGAACTCCCAGGTTATGTGGCAGTAAAGTGTCTCCGAGCTGGAGGATAGATCAATCACATCCACAGGTTCTTCTGTTCCTGGTTGAGCTCTCCTTAAGGGTCTCCGAGCTAGTTTTTCCTTAAAATATGAAATCTCAAGTTGCCGATCATTGATCCTATTGTTTAAGGTAGTCACATGAGATTCAAGGTGACTAACCTTTGAGACTAAATAGGTGCATGTTTTGGATAGTTGTTGCACTTTTAGTCTCAAATCCCCCTCATCTTCATCAGAAGATCACTAGGGGTGGAGAAGATTGGACTAGAGTCCTTTCTCTCATGACCAGTTCTAAGTTCTTAGCCACTAGATTTCCTCTGCTTAATGGCAGTCTGAGTTGAGATGTCAGTAGGCTGAGTTGCCATGTTGAGGTCTTAATGATGTAATCACTTGCAGAAGTGAGAGCCTCTTCCATATGGACATCCTAAACAAGTTCAAGACTGTCCACCTTAGTTGTAGGGGACTGTTGTGGGATAGATGTAGGAGACTCAGTAGTATTCATCTCTCTTGAGTAGGAGAAAACAAGAGAGACTCATTATACTCACTGAAACCTAGATCTTCATCAGTATAGAAGTTAAGGTTGGGAATTGGTTGGTTGAGGCCTATAGGCTGGGGATGGTAACTGTCCCCTGAAGGTTGATCACTTGAGTGTTAAGACTCGAAGTGATAGCTTAAGGCAGTAGGGCAAATGAGCTCGTCGGGCTGAGCATGAGGAACCTTAGCACTGATTCTTGAAAAAATGGGAGTGGTCTGCTCCTCAGGAGAAGTGGGAGCTCCAGTATCAACTTCTTCCTGTATGGGTGAGTGTATGGGGGCCTCCATAGACTGAATAGTCTGAGCAAGGGTTTGTTTGGATTTTATTGGTAGGTGATGGAGATTTGAGGCTGTGTAGGTGGTTGGAAAGTAGCAGGTGTGGGTTCAACACTATCTTGTACTGCTAGGTTGTCTGCTTGAGCAATGAGCTCTAACATTTTTGGGACTAGGGCTGTTTCTACCCCAGAGAATCCAACAATGGACTTTCTTAGTGTTTTAAAGATGCTGGGCTTCATCTGTCCTAATTAAAGAATGTTACCTGTTTCCCTTAACTGTGAGCCCAGTTCACAGTTAAGAATGTACCGGACATATCTAGGAAACATGTAATACTCTAAGAAGTGTAAATTGGCAAGCAAATTGTATAAACAAACTGAGAGTACCTGAATTGACCCCTTGAACCATTCCATGGACTATGAAGGAGAGATCTTCAGGAATCTGGTCCCATCCACCATGCTGTTTGATAAGTTGTGAATGACCACATGGAGCAGGAATCTCCATTTGGATGAGACCTTCCCTTTCCTGAAGGTCTTTACAGAGAAATCTCCCTTATACACCATCTGCTCAAAGGAATGATTTACAACTTCCTTTGGGAAGAACACCTCACCTTCTTCATCATCCAGCTGAAGATGTCGGTTGATGATGGCTGGAGTGATGAAGATTGTTCTCCCCTGCACTGTGGTAGACAGTGCCTTCTCCCCGTCCATAATGACCTCTTGGTAGGTCTTCCAGAATTCAAGCAACTGATCCTCATAGAGTGGAGGATCAATAGTTAGGGAGGTGAAGTAGTTTGACAGAGACAAGAAACGGCAAACCTCTGAGAAATAGGATCTTTCTCAGACCATAACAGAGCAACTTGATTGTGTTGTCTGTGTAGCTGCATGGTAAAGTTTTGATTATTTCTGTGAGCAAGGTTAGCCATTATGAGGTAGCTTAGAGATGAAAAAGAAAGAAAGAAAGAAATTTTAGAGAGAAATTTGGGTTTTTTGGTTAGGAGGAAGTGTAGATGATAGAAGAGGGGAACCGTTCGGTTTATATGAGAGACGGATTTCAGATAAAGTTTAATGAAAGAGGATAAACTTTGAAATCCGGATGTCGGTCCCACCTCTGGAAAAGTAGTTTACTTTTTGCCCAAAAAGTAGTTTTCTTGGATGTCAAAAAGCTTCCGAAGGTTGATTATCTTCGGAAGTTTTAATGAAAAAGCTTACGAAGCTAAAATGACTTCGGAAGAATTTCTTGAGAGTATTTGATGATTTTGCTTTGGAAGAAAAAATTAAGACTTGAGTGCTTTGTATAGAAATCAACAAAGCTTCCGAGAGTTAATTTTTGTTTCGGAAGGAAAAGGTCCTTGAAAATAAGTAAGTGTCTAAGATAACTATTTAAGCTTCGGAAGATAAAATTGAAATTTCTTCCGAAGGTAAATTTCTTAGATTGTTAAATATTTTGAAGGTATGATTTTCTTCCGAAGTTAAAATGCATAACTTCCGAAGTATAATATCATCAATTAATCTAAGGAAAGTCTTCAGAGAAAGAGTTTTTTAATCCAAGGAAAACATGAGCTTATGAAGATGATAGACTAGACAACTTTAGAACACACATATTTTAAGAAATAATAAGAATTAGTTTTAAGAAAAATTTACTCAAGGTTGATCATCCCAATAGCTGATATTAGATATTTAAATCTTTGTTCATCCAAAGCTTTTGTAAATAAATCAGCATATTGTTCATCTGTGTGAAGCCTGACTAGTTTAATTAATCCCTTTTCATAATTATATGTTATTAGATGATACCTGATATTCATGTGCTTTGTCCTTGAGTGCTGCACAGGATTCTCTGTAATTGAGATAGCACTGTTGTTTTCTATGTGGATGAGAGTCTCCTTGAAATTTAACCCATAGTCTAGCATTTGATTCTGAATCCAAAGCACTTGAGCACAGCAGCTAGCAGCAGCAATGTATTCAGCTTCAGTAGTTGATGCGGAGACACAAGATTGTTTCTGCATTGCCATGAGACAACCCTTCCACCAAGAAATTGACATCCGCCAGATGTAGACTTTGCAGTCATAATGCAACCACCATAATCACTATCTGTATAAGCATACAGATTGAAGTCAGAATTCTTAGGATACCATAGACCAAGTGTTGATGCACCTTAGACGTATCTTAGAATCCTTTTGACAGTGATAACGTGAGACGTCTTAGGGTTGGCTTGATATCTTGCACACATGCATGTAGCAAACATGATATCAGGCCTGCTAGCAATAAGATAATAAGAGACCCAATCATAGCCTGTATAAGTGTTCATCTACACACTCCCCCTCAAGATCAGGACCAAGGGAGTGGTTTCTGGCTATGGGTGTCTTAGCAATCTTACAATTAGTCATATTGAACCTTTTGAATATGTCTTGAACATACTTTGACTGACTTATGAAGATGCCATCTTCAACTTGCTTCACTTGAATTCCCAGAAAGAAATTAAGTTCCCCCATGGCACTCATTTCAAATCTGTCTTTCATCAGCTTCTCAAAGTCTTTGCAGAGCTTTGGATTAGTTGAACCAAAGATGATGTCATCCACATATACTTGAACTAGCAATATGTATTTTCCTTGTCCTTTGATGAAGAGAGTTCCATCTATAGTACATCTCTTGTATCCATGTTTACAGAGATACTCAGACAGTGTTTCGTACCAGTTCCAGGGTGCCTGATGCAGCCCATAGAGAGCTTTGTCAAGCTTGTAGACATAATCAGGATGATCAGGACCTACAAAACCAGGTGGCTGTTTGACATAAACCACTTCATCTATCACTCCATATAAAAAGGCACATTTCACATCAAGCTGAAAGACCTTGAAGTTCTTGGATGCAGCAAATGCCAGGAATATCCTAACAGCTTCTAATCTTGCCACTGGAGCAAAGACATCAGTGTAGTCAATCCTTCTTCTTGTGTGTATCCTTGAACAACCAGTCTAGCTTTGTTCTTGATGATGATGCCTCTATCATCTTTCTTGTTCCTAAACACCCATTTGGTTCATATGGTAGTCTTCCCAAAAAGAAGAGGACAAAGTTCCAAACTTTCTGTCTTTGAATTGAAGCAGCTCTTGTTGCATAGCTTCAACCCAACTTCCATCCTTTAGAGCTTCCTCAACTTTCTTTGGCTCTATCTAGGATAAAAACAAGCGTGAAGACAAACATTGCTTCATGGGTTTGTCCTCTTGTCTTTACCGCGGAGGCAACATCTCCAATGATATTTGTGGTAGGATAAGACTTGTGGATCCTAAGTTGGGGAATCACAGCAAGTTGGTGAGAAAGATCTAAATTAGAAAAATTTAGATCTGGCATAGATGTTTCTCCCACCACATCAGCACACTTTTCAAGTGAAACTTGATCCAAGCAGTGTGTGACATCATTGATGTTCTCATCTATGGTGTGGTTAGTGGCATCAAGAAATTCTTGGTCACTGTCACCATCACCATTGTTGTCTTCTACAATTAAGGTGTTCTTATCTAGTTGTAGAGCCTCTAAGATGCAATTTGAAGGCATACCAGATGTTTCAGCTGAATTTGTCATTGTTGTGCTGATGGAAACCTCATTTGCAGAAGTAGTTCTAACTGGAGCTGAAGATGTATGACTTGAAGGTCTTCCTAGCTCAAATCTTGGGTCAGGATCACCTGTATTTAAATTTTCTAAAGATCCTGAAACATTCTCACAAGATTTGTTAAAATAGTTGGTAACCAAATCAAGATCAAATAGCTAATCTGGACCAGAACCAGCAACACATGGTGTGTGTTCATTGAAGGTCACATTGGATGACTCCTCAACTATTCTAGTTCTGAGATTGTACACTCTATAAGCCTTAACTTGTGAAGAATATCCAATAAAGTGTCCATCATCTGATTTCTCAGCAAATTTGGCAATTTGATCTTTGGTATTCAAGATGGTGCAAGGACATCCAAATGACCTAGGAAAACCAATGAAAGGTTTTCTCTTGTGCCAAAGTTCATAAGGAGTCTTGCCACGAGTCTTAACTACTAAAACTCTATTCTGCACATAGCAGACAGTATTGACTGCCTCTGCCCAGAAGGTGATGGGCAGTTTAGAGACAAACAACATGGTTCTTGTAGCTTCAATTAGCGTCTTGTTTCTCCTCTCAGCAACACCATTTTGCTGAGGAGTCCTGGAAGCACTAAATTGTCTTGCAATACCTTTTTCATCACGAAATGTATCAAGGTTTTGGTTCTTGAATTCTGTTCCTTGATCACATCTTATGATATTGACCTTGTGATCAGACTGATTCTCAATCTTTAAGATGAAATTCTTCAAAATCTCAGGAGTCTCATCCTTAGTTCTAAGGAAAAAGACCCAAGTGAATCTTGTAAAATCATCTGTGATCAGTAGACAGTATAAGGTCCTTCCTAAACTCATTACACTGGTGGGGCCAAAGAGATCCATATGTAACAAGTGTAGGGGTGTAGTGATGGAGTTCATTTCCTTAGGCTTATGAGATACCTTATGTTGCTTCCCTTTCAGGCATGCAACACAGTGATCATCACTTGTAAACTCTTTCATTGGCATTCTAGTTACCAGATCATGCTTAATCAATTTATTCATGTTCTTAAAGTTTACATGTCACATTCTTTTATGCCATAGGAAAGACTCATCACTACTGGCTTTAGATAGAAAGCATGAAACTTCTCCGGAGGGAGAGGTTTCTTGCAAATCCATCTTGTACATGTTTCCTTTCCTGGGGGCTCTAAGCAGGATATGCTCATGAGGAATGACCACACCAGGCTTAAGAACAATGCACTCATGTTCAGTAAAGAGCATGTTATGACTCTGATCACAAAATTGAGATACACTCAGAAGATTGTATCCAAGCTCCTTAACAAAGTTTACCTTTTCAATGTTGAGCTTAGCATTTGTGACCTTGCCCCTTCAAGAAATGTAACCACCTTCATCTCCTCCAAAAGCAACAGGTCCTTCATCAATCCTTTCAAAGTTCTGGAGTAGTGACCTATTACCAGTCTTGTGCCTGGAGTAGCCACTGTCTATGATCCAAACATTTTTGTCTGTCTTCAGCTGTCCCTGCACAAAGGAAAAATTTATTAGTTACATCTGGAAACCCAAGCCTTGCTTGTCTTGGGTTTATTTTCAGAAGGTAATTCAACAGTAATACATCCTATGGTTGTACTAAGAGGATCTTGAGCTGTTGTTGATGGAGAAATCTCAGTCACTTGGTCTTTCTTAGACGTCCACACCACCTTTGGAGTCTTGGACTTGACCTTCAAAACTTTAGAAACTTTTGGAGTTTCAGAAGTTTTGATGAATGAACCTTCGGAAGGTTGTGCAAACACTGCAGTAGACTTTAGTGCTTCGGAAGAACTCCTTTCTTCCGAGACCAAATGTTCTTCCAAAGAGAATTTTCCACTTCCCTTCTTGTTAGATTTGAAACTTCCTAAGGAAACTGGTTTTCCTTCCGAAGCCTGAATCTTCTTAGAACTCTTTGAAGCCTTTTTTTGGCCATATGGATAGTACCTTTAGGATTGAAGGACAATCCTTTGCAATGTGACTGGTGCTGTCACACATAACACAATTCATCTTCTTCTTCACAAGAGCCTTGTCTTGAGTGTAAGACTGTCTTTGGTCACTTCCGTTCTCCACCTTCATCTTTGCAGATGCTGAGACAGTCCTCTTGGGCTGAGAACTGTGTTTGGAGTTTGATGGACCAGGCTGTGCAGCAGTGACACATAGCAGATCAGTCTTCTTCTTGCTTCTGAGATGAGTTGAGCAAGAACCAGAACTCTTAGAAGAGTTTTGGTTGATGCATTCAGTGCCTACCACTTTAAACCCTGTAGAAATAAAAACTTGTTTCTGCTTAGAGTCAAAAGTAGCCTTGATCTCTTGAGCCTCCTTACCTTTCTTTTTCTCTTTTTGATCAAGTTCTTTCCCATGGACTTGGTCATCACAGTCTTCACTTTCTCCTCAGAAGGATAGTGGCCCTTCTTGGAATCCTCCTCTTCACTCTTTGTAGAGGGATTCTTCACTATCTCTTCTTCATCCTCCTCACTCATAGGATCTATGAGAGGAAGCTCATCTTCACAAGTTCCACACCTAGGAGATCTTACTGAAAAGATTGTGTGTGGAGGAGCTATCTCATTGGATCCTAGTCCCTTTCTATTTTGATAGCACACTTTGTTGTGCAGGGATGAGGATATCATGTTCTTGAAGGTCTCTTCTTCAAGAATACTCTTTTTTGCCCTGGCTTTGCTGATCACAAGCTCAGCCTGGCACTCAGTTAACTTGGTTATGAGATCTTTAATTTGAGTCCTAAAATCTGTGTGTTCATGTCTTAGAACTGAAATTGTTTTCTCTAAGTCCTCTATTTTTAGCTTATAATCATTTTCAGACTTTCTAAAATCAGATTTTAAAATGTTTAAGGACTCAATATCAGATCTCAGTTCCAAGTTATAGGACATGTACCTGTTAACTTTAGCAATGCATTCAGGAGTACAGAGATGTTGCAATACCTTCGCTTCATCATGATCTGCCATTAGTGCTTGGTTTGGAGAAGCATCTTCCACCTGAAAACTCCAGTCAAAGCCTCCTTCTTCAACAGCAACAGCAGCTTGCTGCTTTGACTTCTCATTATAGAGAACTTTGTCAGTGTAATTTGGTCTGGATTGTGTTGGGCCACCATTGGTTCTAGGTGCCTTACACTCTCTGGCAAAGTGGCCCATCAAGTTACCGTTGTAATACTTGACTTTGCCTTTGTCAAGTCCAAACTTTCCACTGGTTGCATTGCTTGGGAACTTCCTTCCAGTCCTCTTGTAGAACTTCTTGGCTCTGTGAGTGAGAAGAGTGATCTGCTAGACTATTTCCATGTACTCCAGATCATCTGGATGGATATAGTCCAGGTCTTCAAGTGTGAAAAGAGAGTTGCCATAGCTTTCATCAGAAGACACAAATGCTTGAGAAGAGCATGTCTCTTGGAATGGGCTTCCTTGAGTGTAGTTCTCCCTTGGTGTCTCTAGGAACGTGATGAAAGGACCCTTGGGTGAGTTGTCAGGGTAGCATAAAAGATGATGTTTGGGTTCTATGCTATCCCTTTCAACCAAATGTAGGGTTGAACCCATTTGATTGTTGGAGTTGCCAGATGAACCCTACATGTTCATCTCCATCTGGTAGCCACTGAGAATCCCATATAACTCTGCCAGAGTGAGAGTTTTGAGATTTTCAGTTTTCTTGATCACCAACAGTAGTGTGTCCATTGCCTAGAAAGTGAGGACATGAACTTCCTTACAATGTCTCTATTTTCAAGAGAAACTCCTCCATCCACTAGGGTGTCCACAATCTCAACATACCTGAAGTATTGCTCAGTCATGGTCTCACCTGTTTTGAAGGTGAAGTTTTCAAACTGTTGCTTCAGGAGATCCTTCTTGTTCTCCTTGGCTTCAAAGGAACCCTCATACATCAGTTTCAGTGCATCCCACAGCTGCTTAGCTGTTTTGCACTTCTTGAAACCTTTGTACACAGAGTTTGGAAGCGCTGTTTGAAGAGCTGTCATGGCTTTCCTGTCTATCTCTACTCTCTTCCTATCGTCATCAGAGTAGTTAGCCACATCCTTGGGGATCATACCAACACCAGTTGCAGAGGGTGTGTGGGTATGAAAGGTCCATTCTCAGTAGACTCCCACATTCTTGAATCAAGAGACCTGATGAAACCTTCCATTCTTAAACACTATGTGTCAAATTCATCAAGTGGGGACTTGTTCATGGTTCCAGTTTCCATATCAGTTTTGGAAATGACTGCCATTTGAAAAGTTTGGTATTTATGTGTCTGAGGGATCTTAAGATGGTGAGATCTTATATCAAGAACCTGAATGCTCTGATACCAAATGCAGGATCGTTGAAAGGTGTGAGTTACAACGCAACAACACAAAGAGGAGATTAACCAAACTTTAATCAAGCAGTAAACTGGATTAACCAAGATAAGACACTAAGAACACAAGTAATGTAAGAGACAGAACATAAAGAACACAAGTGTATGGTTTTCAAGAATGCAGTATATTGCTTTCTCTATGTTCTATTACAAGTGTTACAAAGCATAATAGAAAGATACAAGAAGATGAGATACTTATACTACATTCTACAGCCGGCTATACTTTGAGAGCCAGCTGGATACAATTGACTAGACACACACAAAATCAATTGTAGAGTCAAAAGGTAGATTGCCTTTTTACTAGTGACTATGACATGCCATAGCTCACATCCTGATCTATTACAAAAAGGATGAAGTAAATAAAGTAGAAAGTTACAGACTCAAGACCTCAATGTATAGTTACCAAAAGCATGGACCTTTTCACCAAACCATGTTAGTTGGTGACTTGCAGAGTTGCAGCGGAAAGGTGTCCAACTTTATGGAACAGTACATCAGATAAAGCATGTTACTAAAAGTCTTTGAAAGAAATCTTTCTTCATGAACGTGAAGCTTCGGAAGACTTTTTCTCTAAGGCTTCGGAAGACCTCATCTTTGGCTTCGGAAGATGTTGGTCTTGGCTTTGGAAGATTTCACACTTAGAGTATTTCTGTTGAACATGTGAAACTTCTGAAGCATTCCACTTCAATGCAGTTGTGCAGCATGCAGGAAAGACTAAAGATGTTTAGGTTGCATCAGCCTCTTCATTAATCTCTACACATCTTGCTCTCAACGAATAAGGGGAAAAAATTCCATCTTGACTACATACGTTTCTCACAAACACCTCATGTCACGCCTGAATATAGCCTTACGCACTGTCCATTATAACAGGGCAGTGAAGAACTAGCTCAAGGTATAGCACTTGGTGAATATTAAAACCCAATATGTATCTCAGGTCTGATGATACCAAATGATATTCGCCTTTTCTCAAATTTACTTATGATCAATGTAGAAGATTCCATGTAGTAAAATTTGAGATGCGGGTCAGTCCAATATTTGTATCCCACAAATATCTATGAACTTTGGCAGCAACCATTTGCTCTATATTCATTCCTTATGAATGTCCACCAATCCAAATTCATAATAATCTTACCCTCATACATGTTCCCACAAGTATGAACGACTACGGACATTTAGAGTAAACAATTTACCCATGCATTAAACATGCTAAATTGGAACATTTATTGAAATATTATAACCAGGTAATTTTATTCAAGTAGTAAGGGAGTTCCAAATATCCAAATACGAAATCACAGATCAAATCGAATCACTAGAATATCGAAGTCCCATGGCACAAGTATGACCTTCATGCTTTGCTTTTTCTAGGAGCTTCGTAAGATGATCCGCAATATTTTGATCTGTGTGAACTTTGCGAATACATATCTTTGCTTTCTCAACTTCATCTCGTATGTAGTTGAATCTCCGCTCAATTTGCCTAGTCTTTTGTTGAACACGAGGTTCCTTGATTTGAGCAATTGCACCCTCGTTATCACAAAAGATCTCTAGAGGGTCCTAAATTGAAGTGACAACCCCTAGATCGGCAATGAATTTCATCAACCATGCAGCTTCTTGAACTGCCAATGAGGTGGCGACGTATTCTGATTCTGTAGTTGACAAAACCAACATCCTGTTTAGAGCTCTTCCAAGAGACAACTCCTCCATTCAGAATGAAAATGTATCCTGATGTGATCGTGAATCATAACGATCGGTTTGGAAACTCGCATCCGTGTAAACTTTTACAATGAGTTCCTCATCACCAGATCCATAGATTAGAAACATATCTTTAGTCCTCCTTAGGTACTTAAGTATGTTCTTAACAGCCATCCAATGACTGCTTCCAGGATATTGCGGGTATCGGCTTGTCATGCTTAAGGCGCATGAAACATCCGGCCGAGTGCATATCATTGCATACATGATGGATCCAATAGCAGATGCGTATGGGATTGCCTTCATTTTATCTTGTTCATCCTTTGAGCTTCGACATTGAGTCGTACTCAATATTGTTCCTCTTTGATTAGGTACCGTACCTTTCTTAGAGTTCTCCATCTTGAACCTTTTCAAGATCTTATCATGTATGCACTTTGATTTAAACCAATCAACCGCCTTGATCTATCCCTATAGATCTTTATTCCCAGAATATAGGCGGCTTCAACAAGATCCTTGATGGAAAAACAACTTCCAAGCCAGGCTTTTACACCTTCCAAGGTTGGAATGTCATTTCCAAATAGTAGTATGTCATCAACATACAATACTAGGAAAGTGATGATGCTCCCACTAGCTTTCTTATATACACAAGCTTCATCAGCGTTCTTGATGAATCCAAATTTAATTACTTCTTCATCAAAACGATGATTCCAACTTCTCGATGCTTGTTTCAATCCATAGATTGATTTCTTTAACTTCCATACTTTGTTAGGATGTTTTGGATCGACAAAACCTTTAGGCGGAACCTTATAGACATCTTCCTCAAGATATCCATTTGCGAAAGCCATTTTGACATCCATTTGCCAAATCTCATAACCATAATGAGCAGCTACGGCAAACAATATCCTAATAAATTTTAGCATTGCAACAGGTGAGAAAGTTTCATCATAGTCAACCCCTTGAGTTTGAGTGAAACCCTTTGCTACAAGTCTAGCTTTATAAGTATCCAAGTTTCCATGCATATCAGTTTTCTTCTTGAAAACCCACTTACTTCCATTACTTTGGAGTTAAGAGGTGGTACAACCAAGTCCCATACTTGATTGTCATACATGGATTGCATCTCAACGTTCATGGCTTCAATCCATTTGTCACAATCCAAATTGGACAACGCATCGTGGTATGTGATTTGATCATCAGAATCTATCACATAGCATTCATCAGTGAAAAATCCATATCTTTCAGGTGGATTACTAGTTCAACCAGATTTGTGAACGTTTTCTGTGTATTGATCAACTATTTGATCACTTTCAACATCCTCATGTTGAGTGCTAGTGTCAACCAAACGTGTATTGGGTTGCGGTTCTTGATCCTCTTAAAGATCCACAGTTCTACTACTAGTTCCTTCCATAAGTAACTTGGTATCCAAGAACTCACCCTTTCTAGCAACAAACTCCTTTTGTTGTATTTCTTGATACATGTATGTCCCTAGATCATGATATGAATGTAATAGATCTTGTTTGTCTGATTCTGAGGTAATGCTTGGAATGATTAATGAAATGATAATTTTTGTTTGTTATTTATAATGTTTAATATTTCATTAATGAGTCGACGTTGAATTGGTTAATTAGGTTTGTGGTTGTTTGAATTGTTACACATAATGTTTATTAATTAATTAATTAATACATTCAAACTTAACAAAATGAAGTTCTCATCCAAATGGCCCATGCGAATGGAACATACGCATGAATAACTTCATATGAATGACTCGGTCGCACGACTGAACCAGGAGACTAGATCAGTCGTATGATTGTAACATAAGATTGGCTCAGTCGCACGACTGAACACTCAGTCGTGCGGATGAATCAACCGCATGGTTCAATCGCATGACTAAACCATACTAATGGTTCAGTCGCACGAATGAACAATACTAACCTATAAATACAACCCAATTCGTGGAAAAACGAGAGCATTCTTTAATTACGATTCCAGACGTACCCTAGCCGTCCAGAAGCCTTCCAATTCGTTCTCCAAGTTCATAGAACACATTAGATCGATTTCCAATCGATTTCTAACGTTAGTTTCAATTCTTTATTGATTCTTCGTGTGTTCTCACTGATTGGATCGCCAATCAAATAGGATTCCGCACTATTTGATCTGGTTTACACGCTAATCACTAGGTATTTCGTTCAAATACCAGGTCCTAACAAGTGGTATCAGAGCTTTGGCTCTTGATTACGTGTGATTCAATCAAGATTGATAAAAAATTTGTGTTTTTGCATTAAAACGCAATTTTTGGTGTCAAAAGTGATCTTGGACGTTCCCTGCTCATCAAAGTTTGGTTTCAACGGACTTAGGCGATTAGACCTTGCGAAAATTCGAATTTTTACGGCTGAAACACATTTAACCTAGAAAATTTCGCAAAACAGCAGCTTTAGTCGCACGAGAGTCCATTCGCACGACTGGACTTCATTCGCATAGTCCAGACGCACAATTGGACCTAGTCGCATCTCCATTCGTACGATTGGACCTAACCTGAGACAGAATGGAATGCTAGCAAAACTGGATATTAATGACTTCATTCTTAAGTTGCGAGAAGAAGCACTTAGGATGAAGTACAGAGCTTAGAAGTCTTCGTACAATCAAAATCCAGCTTTGTACAACGCCACGCGTCAAGCTAAGACATCTGGAGCACCTCTCCAGACTGCATTTGTGTCTAGCTCATTGGGTTCTTCACATGCGTCTCCTTCAGGATCAGACATGTCGGGACCTTCTTGTACCCACTATATTGGATCCGAAGCAAGTGCTACTAAACTGAAGACCGAGAATCTCGGTAATGTGACTGTGGAAGTAGCTCGAGAACACATGGATCTTTTGGCTACAGTGGTTCATTCTTATGATGAACTTGTTGCTGGGAAGATTGGAAACTGCCATCTGGCAAACGAGGACTACGAGCAGGTGGATGAAATGGAGCTTGAGTGGATGGACATAATGTGGGCCTTAGCTAGTGCTGTCCGGAGGGCAAAGAGGTTTGTAAAACAAACCGGACAGAACTTAGTAGCTACTAAGGATACCACATTTGGCTTTGACAAGAGCAAAGTGACCTACTTCACCTGTGGAGAGAAGGGGCACTTCAAAAGAGAATGTGTCAAGCCTAAGAAGACGGGTAAAGGGAACCCGTTCTCCTCCTTCACTCGTCAAGACAAGCAAGCTACCAGTTCTACTTCATCAAGCAAGGATCCAAAAGCCTTGACTGCTCATGATGATGAAGGACAGGATTGGAGCTTTTGGTTTGTCTCACCAGGGGAATCACACATTGCAAGTGTAGAAGATATTGACAATGATTCCGCTAGTGAAGGAGATCTAGCAGTTGAGATAGCGATGTCACATAATGAAGAAGCAACTGCAACCTAGGTCAGTTACAAGCCTATAGAGGAGACTACCACGTCAGAGAGAGAAAAGACAGAATCACCAAAACCAGAGACATCTGATGCTGTGTTGATGGCTAACTCTTCTGAATCAACTCAGGTAAATACTACTAACCAAATGTTTGATAATCATGCTTGTTCTGATTGTGATACTTTTAGGAATAGCATAGATGAAAAATTTTCTAGGTTATTACATCATAATGATAACTTAGTAAAAGATTTGCAACTGTGCACTGAGGCTAATAGGGTATTAAAACAAAATGAGCATAGTTATAAAGAAAAGATAGACCTTTTGACTAAACAGCTTAGGGAAACCGAAGTAGTTGCTTTTAACCAAGCTAATGACATTAGGTATTATCTAAACTCCCTAGAAGATACTAAGAAGCAAAAGGCAGTTCTAGAAGTAGAAGTAAATTCATTAAAACAGAAACTGCACAGTTGGACTAGTTCTTCACACACAGTCCAACACTTAGTGAGAGAATGGAACAACGGGGTGGGATTGGGTTATCAAGTGGTTCCACCACCACCTGAGACTTTGATGAATACTAAGACTAGACCAATAAATAATAATCCCATCAAGGATCATGTGGTGTCTACTCTTCTTGTTCATGATCCAGATTCCTTATGTTCATCTATTGACTCTGGAAACAAACAAAAGGAGGCCACTTCAAAGGCAAAGGGTAAATTGCCTTGTGTTAATCTGGAAAAGGAATTTGAAAAGGTTAACTTAAAGTTGGGATCAAACAGAGTCAAATCAGAACCTAAAAAGACTTCTAAGGTTAATCTTTCACATATTTCAAGTCAAAAACCAATTAACCAAAAAGAAAAAGATGTTAAACAGGTTAAAACAGATAACTTTGTTAAACCAGAGAAAACATCAAAACAACCAGAGTCAAAACCTAGAGTGAGTGAGGTTACTAGAGTGTCACACACTTCTCCACAAAGAAAGTTTAATCATAAAGTTGATAGCAGGTCGTGCTACATCTATGGTGAATATGGACACATTGCCTCCTATTGTCATTTCTATCAGACACCTAGGAAGAAGATTGAACCTCAGGTTTGAAAGCCTAGATCTTCTAAGAGGAATCATCTAACTCCACCTAGAAGAACTAGTGAACCTAAAATTCAACCTGTAAGTCAGTCGACTGTTTATCACAAACAGGCCTTGCACAAATCTGGATTATGGAAGGAGAAGACATCCTCTGTGTCTAATAATGATGACAAGAAGGAACCTGAGCTACTTTCATCCTCTAAGTGTCAATGAGTGGAATTTATGATGTGTGATGCCTCAGGGAAACCCAAGCCAGTAAAGGCTTGGGTTCCTAACCCAAACTAATCCTTTACTTTGTATATGCAGGGTGTTCGATACAATGCTGAAACTAACACGTGGATTGTAGACAGCGGAGCATCCAGGCACATGATAGGAAACAAGGCCCTTCTATCAAACGTCAAGCAAAGAAAGGGAGGGCATGTTTTGTTTGCTAGAAACAAGGGAGGCTATATCACAGCCTAGGAGAAGTGGGGAATCAGAAAGTTAAGTTTGATAAGGTGAACTACGTTCAACAACTACAAAATAACTTACTTTCTGTTTCCCAAATATGTGATAAGGGATTTAAAGTCATCTTCGACAACAAGAAGTGTTACGTGCTAAAGAAAGACTACGTCATCCCAGAGGACCAAGTTCTGATGACTGCTTCAAGATATAAAGACCTTTATGTTTTGGATCTGTCAACAGCTTCTACAACGGATCATGAGGTTCAGTGTTTTCTATCTAAAGCTACTGAGAAGGATTTCATCTCCTGGCATAGGAGAATGGGACACATTAGTCAAAGGAAGATGAATCACTTGATTCAGAAGGAGCTGGTGAGAGGAGTTAATGTCAAGAACTTCCAGCTTCCTGACTTTTGTGTAGCTTGCAAGAAAGGAAAACAGACAAAGAAGTCTCATATGGAAAATAAAGTTCATTCAATAGAACTTCCTCTTGAACTTCTTCACATGAATCTGTTTGGTCCGGTCAGTACAAAGAGCATTACAGGCGACTTGTACTGTTTTGTGGTCACTGATGACTACTCAAGGTTCACTTGGGTAATGTTTCTGAAATCCAAATCAGAAACATTTGAGTCATTCAAGGAGTTGGTAACCACACTGGAATCTCTCTACAAGCTAAAGGTTAGACAAGTACGCTCAGACAACGGAACAGAATTCAAGAACCAGTGGATGATGGAATACTGCAAGGAAAAGGGAATTGTGCATCAATTCACTTCTGCCTACATGCCTCAGATGAATGGCGTTGCTGAGAGAAAGAACAGAAGCTTGATAGAGACAGCACGGACTATGCTGGCAGACTCGAAAGTGCCTATCCAATTCTGGAATGAGGCAGTGGCGAATGCATGTTATACACTGAATCGAGTCCAGATAGTCAAGTGCCACGGAAAGACATGTTACGAGCTACTACAAAGACGCAAACCAAATTTGGAGTATCTCGAACCATTTGGCGCGCCGTGCACACTTCTGAAGAAGACACAAGAAGGTAATTCAGCGAGAAGGCAGATGAAGGAATCTTTCTAGGATACAACATACCGAACAAGCAAGTTTACAACAACTCAACGGGTCTAGTAGAAGTGTGGTGTAATGTTGATGTTCAGAGATATATCACACCACCTACTGGCAAAGGACCCGCCTACTTTTTCGACTATGATGGAATCTTCAAGTCCTTCAACATCCTTCTCTCTCCCTCGGATGACAAGTTAGCTACTATAATGATGTATGATATCTTAAATACACCATCTAGCTCACAGGGGGAATCATCTATTCAGTCAGGGGAAGTAGTCGATGACAGTGACTCCTCCTCTGGAGATGAAGCTGAAGAAGATGACCAGAACAGTCAGGAGGAACAAGTTCCAGTTCCTGAAAGTCCACAAGCATCTACAAGTGATGCACCTTCGACTACGGAACCTTAAACTCCAACTACCTCAGATGCAGAACCAAATGTTCATAATCTTGGCTATGAGGTAGTGGTTCCCACTACTCCAGGATCCTGATTAAACGTCTATCATCCCCTAGAAAATGTCATTGGGGATGTCAGATCAGGAGTACAAACCCGAAATCAGCTTTATTCAGCTGACTACGCATCGGTTACGGAGAAGGTTACATTCATGATGGTGCTTATCGGTGTTTTGTCTCGCAGTTTGAGCCAAAATATGTAAGTGACGCAATAAATGATGAGTCGCGAGTGAGTGCCATGCAAGAAGAACTTCTTCAGTTCAAGAAGTTAGGTGTATGGATTCTGGTTGATAGACCTAAAGGTGCTAAAGTCATTGGCACCAAATGGGTCTTGAAATGCAAGAAGGATGACCAAGGGGTCATTATCAGGAACAAAGCTCGATTGGTGGTTCAGGGTTTTCGCCAAGTCGAGGGAATTGACTACAATGAGGTGTTTGCACCCGTGGCAAGGATGGAAGCCATTCGTATCTTCCTTGCCTATGCATCGTACATGAAGATTAGAGTCTATCAATTAGATGTGAAGAGTGCATTCCTTCATAGGGAAATCAGAGAAACAGTCTATGTCAGTCAACCTGAGGGATTTGAAGATCCTTATCATCGGGATAGAGTCTACAAGCTCGACAAGGCTTTATACGGGCTTCATCAATCTCCAAGAGCTTGGTATGAGAAACTCTCGACTCATCTTGTGAAACACGGCTTTCGCAGGGGAGTCATTGACTGCACGCTGTTCATTAAAGAAAAAGATGGTGACCTACTGCTCGTACAGATCTATGTTGATGACATAGTCTTCGGTTCAAAGAACGAAGAGTTAGGCAAAGCGTTTGAAGCAGTTATGAAGAAAGAGTTTGAGATGAGTGCTATGGGGGAGATGAAGTTCTTTCTCGGGTTACAGATGGATCAGACACCAATAGGATCTTTCTACATCAGACCAAGTATGTAGGAGACATTCTCAGTCGTTTTGACATGGAGAATGCATCTGCTACTAGGACTCCACTTGCTACGAATCACGACATAGCACCTGATGAAAATGGAGATCTTGTAGATGCCACGATGTACCGAGGAATGATCGGATCCCTCATGTATCTCACTGCCTCAAGACCTGATATCATGTATGCTACATGTTTATGTTCTAGATATCAGGCTAAGCCTAAGGTCAACCATCTGATCGGGGTCAAAAGGATTTTTCGTTATCTGAAGGGTACACCCACACTTGGGTTGTGGTATCCTCATGATGATGACTTTGAGCTCATGGCGTATAGTGACTCGGATTACGGAGGCTGCAAGATGAACTACAAGTCTACATCCACAGGGTCTCAATTCTTTGGGAGAAGACTAGTTACTTGGCAGTGTAAGAAGCAGACATCGGTTGCATTGTCAACCTGTGAAGCCGAATATGTTGCTGCTACAAGTTGCTGTTCACAAATCATCTGGATTCAAAAACAAATGCGGGATACGGTTTAAAGTTCTCCTCTACTCCTATTTGTGTTGATAACTCTACTGCAATTGCAGTAACTCCAAATCCGGTCCAACATCCTAAGACCAAACATATGAGTATTAAATACCATTTCATAAGAGACTGTTTTGAAAAGAACTTAATTGATGTGGTAAAAATTAATACTGATTTTCAACACGCTGACCTCTATACTAAAGCCTTTGTTAAACCACGTTTTCAATATTTGCTACAGGTCAACGGCGTTAAAAAGAAAAGTGAGGTTATTCCTGATGATGATAATGTGTACTCTGATGTAGTTTAGTTAAAGTTTCCTTTTTATTTTTTATTTTATTTGTTTATTTTACTCTGTTTAATTTAAACTCATGTTATTTTGCTATTTATTAAAATCCTAAAATAATTAAACCAGTTATGATTTTAGTATTTTAGGGGAGAATTTTTCAGCAAGTAACATTTAAAAAAAAAAACGAGGGAGAAGGAGTGGATAGCTAATATAAGGTAGACCGTAACTGTGATACCGATTCAAACCTTTGGAAAATGATAGTATACATGAACAAATCAAGAAGGACTGTAAAATTTAAATTTAGAAAATGCAAAGACTCAAAGTATAAGTCTGTGTAGTCTAAGCAATATAAAAGGGAAGATGATAGAAAAACTGGTAACTCATAAGGCAACACAACGAGAGGAGACCTAGAGGTTGCTAGACCACAAATGATATGTCAGTAGATTCAACACAATAGATGATTAGACTTGACTGGTGATTTCAAGACCAAACTAAGTTGTTCAACTGACTGTGGGCTTCCATCTTATCACTGGTTAACACAGTCAACAATATTCAATTAAGGGGAAATGAGCATCTAAACGCCACAAATGTGTGCGGATGACCATACATAGAGCAAAGCAAGAAAAAAATGAAAGACAAATGCTATAAAGCTAATGACTTATGATGTTGGTGCATTTTGTGAAAAATAATATTAAGCTGCTCTAACAAGGAGATAAGTTGTGTGCCTCTCTGCTGTGCGATGGCAGTAACCTGAGGATAAGCATAACCTAGATATTCTAGAATTCATTGTTGTTTGCCGCCTCTCTGCTGTGTGATGGCACTGACCTGAGGACTGGCTTCTCTTTGAAAGCTCTAAGAATAGTCTCTCCTTGTAATAATACCCGTAGACTGCTCAAAAGCTCCTGACGAATGTTGATTACCATATAAGTGTGGGATCGACAAATGTTAGTTGAAATAATTAAACCTCAAACAATCACTAGTTTGTGTCAAAAGTCTGTGTATGGATTTAAGTGGACAAACATATTGACAATCATTGTGGCTGCAATTCTTGAAAGTTCAAATCAATGTGGTAATCTAAGAGTTCCAGTATGATTTCCTAAAGTTGCTAACGACTCTGGATGAACACCAAGAATTGAGATCAAAAGATTTTGATAACAAGTCCGAAATGATTTGACTTGCATGTATGATTCCAAAATTGAATTGGTCCAGGTATGGTCAATCTAAGTTGAAGTTGTCTATTCCGGAACGAAATCCAGTAGATTTCCATCTCAGGACTTATCTCTCACAAAAAGCAAAACAATTCTTATTTTATTCTTTAGTTTAATTTTCTAATTTAGTTAGTCGTTTTAGTTTGTTTGTTTATCGGACTACATCAGGAAAATCAGTAAGGGATCAACTCACTAAAAGGGTCATGTCTGAGATGACCACATGTGTTTTAAAAGATTAAAACAATCACGTCTAAGGTGATCAAAAAGTTTTCAAGTCAAAACGATCATGTCTGAGATGATCAAATGCTCATAACGTTAATTTCTACAATTAAAGGGTTTTAAAAGTTAAATATTCAAATTGGGAGAAAATTTAATAAGTATGACCCATTCGCATAGTTGGACCATACGTATGGACCAATCATATGAATGGAAGCCATTCGTACGAATGGACCATGAATATGGACCATCCAACCGAATGGCCCATATGATTGGCCCAGTCGGACGCTTAAGGGCGGACGAGTGAGTTAGTCGCATGACTGAGATCCAGTCGCGACTGAAGAAGGATGACTGAACCAATCGCACGACTGAAAGGTGCGTATGAGCTCAGTCGCACGATTGAATCTAAGGTTAGTATCAATAGAGGGGGAGTCGGTCGCAGAGACTCACCACCCTCAAATTAACCCTGAATCACACGACTTACCACCACTCTGCCAAAATTTCATTTGATCTCTAAATCCCCCCTTTATTGATTACAGACCATGTACATCGACTCTACAGGTAATTTACGGTAAAGAAGCACTCCCATAACTTTCAATTTGATGCAAAATCGGTACATTCGGACTCGCAAAAGAACCGAGACTTAAGTGACTAAATAACCTAACTAAATGACTCAAACAAAAGAAAGTAAAGATGTTAGGTGTTATAAGAATGTATGCGAGTCAAATGAACCAGACCACGATGTCTAAAACTCAAAAGTGGTGAAAAAGTGAATTTGAATTGAACGTCAGTACATCATGCGAATGGACAGCTTGACGAACTTCAGTCGCACGACTGAAGGGTGCGAACTGCTTAAACGCATGACTGAACCATGCGTATGAAGTTCAGTCGCACGACGGTGTAACCGAATGAGGGTATATACCTATGAGCCCAGTCGCACACTCAGTGGTACGCATGGGATCAATCGCACGACTGAACCCCATTCGCACTGTTCAATCGCACGACTGATCTCAGTCGCACAATCTCAATCACATGACAGAAAGATTTTCTTCAAGTTTAAGTGTTTCATGATCTCAGTCGCACAATCTCAATCACATGGCGAGTCGATGGACTATGAGCACGAAGCACAATATATGTGCTCATCTGGATTTGACATCGAGAAACGCTGCTGATTTCTCTGGCATCATCACATTTCTACTTAGATCGAGGATTGCACATGCCATATCTACTCCTTGTACTCCGTATCGATACATTCAGCAGGCCTTCTCGGAAGGCGCTACAGTTGATAGATCGTCTGAGCCTCATTGCATCAGAAGTACCATCTTTGGAGAGGCTATTACTATCTCATAGGAGGATCTAAGGATGGTATTACAGTTGGGGGATGACACTGATTGTCCGACTCGATTACACCACCTCACAGTCAGAGGATGCTTCCTTAGAGCCAAGTACTCTGGGGACATCAATGCTGGGGTACTCAACAAGAGTAACCTCTGTCCCAAGTTTAAGTATCTTGTGCACGTGATGATTAAGTGCATAGCTTCCAGGAAGGGAGGTTTTGATGAGCTATCCGACCAGATATAGAACGCGTATGTTGCGTTGGTGCTCAACCACCCGTTCAGCTTCTCCAAGATGATCTTCACCTACCTGGTGGAGAACATCAAGGGGAAAGGGAAGGAAGGCTTCTGTACGTACCCGAGGTTTATGCAGATGATCATAGATGGGAAGCTTCTCTACCTGCCGAAGGAGAAGGAGGATGCGGTAGTCCTCGAGGTGATGGATGACACTACCTTGGGGAGGATGAAGGTGTACAGGGGGAAGCAAGTGAAACCCCCTGTCAGGAGGTTGTTTGGGCATCTAGCCCGGGAGGACTACGTGGTGCCAGCAAAGACAAAGTGGCGCCATGATGATAGTGACTCTGATGTGGAGCAGATTGCTCTACCCACTCATTACTCGGATGATGATGACAGTGGGGATGCTGGAGGAATTCTGTCTGATGTTGTACCTCTAGTGTCCGTCCCAGCTGGAGAAGTAGCCGAGTCTGCTGGATTCCATCAGGATTTTGTTCATGGTGCGGAGGAGGAGGAGGAGGAGGATGAGGAGCCCCTGATGCGAACTGTGGGAAGCAAAGTTGTTACCACAGAACATGGGCTAAGGGTGGTTGGTGAACACCCGAGAGACTCCGGAGAGACTGATACTGACCCAAGCTATGCACCGGGGTCAGCAGGCAGGGTTGTAGGGGGAGCATCCACCTCAACGGGGACGAGGAGGAAGAGGATGGCTAAGCCCCATGGTCAGAAGAAGAAGAAGCGTCGGTTGACCTTTGTCACCACCACATCCACCACAGCTACCACAGCCACCACATCCACCACAGCTACCATAGCCACCACCATACCTCCCACCATAGTACAAATTCAATCCACCACCATATCCTTTACTCCCACATCACCTCCACCATTTCATAGACCTATCTTCACTACAGCCACCACCACCACCACTTCACCCAAAGCAAGACCCTCATCCCATCCGTCACATACTTATGGATCACCTCTACCTCCAATCGGGGTAGAGGAACAGTTGTCTGCGCTCAACAGGATACTGATGCGCTTACTGGCTACAGATAAGGAGAAGGCGGCCCAGATCCGCCAGCTTACTGACCTGACTGGTGCACAATCCCACCAGGTTGCAGAGCAGGCTCGAGTTATAGAGGAGCACGCCCAACAGATGGCTGCTCAGAGCACTAAGATAGACCAACTCCAAGCACATAGTGTCACATCAAGCAAGAAGATAGAGGAGTTGGAGGAGACAAAGAAGACTATCATGTTAAAGCTGAAAGGATCTAAGGAGGAGCCCTTGAAGATCAAGGAAGTGGACGGAGATGATGATGATGAAGATGATGATGAGGATGATAAGAGTGATACAGAGGAGAATGAGGAAACCGAAGGAGATAGGACAGAGGAGAAGGACGATGATGATGAAGCAGAAGGAGGGGATGCAGCTGCATCGGCCTCTGCTTCAGGTCAAGAGAAAAGGTCAAAGAACAGACCAGACCAACCAGCATCTACTTCTGCTCCTCCAAGTGATGAGACGATGATACAGGATAAAAGTAAAGACTAGATGTTTATATATTTATTTACTTTTGTATTTGAATCCTGTATTGAAAACGATGTATTGAATTTTTATATTAAGTTAATGCATTCTGTTTGATTAATTAGTAATGATTTATGTGTTGAATGTTTAAATCAAACAGATCCAAATTACCAAATAGATGAGTTTGATGTTGCTCCCCTTCAGCAGGTCAAGACTCAGCTAACAATGATTCTTGATCTGTAAGGGATTGTTAGGAGGTCAGTGAATATACCCCTGAAGAAGGGGAAATAATTCATGACCTATCAAACGAGCAACTCGCAGAGCTTTTCAAGCTAAATCAAGACGAGATAGTGAAAGATGCTCCGACATGCAATTCGACTAGTGACGAAGAGCTCAACGATGTTGATGAAGTCGAGATCGAAGATGTCACTGCCGAGGATTACCCTCAGTATGCTGACAATGAGGGTAATGTGGTCCCCAATCTGGGTGAATCCCTTGTCAGTGATACTTTTGAGGTGTTGAACAAGATGGATTAAGAAACAGAGAAAGCAGTAGGAACAGCCCAAGCCTCAAATGATGATGTCGACATTCGAAAGGCTGAGTGGGCTGCATGTTTTGAAGAAGTTAAAGCCCACATGCTGCACCAAAGAAGGATGCCTACACCAAACTCTACAGAGTCAAGAAACATCACAAAGTGTCAGGAAGGATCATAGCATGGGCGTATTTTGAGGATCTTAATGCTTAAGCGGTTAAGAGAGAACAGGGCATAGAGTACTTCAGATTCCCACATGATCTGAAGACTCTACCAGGTTTTGAGCTCAACCAGCTGGCTAAGCTAAAGCTTTTGTATGCTAAACCGAGGAAGATGTCAGGCTGGTTTGAGGCTGCCCTAAAGAAGGAGTACCACACCAGATGGGTTAACTTCAGACCCCAACAGCCTACTAGGTATATGAGAAGGTCTGAGGTTGATGCCATTACTGGCAAGCCCAAGATAGTGTTGAAGTGGAATCCTCCGCGCACAATGTCAAGAATCCCACTCAGGGAAATGCCACAGGACTTCACTCTACATTTTAAGTGGTGGTACTACGATTGGAGAACAGCTGAAGCGGTCATAGTCCTAAGCAAAGAGGGACAAATGGATACGATCAGGGTATTCGACCCCATGTGGCTTACAAACTTGTCGGATAATGATTTGTATACGCTATACAAGTGGCCACTGTTCTATGATACACAAGATATTGTACAAGCCCTCCAGTTCCAAAACGTTATACGACTCTACTTCACGTTTGAGATTCACACAGGAGTCACAAAAGAGGAGAAGTACAAGAAATACAAGGAGGTTATGCAGAAAACAAGAGATTAGAGAGATCTAGGTCCAAGGGGGAGTTTGTTGATACATGTATGTCCCTAGATCATGATATGAATGTAATAGATCTTGTTTGTCTGATTCTGAGGTAATGCTTGGAATGACTAATGAAATGATAATTTTGTTTGTTATTTATAATGTTTAATATTCATTAATGAGTCGATGTTGAATTGGTTAATTAGGTTTGTGGTTGTTTGAATTGTTACACATAATGTTATTAATTAATTAATACATTCAAACTTAACAAAATGAAGTTCTCATGCGAATGGCCCATGCAAATGGACCATACGCATGAATAACTTCATATGAATGACTCAGTCGCACGACTGAACCAGGAGACTGGATCAGTCGTATGATTGTAACATAAGATTGGCTCAGTCGCACGACTGAACACTCAGTCGTGCGGATGAATCAACCGCATGGTTCAATCGCACGACTGTTTAGTCGCATAAATGAACAACACTAACCTATAAATACAACCCAATTCGTGGAAAAATGAGAGAATTCTTTAATTACGATTCCAGATGTACCCTAGCCGTCTAAAAGCCTTCCAAATTCGTTCTCCAAGTTCATAGAACACATTAGACCGATTTCCAATCGATTTCTAATGTTAGTTTCAATTCTTTATTGATTCTTCGTGTGTTCTCACTGATTGGATCGCCAATCAAATAGGATTCCGCACTATTTGATCTGGTTTACACCCTAATCACTAGGTATTTTGTTCAAATACCAGGTCCTAACAGTATTGGATCATAGAAATAATATCCCATAGAATCTCTTGGATATCTAATAAAGATACACTTAGTCGAACGACTTTTTAACTTGTTCAAGGTGGGAGTTTTCACATAAGCCTCACACCCCCATACCCTCAAATATGAAAATGTTGGAACCCTTCCATGGCATATTTCATAAGGTGTCTTTTCCATTTTCTTTGTTGGGGCCATATTCAAAATACGAGCCGCAGAGAGCAGAGCAAAACCCCAATATGACATAGGTAATGAGCTTCTAGCCATCATAGATCAAACCATATCCAATAGAGTTCGATTTCTCCACTTGGACATGCCATTATGTTATGGCGTTCCCGGTGGAGATAGTTGTGAGACAATCCCACAACTTCTAAGATGGTCCCTAAAAGTATCATTCAGGTATTCACCTCCTCTATCGGTGCGGAGAATTTTACTTGACTTATTAAGTTGATTTTGTACTTTATTTTGAAAGATCTTGAACATTTCAAAAGCTTCATATTTGTGTCATAACAAGTACACATACGCATATCGACTATAGTCGTCAGTAAAGGTAATAAAGTATCTTTCATTGTACCGTGTCATAGGTTTAGAAAGACCACATACATCCGAATGTACGATACCTAATAAATCCTTTGCCCTTTTGGCTTTGCCACTAAAAGGTGCCTTGGTCATTTTACCTTGTAAACAAGACTCAAATACATCAAATGAATCATATTCATTTGTTTTTAAACGACCATTCTTTTGTAGTTTGTATTCTTTTCTTGTTTATATGACCAAGACAGCAATGCCAAAGATAAGTGTCATTCAAATCTAATTTGAGTTTCTTGGTACTAGTTTGGTACAATAAGCTATCATTCAAAGTATTTTCACGAACCAATTCATAGATACCATTGATGGGAATAGCTTTAAAGTAAAACATGTCGTTCAAAGTAACATGGATTTCATTTCCAATAAATGATAATACATATCCAAAATGTTTTAATAGGGCTAAGGAAATAATGTTCCTAGTCAAACTAGGAGCATACAAAACATTTTTCAAAATTACTTCCAAACCATTTGGAAGTTTCAAGATATAGTCACCATGGGCTTCAACTTCAACTTTAGCCCCATTGCCCATGTAAAGGCTAACATCCCGTTTGTTGAAGTTGTTTGTTGAAGTTGCTACTTCTTTTGAACCCCTACAACAAATTGCAAATGTGAGTTCCACATCCGGTATCTAATACCCATGTGTTAGAGGATATTAAGTTTAAATCATTATGGATCATGTATATAGTACATGAGGTCTGCCGGCATCGCTCTTTGCTTTCAACTCTTGGAGATTGACAGGACAATTTCTTGCCCAACGTCCAATCACCCCACACTTGAAGCATGGGTCATTACAAGCACCTTTTGCCTCTTCTCCTGTGCTTTGGGTGGCACCCTTGCCACCCCTTTTCCCTTTCCATTACGGGTCCCTTACCCTTGGCAACTCTTGCCTTGGGTGCGGGATGAGGCCTTTTCTTGTTCCCACCTTCATGGATGTTGAGAACGGGTAAAACCCTTTTACCCATGGCCGCCTTCGATGTTTTGAGCATAGAGTGAAGCTCACCATTTCTTTTGTCCCAAGCATTTGTGTTGTAGTTCAACACGAACGTCTTGAACCTTTTGGTAAGGCCACGGAGGATCAAATCCGTGGCCAGTTCCTTTGAGACGGGATAGTTTAGCCTTTCGAGGCGGTCAATGTGACTTTTCATCTTAAGTACATAAGATGAAACTAATTGGTTGTTGTCCATACGACATGCATGGCGCGCTCAAACCGTTTCGAAGCATTAACCCTCACTTGCTATTGGAATGTTTCCTTCAGTTGGGTTATCATGTCATAAGCTCCGTGATGCTCATACACCTTCTGGAGATCTAGAGTCATGCATGCCAACATGAGGCAAGACAGTTGGACAGAGTCCTCAGTGTACTTTATCCAATCGTTATAGGCCTCCTCATCATCATTAGTAGATTGATCGGGGACAGGGTCGTCTAAAACATATGATCGTTTCTCTTGCTTGAGAACGATTCTCAAGTTTCGATACCGATCGATAAAATTATTATGATTTAGACGTTCCTTTTGGAGAATCGCTCGTAAAGATTGGGTGGACGTGGATGAATTATCATGATTATCATAATTACTGGTTGCCATCTACAAAATTTAAAAAAGATCAATTTTAGTATTTTCGATATTGTTATTTTAATAATTAATACCTTTTAAGGTCATTTTCATATTAAAATCTAGAACCCAACATTACATTTAAATAGTGGTTAGGTGACCTTTATCCCACGATTTAAATTAATAAGGTGGTCAACGATTGATGATTGCAACCATTTCCAACTTCTAGAGGTATGGGATCGACTTGAAATATCATATGTAAAGTCGGCATGTTAATCCCATCAACACCATTTGGAAACCATATCGTAGGTGATCCATTTGACAATGTTTGCAAATCAAGACACCCTACTTACACACATGTGTGAGTTTGCCAAAATAAGTGGTTAGGTGACCTTTATTCCACGGATATGGCATTCTCACCTCATGTCACAAGTTCCCACAAAATGGTTTGGTGACCTTTATCCCACTAAGAGTCCCCAGTGACTCAAGTGTAGTGTAAAAGGACGGTGTTGATCTTATTTTTTAAAAATTAGAGATGTTATAATACAAGTTTAGAAAGCACTATGTATTCATATTTGCATGCTTTCAAATACAAGATACCCTATGGTACTTTGATTAAAACCCCTTTTAATCATTGAAATCATTAAACAATTTAAATAACCATCTGTTACCTTTTAATAATTAATGCCCATTAAGTTAGTTTGTTATGATCATTTAAAGGACTGTAAAGCAAACATCATATATAAGAAATCAACAACAATACCATAACCAAAACAACCATGAATCAACCAAATGATAATGCATAACCATAGCATCTAAAGTGGCCACACTTGTTTGCCATCACACGTGTGGACCATAGGACATTCCTAAGGGACAAAACACAACACAAAAGGCTTCCATGAACCTCCCACTTGATACCGCATCAGAATGCTCCATGTTTCTTGTGTCTTTCCTTTGTCCTTGTAACGCGTACATCTTCATATTACATGATATTATATCCTAATACAAGATTTCTAGTAAAATGAAAAGTACCTAATCTATTTATTACAGCCCAATAATAAATAAAATACACTTTTAAACAAAGCACAAATAAATGATTATACAACGCAATTGAATGAATAAAAACAACCATTACAATCATTCAAATAACACAAGGTCAAGGGCTAGGTTATGCACCATAATGAACGATGATCATAACATTCAAAACAACAATGAATCCCCACTAAAACCCATGAAATTTCAGCCAACACAAACTGAAATTTTGGGTTTTATCTTGTCCAAACAAATAAACAATACAACATACATATCTTTCAAAGTTTAATCACAAGCATGTGTGATATAACTTTGAAAGTTTGGGGTTTCATAATACATGAATATAGCAGCCCCTAAAAGGGTTATCAAAGTCCCATAAAACGAAATATTTCAAGGACAAAACAGGCTAGCTATCCACATAACCGGCTGTAGATGCCAATGTTGGGGTTTGTTAGAACAAGATACATAGTTTAACCATTTAAACTTTGTGAAAACGCAGCTGAAACAAGCTTATAACATAGTTTGTAAACTGGAATTTCGGGTTTCATCTTGATATTATAAAGTTACAAGCAAACCGAAGAACAAAGGACCTTTTATATGTGAATAAGACTAGCTATGTAAACACAAAACAAACATTATGGACAGCCATAAAGAGGCTGCCATAAACTACGTTTTCAGCAGCAAAAGAGTCGAGATTGAAGAGGATATGCTTGAAGAAAATGACTAAGGCACCAAAGGAGGTCCTCTCAAGCTTGCATACCCCAAGCTCTATGACAAACACCTTGTTTCTAGGATTTGAGCACCAAAAAAACGAAAGAGGAGGCTACTAGAGACCTTTCAGCCGTAAATCTCTGCAACAAGAGGAGAAAACCTTTTCTTTATTGTGTTTTTTGCTTGTGTCAGAGAGAAGAGGATGGAGTGAATGTCTTGTCTCATGTGGGTGTTCCAAGACACAAGTGAAACAAAAGTGAGAAACCCCAAAGGGGCGGCTGAAATGCCCTTTAACATTGGGTTTTCCCCCCAAAACTTAAAACCCAATTTTAACACATTAACAAGTCACTAATATAAGTTAGACATATAATTAACCTTTAAATTGTATAACTAACACACACTCCATTATTATTTGATGTTATTTATGTAACTTAAATAACATTACAATCAATATCTATAAACAAAATATCTATATAAATTGTTCAATCTCATATGCAACTTATTTAGAAAACCCATTTTCTAAATTGGTGTATTTATTTAATTGTATGATCATATCATCAATTAAATATTATCTGGTGTTTTCTAAGCTTGTTATTAGGTATGACCCGACTTGGATCATAACGTACTAACTACATCAATGTTCTATGTGTCTTGGGCATAAAGAATTCAACAAAAACTTGGTGGGTGCGGATAGTATATATATTTTGATATAGATTTATTCTACAGATTCAGTTTTAATTGGTTATTACTAATACTAGATCACACACACAAAAGGTAGTGTACTTGTCATGTGGTAATATAGTTTTGGTAAGAACCGAGTATCAATCCATGGACACACCTAGCCTACTGAACAAACTTGATGTTTGACTATCAGATTTGGTTTTTGTTAAAGAAAATGATAATTGTATACAAAGATTTTTAGCATTTAAAAATTAACAATAATAGAAAGACAGTAAACTAAGATTTGAAGCATTTGGATTTAAAAGCATGGAATAAAAGTTATCATCCTAATTAGATTCCATTTATGTAACCGTGATGAATTGGTGGTGTGATTTAAATATATGGATTAATGTAATTATGTTAATGTTTATAAAGATGAGTTGGCGTGATTTCTCGTCTATCCTGCTGCCGTAGTGACTTGATCCTGTCAGGCTGAGTTTTACTGCTCAGATCAAAGCCCTTGTAATGTAGGTAAATCTTTTGTGACCTATTTGACATACGATTTGTGAAAACAAAACTTAATGTCATAAAGAGAGTTGATCAGGTTCCTTCCTAACATACCATTAATTTTAGAAAACCGTAACAATTACTGATGTTTCCGAACAATAAAAGGGAACGTGCAAATGATCAGAAAGTTAAAGTGATATGATTTCTAATAACCATTTCTAGTTCATTAGCCATGGATTTATCATGAAGACCAGTTTCACAAATGAAATTTAATCATATGGTTTTTCAAGTTTGTATGATGTTCACAATCACAAACCATAAATTTATAACTTCCCATTCAAATGTAGATGCTACCCAGCAATAGTTTTCCGAAGACCACCATAACATTAACATAATATTTATCACACCATTAGTTCATCACCATTTACACAAGTTTAATCCGATTAGGATGATAAAAAGAGTTTAGCTCATAATGACCTTGAACATAACAACAGATAACAAAGAAGATAGATATGTAATCATCAGTGAAATGGAACAATCAAACCAATACTCCAGAATGGATGGTGTTTAGACGATTCCGAGCTTCTTCCAAATGTTGTATGCACCTCCTGAGCCTCCAAATGATCTTGAAGTCTTGATTCCTGAGAGATTTTGCAGAGTAACTCTCCCACCAAAGCATGCCAAATATGGTAAACTTAGGCTTCTATTTATAGGCTTTCCGGAGTGTTTAAGCACGACCTCGTGCATAAAAGGCACGGCCCCGTGCTAGTACAATGCTTACGAAAGTTGGTCCGCTCGTACATGCACGTTGTGTCGGGCACGACCCCGTGCTAAATAGGGCACGGCCCCGTGTTGGAGGTGAGGCATGGCCCCGTGTCTACTTTTAGGGAACAATACTTTTTGTCCTGTCAGTTGTCCAAACATGGGGGTGTGTTAATTTAGCACGGGAGTGTGTTTCTTGCAAAGCATGGGGGCGGGCATAAAGAGGCACACCCCATGCTTGGACTCCAAAGCTCAGATTACTTCAATGTCTTGCTAAATATGCTTCTTTTGTCCAACTTGCCCTTTTAAACACCTGAAAACACAATTTAAGACTGTTAAGTACATTTTCATCATTTTAAGGAACATATTAAAGAATAATTGATGTGCTTTTGATAGGATTTTTATGTATAATTTGGAGCACATCAGTCACCTAACCATTTTGAAGGAACTTGTGATTTGAGTTGGGAATACCATATTTATGGGATAAATGTCACCTAACCACTTATATCGGTAAACCCACATGTGTGTAAATAGGGTGACTTGATTTCTAAACCATGTTAAATGGATCACCTACAATATGGTTTACAAAGGGTGTTGATAGGATAAACATGCCGACTATACATATAGTCTAGAAGTTGCAAAGGGTTGCAATTGTCAAATGTTGACTATCTTGTTAATTTAAATAATGGGATAAGGGTCACCTCACCACTATTTAAATATAACGTTGAATTCTAGCATTTTAAATTGTGAAAGACACGTAAAAGGTTATGAATAATTAAAATATGATAATATTGAAAATACTAAAATTGAACTTTATTAAATTTTATAGATAGCCACCAACAACAATGAAAAAAATGATATCCCGTCCACTCATACACTATCGCTAAGAAGTATTCTCCAAAAGGAGTGTCTACACCATAATAACTTTATTGATTGGTTTCAAAACATGAGAATTGTTCTCAAGAAAGTGACGTCTAATATTTTAGACAATCCAATTCTCGATCAACCCATTGAGGATGACGAGGAGGCCTACAATAATTGGGTGAAATACATTGAGGACTCGGTCCAAGTGTCTTTCCACATGTTGGCAAGTATGATTCCGGACTTCCAAAAGGAGTACGAACATCACGAAGCATACGACATGATTACTCTTGAAGAAAATGTTCGAACAACAAGCAATGGTAGAGCGCTTCGAAATGGTTCGAGCACTCCACGCATGTAGTATGGATGACACCCAATAGGTCTCATCTTATGTACTTAAGATGAAGAGCCACATTGACCGCCTTGAAAGGCTAAATTGTCCCGTCTCGAAAGAGTTGGCTACGGATTTGATCCTTAACTCTTTGTCAAAAAGGTCTAACAACTTCTTTATGAATTATAACATGAACGGCTGGGACAGGAACATAAGTGAGCTTAACTCTATGTTCAAAACAACCAAGGCGGCCATGGGTAAAAGGGTTTTACCCGTTCTCACCATCAATGAAGGTGGTACGAAGAAGAGTCCTTACCCCGTACCCAAGGCAAGTGTTTCCAAGGGTAAAGTGTACGCTAAGGGAAGGGAAAGGGAGTGGTAAAAGTGCCACCACCAAAACAAGCAGAGAAGAAGGAAAAGGTTGCTTCGAATGACCCATGCTTTAAGTGTAGGGAGATTGGACATTGGGAAAAAATTGTCATATCCATTTCAAAGAGTTGCAAGCTAAGAGGGATGTCAGGCAAACCTCACGTACAATTTTCATGATTCATATTTATCTTAATTTAATATCCTCTAACACATGGGTATTGGATACCAGATGTGGAACTAATATTTGCAATTTGTTGCAGGGGTTCAAAAGAAGTAAGGACTTCGAGAAAGGGGATGTTAGCGTCTACATGGGGAATGGCAACAAACTTCAAGTTAAAGACCGAGGGGACAACATGTTGAAGCTTTCAAATTGTTTGGAAGCAATTTTGAAAAATGTTTTCTATGCCCGTAGTTCGATTAAGAACATTATTTCAGTTGCCCAATTAACACAATATGCTTATGTTTTGACATTTATTGAAAATGAAATTCATGTTTCTTTAAATGGCATATTTTATTTTAAAACTATTTCCATTAATGGTATTTATGATTTGGTTCGTGAAAACACATTATATGATAGCTCATTGTACCAAACCACCACCAAGAAGCTAAAATTGGATTTGAGTGACACCTATCTTTGCCATTGCCATCTTAGTCTTATAAACAAGAAGCGCACACAAACACTTCAAAAGAACGGTATTTTAAAAGCAAATGAATCTGATTCAGTTGAAGTATGTGAATCTTATTTACAAGGAAAAATGACTAAGGCACCTTTTAGTGGCAAAACTGAAAGGGCAAAAGATTTATTAGGTATCATACATTCGGATGTATATGGTCCTTTTAAGCAAATGACTAGGTACAATGAAAGATACTTCATTACCTTTACCGACGACTATAGTCGATATAGGTATGTGTACTTCTTAAGACACAAAGATGAAGCTTTTAAAATGTTCAAAATCTTCTTGCATGAAGTAGAAAATCAACTCAGCATGTTAATAAAAATTCTCCGCACCGATAGAGGAGGTGAATACTTAAGTGATGCTTTTAGAGATCATCTTAGAAATTCTGGGATTGTCTCACAACTACCTCCACCTGGAACACCACAACCCAATGGTGTGTTCGAGAGGAGAAATCAAACTCTATTGGATATGGTTCGCTCTATGATGGCTAGAAGCTCATTAGCTTTATCATTTTAGGTTTTTGCTTTCCTCTTTGTGGCCTGTGTTTTGAATATGACCCCAACCAAGAAATTGAAAAAGACAGCTTTTGAAATATGGCATGGAAGGTGTGGGGATGTGTGGCATATGTTAAGACTCCCACCTCAAACAAGTTAGAAATTCGTTCCACTAAGTGTATCATTATGGATATCCTAGAGATTCTACGTGATATTATTTATATGATCCATTGGAACATACAGAGTTTTTGGCTAACAAGGCTGAGTTCTTAGAAGTTTAGTTCCTTATGTAAGGAGCTAGCAGTAGAACAGTGGATCTTGAGGAAGATTAAGAACCCCAACCCGATACATGTTTGGTTGACACTAGCACTCAACATGAGGATGTTAAGGATGATCAAATGGTTGATCAATTGTTCGTCCATTTGATCGATTTGCAGTACAAATGAGTTGTTGAATCATTCAATATCAAATACAAACAATAGACAAGATGAACAATGAAGATTAAGAACAATAACAATTCAATCAAAGTAAGACAATGATGATCAATACATTCAATAACAACAAAGCACAATGATATTTCTATGAAATTACTGCTTACAAAAGTGACATGCAACAAGAATACATAATTAGGGTTTTGCAAGATTGATTAACAATGATAATGATCGAAACGATATATAGCAGTCTTATTTTTGTAGACTGTTTCACTGTCAGCGAAACTGTTCTGCCGAAACTGTTGTTTCGCCCGGCAAAAACAACAGTTTTGCCGAGCGAACTAAACAGCTGACTGTGAGCGAACTCACAGTTTCGTTGGACTGTTAAACTATATAAGCTAATTATATACAAAAGAAAACAAACATAAGACCTAATACAATCAAATTTAAACATTCTAAACTAAGGTGAGTCTAACCTATGTATGATCTTCAATACTCCCCCTAGGTTGGAACTCACTGCCTTCACTCGTCTTGATTTATCTTGTCAGCTCTAGTTTCCCCCATTGCCTTTATTTGTCTTATACAGCTCTTGAAGCTACCTCCTTAGGGTCTTCAGCAAAGGATTCACCTTGGTCTCTTCTTGCTTCATTAGCCCCTTCGGGATGAGCACTAACTTGCCCAAACTGTCTTGTCAGATCCTATATGTCCATGTTGACATCATCTTTGGCCCTCACCCTCTCTGCAAGCCTTTAACTTCTGCCCTTACACCTCTAATCTTATTTGCCATAGTCATAAACAGACAGGGTTCCTTCCTTGGTTCATCACCCGCACCTGCTTTGATAAGATTCTCACACAAAACCAGCAGGTCTTCATCACAAAAGCTAAAAAGTTCCATAGGATCAAAGGCTTTGAATTCTCCACCATTCTTCACTCTTATCACTCCTCCTCCGTGTTGTTATCAAAAAACCAGTTCTCAAAATTCTATAGTTATTTGGGGAGGGGATCTACCAACCTAACCCTATTCATAGTCTTTGGTGGTTTTACCCTTAGAACAATTCTTCCTTTTCCAGTCTCCCAATCTTTGTCTTTGTTTGACCGTCTTCTCTCCGCTTTCATACAACCAAAGGACTCAAAGTTGACATTTAAGCCATTCTTTATATCCGTCTCCAAGAGTGAGGCTCGTTCACTAAGATTGGCATTCAGTAACAACAAGGTTGCAAGCCTCCTCAAATCCCATTTTGGCAAGGTCTTGAATGCCTTCATATTATGCATGTAAGAAATTCCACCCCCTCTCCTCTTGATCATGAACATCTTGTGGCCGGGGTTATAACACCAGCTAATGATTTTCTCATCAGTCTCCTTCTTGCTCAACCCTTCCATGTTTTGAAATAGGGGAGTCAGTTCTTCAGGCTCCTTCTCTTTAACAAACTAATCTTCTTTAGCCATTTTGAAAACATCTCCATATAATTCTCCTTTCTTGGCTAAATATACCAGTGGCCTCTCATCTACCTCATAAAACTTAGCCTCAGAATCATAGTCAACTAGTTGTTCATCATCTTCCTCTTCATCAATTAGCCTTTTGCCTTTTTCAGCTTCCCTTTCAACTGATTTCTCCCTCACAACATCCTCAACAACCAAATCTTTATCTATATCAAAATCCATATTTACAAATCCAGCTTCCGGTATCTCCTCCTCATTCTCCATATTTTCATTCTCATTCCCTACTCCAGAACTTCCTTCACCTCCAGTTGTTGCACCAGATGTGCCCTCTCCTGCCTTGGAGGATGTACCCACATTCAAGAATGGTATTTAGAAGTATTAGTTAAATCATGTAACTCAGATTGAGTTATTTGATTGGGCAGGCCGACAACAGCTTTCAACTCATTAACTTCCTCAAACAGCTTCTATATTAGCAGGCTTTGATCTACTAACATCCTCTTCATCCTTTGTATCAACTCATCCTTTTGACTCTCCCGCTTCTCTTGATTAGTGAGTTTTGTCTTTATCATGCTCAATTCATTAGCAAGAGAGCTGTTGAGGTTAAGAATGACATCCTCATCTAAACCAACTCTTTCTTCTCTCCTTGAGGTTTCAGTAATTGCTAGATGTCTTTGTTTGGTTCTCCTTTTAGAGTCTCCTATATCAGCTTTATTTTTAGACCTTCTCTCTTTCTCCACCCTTATCTCCTCAGCCCTTTGATTCACTTCATCATCGAAATCATAATCCTTTTCCTTTGCATATTTCTTCCTTTTCTTTGTAGCATCTGACTGTTGTGCTCGAGTTTCCTTAGCTCTTTTATTTTCAGACTCATCCACCCTCCTGATATTGTTCCATCTTTCAAGTCGGTACATGTTTTCCCATAGATGGGTGATCTTCCCGCTGAAATCATGTCGGATGGCACAACAGTCTGCAAAAATATGGGGGTTCATGTGCACCAAACTTTAACTTCCCCATCTCTTGGCACATTAGGAATTAAATCATCAAAGATCATTTGTAGAAATCTAGGATACACAAGCCACTTATCCTTCTTCAGTGCCATCACATTTTCTGCCATACATGCAAGTATCAACCTCGCAATGTTTGCCTTTTCACCTCTACAGCATAGCACCATAGCTATTGCCCAGTCTATGTTCAGCCCATCTGATCCACCTTTACGGTGATCTAAACACATAATAAAGACATGGGCAATGAATCTCCATTACTTTGAAAGGAAGGACTTCTGATCTCTTTTCGTGTGCCAAAGTCTGGCCCCTCTATTGCACCCTAAAAGGATCATACATGCCAATTCAATGGGTGATTTGATGATTGCTTTGCTGGAATCCCATAAGTCCAAGAAGAAATGCAGATGAAGATCCCGCTGAAGAAAAACCAAGTATAGTCTTCCGCATTTGTCAATGCGGAAGACATAAAACAAATACGGACAAGTATTTGTTCTTCCGCATTGACAAATGCGGAAGACCAAGAATCAATGCAGACAAGACTTTGCTCATCCGCATTTGACAAATGCGGATGACCGAACAAATGCGCAAAAGTATTTGTTCATCCGCATTAACCAATACGGATGACCAACATACTACTGCGGATGATCAAGTGAAGAAATGTTGATCAAGTTAACTCATCCGCATTTGTCAATGTGGATGAACAAGCAAAGGTGCGGATCAAGACTTAGACTAGTTCTAATGTAATAGGTCAGGGGTAGTTTAGTCATTTTGTAAAAGGCATCTTGTCTGCGTATAAATAGAATAGAAAACCTCGTACATGAGGTGACGCCTGATAGACATAGAGAATATTGTGTTGTCTTTTATTCTCTATAATCAATCACTTTGATTAATACATACAAAAGCTGTTATGAGTATAATTCTTGCATTGAATGTTCTTTGATTGTTTGTTTCCGTCATTCAATCAATGACTTGATTACTATATTCGATTCGTAGTAAGAATCTCATTCTAACTTACCCAGTCAATTGGTATTAGAGCCTTGGCTCTCGGTTCTCTTTCAGATCTGCTCAAGAACTTAGTAGAACTCGATTGATTTGGTAATTGAGTTGCTAGTAGATTATATCATTATCTCTACTTCGTAACAGTAGAAAATACTCCTTAGAAACTACTACTGTCAAACACACTCTCACCAAAACATTCCAACATCAAGAAACTCACTACCATCACAGCTCTGATTCTGAAACCCGTTTGAACTATTGTACAAATGGACTAATCAATCTTAAAAATCACCTTAATCTATATTTATACAAGTTAAACACCTTGTTAAAATGGATTCTAACTATTACTCAGAACTTGGCCATACACCTAAACCTCCTATGCTTATACACAAATCTGAGTTTAAACAATGGAAAATCAGGTTTAGGAATTACATCACACGTGTAGATCCTGATTTCTGGACCTCAATATGCAAAAGGCCACACATCCGTGTCACTCTATCTACAGATCAAGTTACAATTTACAAAAATGTAAGAATACCTATGGAAGATCTAACTCTTGATGATGAAGACTATAAGAAAATCAATATTGACCTTAAAGTTTACTCCATTCTAACTCAAGCACTCAAGATGGATGTGCTGAAAACATTTAGAGAAGTATGGTACTGCAAAAGTTTTGTGGGATGCATTGAAAATTATGTGTGAAGAAAGTAGTGAGGTAGCAGAAATTAACAACGATAAGCTTGTTAATCAGTATGAAACAGTCCATCACACCAAGGGAGAGTCCATAGCAAAACAACTGCACAGATTTCTACAGTTGGTAAATGACTTAAAAATCATGGGAGTTAGTTACAAGATCAAGGAATTAAACAAGAAAAAGCAACACAGCCTCCTTGAAAGCTGGAAACAGAATGTAACAATGATGAAAAATACTCTTGATCTCGAGAGTACTACTTTGGATATCATTGTTAGATCAAGAAGAAGGCTGGTGCAACCCAAACCAAATCACATAGATAATTTTGGTGCTACATGCGAAGGCTTCCGAAGCTTAGCATGGAACTTCCAAAAATTGTAGAGTTCATCCGAAGATAAAGTGAAAGATCAGCTTCCGAAGACAGAACTCTACTTCCGAAGTCAAGAGCATGATTTCGAAGGTTATGTCTTAGAAGAGGAATCAGAAGACTACTTCTGAAGCAATAATCAAAGAAGAAGTTCCCAAGCCTTAGAAGAAGCAGCCTCTTCCAAAGTATAAGTGGCTTCGGAAGTACTTGTTCTTCCGAAGCCATGTAACCTTCAGAAGACACTGCTATGAACCGGTGGACATAAGTATGGTCTCTGACACGCCGCTACAAACCTTTGATATCGCATGGCGTTTTCTCAAAGAGCCATGCAGTTGACCATACTTTATTCCACTGTTCACCTTTTTATGATAATACATGTTACCAAATTTAGTTGGTGACAAAAGGAAAGTCAGGGACATGTCCTGAAACCAAATCGTGTATAAGACTTTATCCAAGATACCTTAAACTATAGTCTTGTAGTATAGGCTTTAGTTATACGATCCCAGCTGGTGTCAAAGTATATCCAACTGTAGGTAGTATTATATATAGTTTCTCATTGTAACTTGAAAAGATAAGCTTGTAAGAGTCTTGTAATATTTGAGTTGAGAAGCATATATGCAAGTACCTTGAAAATTACTTTTTGTGTTCTATATATTATGATCAACTCTTATTGACTCTACCTTCATTCGAGTGTTTTTCAAAGTGAGTTTAAGAGAAAAACTAAGTGTTAAGTGACCCTTAACCGATCTTGCAATTGGTATCAGAGCTTTTTAGGCTCTTGATTGCGTGATCTAACCATCCAAATCAACTTGTTTTTCACTCCTCCCTAAAACTCACTCACTTAAAATGGCCCTTAACAAGTCCGAAGTAGAGATGCGAACCATGAAAAAGGCTCCCATCATTACTCCTCAAAACACCAAGACAGGAAGATGTGGAACTCCATAGTCAACCGCCCATATAAACTGAAGGTGGCATCACCTGGTGGAAACAGTGCCGTTATTGAAAAAGCTGTTGAAGACTATGCGGACGAAGACCAAAAGAAGATAGACATCGACAACAATGCTATGACAATTCTCATGACTGCAATACCGAACCCCATCATGGTGGGGTTTGAGCATTGTAAGTCCACAAAGGAATTGTTTTATGCTCTTGGTCAGATGTACTCATGCTCCAACGACCGAAGAATGACTCACTAAAGCACCAGTTTGAGAACTTCACTTATATTGCTAGAGAGACCCTCAGCCAACAGTATTTGAGGTATATGGATCTTATCTCCTCTCTTCAGTCTGTGAAAATCACTCCTGAACTCAGAGATCTCACAAGAAAGTTCATGAGTGCTCTTCCAAACTAGTGGACATTTTACTGTGTCTCTATCAAGGGGACAGAGAATTTGAACACTCTCACTATGAGTAAACTTTACGGCATCCTTGATGGATATTGTTTTGAGATGGAAGGTAAGAAGGGCCACCAAGCAAGCTGTCCTCTAAGTCTTCCTGCTAGCAACGCTTTAATGGTTGCAGAAGGCTCAGCACCCCCACAACCTCAGCACTACCCGACTTACCAACAACCATCTTGCTCTTCTAGACCTTACATCACTTTTCCTGAGACTCCAAGGTCTCAACAGGCTCAACACAATTCCTTCCATGAAAGTTGTGCCTTTGTCTCAGGAAGTGGACACTCTGGTGATTTTCAATACTGTTTTGATGATCTTGAGTGTTTCAATCCAGATGATGTAGAGTATGTGGACATTGTCCAACAAATGGCTCTTTTAATTTATAGAGTGAAGAAGTTCATTAAGAGAACTGGAAGGCAATTCCCTCAAAACCCAACTACAAGCAAGTTTGGTTTGACAAGACCAAAGCAAAGTGTTAAAATTGTAACCAGCTCAGTCACTTTGCAAGGGAATGCAAGGCTCCTAAGACCAATCCGGGAACCCCACAGGCCTCCACACATCCCTCAACTACACAGCCCACTGGGAAGTCAACTGAAATAGCTGCAATGGCTCAAGAAGTTGACTGAGGTTCATGGTATAGGATGTGACTCTTACTCAAGCTCTCATGGCAAGAACAAATGACACTCACGTATATGAAAATCTTAGTTCTCCAGCCTATATAGCTAAAGTTATACTTTATCAGGATTACAATATTGAAATCAGATTTGATACTGAGTCTTCAAATGTTTTAAAATCAAATTTTAAGAGAGTTGAATCTGACTATAAAAAAAATTGAGTTAGAGAAAACTTTGTCTCTTTTAAAACATGAACACACCAACTACAAGACTAAATCAAGGATCTGATATCCAAATTTTATGAGGCTCAAGCCCAACTTCTCACTAATAAGGCTCAGGCCAGGAAGCATGCTATTTTCGAGCAAAACTTCCAAGTTATTCTTGCATCATCCTCCCACTCCAAACTTTGTTATTAGAACAAAAGAAGGTTGGGAACCAATGAAATTGCTCCACCACACTCTTATGAGTCTATTAGACAACCTGGATGTGGTAATGAGGAGCAAGAGATTCCAACTGCTGACCCTTTCTCACTAAAGTTGAAGGATGAAACAACAATAGTGGCCACCACAGGAAAGGAACAGGTAGAAGTACCCATCTCCTCCTATGGAGATCAAATCCTAACCACTAAAGCCAGAAGAAGCAGAGCTAAAGCTGCTAGAAGAAGTACCAAGAAAGTGGTTAAGTCTAAGCTGAAGATTGACCGAAAGCAGAAAGGTGTCTTTATATCAGTTGGATTCGATGTTTTAGGCACTTCTGATTTTGGAAAGGAATGTAATACCAGCACTCCTATCCTGCCAAAGGATCAGAAGTTGAAGGGAAAGGTTGTTAATGAAGAGAAGAAGCCCAAGAAACAGCAACCTTCACAGTCCCAAAAGACTAACATTGCATGCATAATGTGTGGTCCGCATAACCATATGGCAAAAGATTGTTACTACAATCCTGCAAGCACACACTATGCAAACAATGCTAGGAAAGGAGTCGGGGAAGGTTTCACAATTGGACCTTTGCAAAAGGTTCAAGTGATGAAGAAGGGAAAGCTGGCTTCCAAAGCAAGGTTGCTTTCAGAAGAAACTGTTTCTTCCGAAGGGAAAATGGCCTCGGAGGAAAATGCTACTAGAGTATGGAGGTCCTATCCATTTGGAGGTGAGGCCAGAGGACATATTTATGGCAGAGGGAGTATATCCAATGGTAAGTTAAAAGTTGACAAATTTATCATTGTCAAACAGCTTGTGCATAATCTGTTAAGTGTTTCTCAATTCTGTGATCAAAAGCACCTGATGCTTTTCATAGAACATAAGTGCATTATCCTCAAACTAGGGATGACCATTCCTCCAGAATTGGTGCATCTTAGATCTCCCAGGAAAGGGGATATCTACAAGCTCGATATGAATAATGCTACCGCAATGGGTGAAGTATCATGCTTTCTTTCCAAAGCTGATAGTGATGAGTCAACACTATGGCATAAACGTATGTGTCATGTAAATTTTAAGACAATGAATAAATTGGCTAAAAATAACTTGGTACATGGTTTGCCTAAAAAGGAGTTTTTCTGCAAAGATAACTGTGTTGCATGCCTGAAAGAGAAGCAACATAGGACCTCTCATAAATCCAAATGTGTTAAATCTATCACTACTCCATTACACTTATTGCACATGGCTCTTTTTGGACCCACAACTATAATAAGCATTGGAAGGAAATCATACTGCCTTGTGATAGTTGATGATTTTACAAGATTCACATGGGTATTCTTTTTAAGAAATAAAGATGAAACTACTGAAACATTAAAACCTTTTATTCTTAGAATAGAAAATAAAATTGATCACAAGGTTAAAATTATTAGAAGTGATTAAGAGACTGAGTTTAAGAACTTCATTCTTGACTTATTCTGTATCTCAGAAGGGATTGCCAGACAATACAGTGCTCCCATAACTCCTTAACAAAATGGTGTTGCTCAGAGGAGAAACAAGACACTTATTGTGGCTGCTTGAACTATGTTAGCTGATTCAAAAATCTCCTATTACATTCTTGGCAAAGGCAGTTAGCACTGCATGCTACGTGCAAAATAGAGTTCTTGTAGTTAAGCCACATGGAAAAACCCCTTATGAGCTATGGAACAAAAGGCCCCCGTTCATTGGCTTTCTAAGGTCCTTTCGCAGCAGGTGTACCATACTTAACACAAAAGACAATTTAACAAAATTTGCTGAAAAGTCGGATGATGCTATCTTTGTTGGATACTCTCCTAGCTCTAAAGCTTATAGAGTATACAACATGAAGAATCAACAATTTGAGGAGTCATCCAATACAGTTGTTATTGAGCACACTCCTTGTGTTAGGGAAATGGCGCTGATCATATTTTTCATTTAGAGTTGTTCCCAATAATTCTAAATAATCTTGTGAGAATGTTTCAGCTGGAACAGGTGCTCAACTGATGCTGATACTGCCGTTGATGATCAACTATTTGAGCTACCCAAACCTCTTCCAAATTCTCCAAGATCTGCAATAAATGAAGCTTCCACCATTCACAGATCTGACAGTTTAACCATATCAATGAATAGTGAAGCTTCAACAAGTGAATCACTTGCTGAGCCTCAAAACTCGTCAGGTGATCCACCACAACACTAGGCAGAAGAAAGTAGTATTTTGAAGGAACAAGCCACTGTTAATACTAATTCACAGCCAACCATTGATGATGTTTCTCATTCATTCAATCAGTCCTCATTGAATGACTTTGAAACAATAGCTAGACAGAGTGTAACAGTTCCTGAGCAGAACATGTCCAATCTGGATCTATCTCCACAGCTGGAAGTTATTCCTCGTCTTAGGATTCATAACACTCATCCAACTGAGAACATCAGGTGGAAGATATGATAAATCCAAGGTGAAATGATTCAACTGCGGCATGGCTAGCCACTTCTCCACAGAATGCAATGCCCCAAGAGAAACAACTATCAAAGGTATTCTCAAGGCAAGTCATCTTCACAGCCTAACTCAAGCTTTCACTCTAACAACAAACAACAACAACATCATCATTCTCAACAACACCAATCATATCAAAATCCACCCCAACTGACAAATCAAGCTCATGGAAGCAGTTAGTCTTCTGCTAGTGCTCTCGTGATAAAACAAGATGGGGTATGTGACTGGAGTGTGTATGCTGAGGAAGTCAAGCCTCAATTTCAAAATCATGCAGTTATGGCTCACATCAATGATGGTCCAACTCCAATGCCTACTGAGGTATAATCTAACCTTTGTAGTGAAAATTGTATTAATGAACTGCAAGGTTATAGGGAGCATAACCACAAACTGGCAGATAAAATTAAAGAAGAAAAGGTAAAGTTAGAGATGATGAAAAGAGAGGTAAAAAGCTTTGAAATCAAAATCAAATCTCTAATCTCTGACATAGAAAAACTGCATGGTGAAAAGTACACTCTTGCAGCTAAGAATGAGCTACTTACTGAAAAGTTAGCTCAATCTAAGGCTGAACATTCACTAATTGAAGTGAAACTTGAAAAGTTTCAAAGGTCTTTAGTCAAAATGCAAGAGATGCTTGATTCTCAAAAGGATCCAAAGGACATGTGGGGGATTGGGTATAATTCATGTCCTCCACCATACAATGACAACTACACTGTCATGCTTGAATCTGTCTCACTCACTGAAGAAATTGAAACTAAAACTACCGAACCTAAATCTATAGTAAAACAGTGACCAATCTTCAAAACAAACCTGATGTTTATATTGAAACAAATAAGGATAAAATCAAGTTAGGTTACCCAATCAAAATCAAGAGTGTTCAGACAAGACAGTGAGTGTCATGAAACCCTCAAGCCCTGTAAAAGCAATTGTCCCTTTTGTAAAATTCATACCATTTATTTTACAAGGAAAAAAGTTTGTAAAGTCAGTGAAACCAACTACTGAGAGTAGTTCTGATAATGAGATATATCTGAGCACAATTCAAGCAAATCAGGAAAGGTTTCACTTTAAAACAACATAAACCTCTATCAGACCCACAGTCTTCAAAATTAAGACAGGGAGTTAGGTTTGATATTTGCAATAAAGAACATGTTGAACAGTTTGACAAGGAAGTGAGAAATGGGTTGAAGAAACGAAAATAGCCCAAACAATCAATCAGATGTAGTGTTGTGAAACAACCTGCAAAAAGGGCTGATTTTGATTCATCCCTTAAAGAACAAAAAGTGGCTCATTAGCAAAAAGGAAAATCAGCCGAGTCACACAAACCAAAATCTGACACAATCAACAAACAAATGTATTGTGACATTTGTGATATCTTCAATCACAAAACAGAAAAATGCTTTTTCAATCAATATTATTCTATCTGTGACATGAACAACCACTCAACCAAAAATTGTTATTTCAACAAATTTGTGTAGTCTGTGATATGAACAATCACAATAAATCTGATTGCTACTTCAATCAGAAGGGATTGAGGATTCCCCAAAACAACCATCCTCAACAGCATCATCAGATAAAACTCAAATTCGGAGTCACTTGCACAACAATCAATCTAGAACATCTAGATCACTCAATGACATGAGGAAGGCAAAAGAAATAAGGAAAAGTCAAAGAGGTAACCAGTTCATCAATCAAAAGCAAGACTTTTGAAAACCCAAAATGATCTTTGAAAATCAGAAATAGTTTAAATTTCTTCAAAAGAATAGAGATCAAAGATTTAACTATTCGTCTGACTCCTATGTTGATGCTAATGAGAAAACCTCAGCAAGATATCATAAGCAATCTCCCAGTTCACCTCTGACTAACTCACCATTTAGAGGAAAGTATCAAGAGTCACCATAATAGATAGGAACAGGAAACCCAAGACCATCATGGCTTGGGTTCCATATTCTAATTAGTTCCTTTATGCTTGCAGGATCATCCGTATAGGTCCAACACATATGGTATGTGGACAGTGGATGCTCCCGACACATGACTGGAGATCGTTCCTTCCTTTATGACTTGAAGCACATACAAGGAACTACGATGGCATTTGGTGGAGATTCACAAGGTGGTAGAATCACAGGTGAAGGATCTGTGACAAATGGGATGCTAAGCTTCGACAGAGTGAACTATTATGAACAGCTGAACTTCAATCTGCTAAGCGTATCTCAGATCTGCGACAAAAATATTCTACTCACTTTACAGACACTCATTGCTACATTCTGAAACCTGGATTTCAGATCCCTGAAGAATGGGTTGTCCTAAAGACCCAGAGGAAGAATAATACTTATATGTTAACCTGTGTTCTGCATCACATAAAGAAGAAACTTGTCTTTTGTCAAAAGCATCATTTAATGAGTCACAGCTTTGGCAGAGACATTTGAGGCACACAAACTTTAGAAACATGAACAGATTGGTCAAAGGAAACCATGTCATTGGTCTTCCTCAAAAAGAATTTCATTTTGTTGATCACTGTTCAGCGTGTCTCAAAGGAGAACAATAAAAATATTCTCACAAAACCAAGGTGGTGAACACAAACAATACTCCACTGAAGTTACTTCATATGGATATGTTTGGACCAACTCATGTCATGAGTATTGGAATGAAACAGTATTGTTTGGTGATCATTGATGACTTTTCACGATTTACTTGGTCTTCTTCTTACTTCACAAAAATGAGGCATCCCAAATAATACAAGAAATTATAACCAAAATTGAAAATGAACTTTATCATAAGGTTAAAACAATCAAAAGTGATAATGGTACTGAATTCGAAAATGAAGGAATGAGTTCCTTTTGTGCAACCGAAGGCATTGCTCATCAATTCAGTGCAGCTAGAACTCCTCCACAAAATGGGGTAGCTCAAAGAAGAATAGAACACTGATTGAAGCAGCAAGAACAATGCTAGCCGATGCTAAACTGCCATCACCTTATGGGTAGAAGCAGCTAATACATTGTGATTTGTACAAAATCAAACTCTAATTGTTTATGAAAGTAACATGACTCCTTATGAAATGCTCTTTCATAGGAAACCATTTATTGGATTCCTCAAATTGACAGGATCAGTGATCACAAGTTTGACGTATCAGAATATAAGCAGCGGAATACAAACACGAATTAGACAAATTGTAGCAAGCCAACGATATTTGTGAGCATTAAGATCGCATACAGTTATAGGGAGAGAATATGAATTTCTGATTCTAGGAATGTTTATAGATGTAGAATATTTCTAATCGAATCAATCAATCATTCCATTCAATTACTCATTTCACACTATGATTACAATAGGTTGTCACTCCTTATATAGAGTGCAACAGTCACTGCTGTTATCACGGAAAGTGACAACTGGCAGATCCAATACAGAAATAACTAATTCTTAACAAACTACTGAAATGTTCACAACTACTGAGAACATATCAGCAAGTTAAGTACAAATATAAACTACTGAAACTACAACGACTGAAGAACAAGCTCTTCAGTCGTTTTACAAAACTGCTGAAACATAGAAAATAAAACTACTGATATCACAACTACTGAAGAAGTACTCTTCAGCAGTTGTGACAAACTACTGAGGCTTCAGTACTTGATCTTCAGACTTTGACCTTCAGGTGTTTCATCAGCTGATGACTTCAGTAGATATCATCAGCTGATGTCTTCAGTCTTTGTCTTCGGACTTTGTACATCAGTTGTTGATCTTCAGCACTTGTGAACTCTTCAGCTGTTGTTCTTCAGTACTTTGGTCTTTCAGCTTCAGCACTTGTGTTCTTCAGCTGTTGTACTTCAGCACTTTGGTTCTTCAGCTGTTAGGTCTTCAGCACTTGATCTTCAGCTGTTGAAGTCTTCAGCACTTGTCAAACTACTGATGAGGCTTTCAGCAGTTGTTGTGATACCGTGTGGGACTTAGAGATTTTCTGATCTTGGCTCATTGGTTCTTTTGGTCCAACAAACTCCCCCTGAACCAATGCAGCCAAAACCTCTAACTTATTTATACTCCCACTTATTGATGGCCAAAATGTTGGTCTTTTTCCTTCTTGATCAGTAGAGAAGATGACCCATGTATGCTCCGGCCTGGGAAGAAATCTCAAATATTTGTTTGGCAGAGTATGAATGGGAACTCTGTTTTGGGGAACTGGACACAGAGTTGTTATCCCATTCATGAGATTTACTTCCCTATAATGAGTCTGTATGACTCACGAACATAGGCCTCAAGGAGAACAATTTGTTCCTCTTGAGAGAGTCTTCAGCTCCTCCTTCGAAGAAGAACTCTGGACCATAGTACTCTGATAAGTACTTCATGGTCCTGCCATTTTTCAGCTCCACCGTAGTTATCTCCCTATATACAAATTCATCAGGATGGTTGCCTTCAAGGAGTAACTGGAGCTCATTCTTTTGGATGTCTTCAAGCTTTTTATATAACAACCCTTCTTAATCATCTTGTTTTCTAGTAAGGCTTGAGGTGTCTTCTTTGCTTGGTGAGCTTTCTTGAATTCATCAATGATTTCCCAAGGTGAGACTACAACAGCCAACATGATGGTAGATTCTATTGTTTTTCGTACTTGGCCGTTGTATCTGTGTGGGATAGTTCTTTTATGGATTCTAGAACTCACCCTGGGGTCTGGCCATACTCTCACTCTCTCCTTCTGATACTGAAAGGTGTGCCTGAGAGTGTACAGCCTTTGAGCATGCCCTTTCATGGCTTGAATAGATGATGACTGAGGAAATTCCTTGTCAACCATCTTCAACAGTTGCTCATCGTGTTGTTTCTGCTGTTCTTCTTCTTCTATCTTGACTCTGACCATTTCCCTTTGAGAGTCAGGTGTGATCATGGATTGACTTCTGGGTTTTGGTAGCTTCAGAACAGCAGAGAGTGGCAGACTATCATCTTCATCCTCTTCTTCTTCTTCTTCTTCCATCCTCAGCACCCTTCTCCTCCTTCGGGTACATCACTGGATGATGGTGGGTTGGTGAAGGGATTGGTTTTGAAGAAAGAGGATGTTTGGATTTTGGCTTAGAGGTTGGTTGGGAGATTTGAGGGATAGGATCTGTTTGAGTGGGTGGAAGGGAAGGTTGATCTAGCATCCTTGTAGTTAATTTCGCCTTTGTGAGTTTAGCCATCTCTAACCTTTTGCCAGCCCCAGCCTCATCAAGGGCTTCCACAATAATCCCTTTGTTGAATTGCTCAGACAGACAGATTCTGGTGGCTATAGCCAGAATGCTGTCCCTGGACCATGCGCGGATCTCCATTAATGATCTTCCCAAGTATTTTGCAATAAAGCGGATCATTATTTCCAACCTCTCTTTCTCAAGAGCATCATACCCTGCCCATCGGGTTTGTATCTCTTGTACTTCTAACCTTCTGATCTCACTATCCAGTGTGGCTGTGTGTCAAACCCCTGCCTGAATAGTTGTTCAATTATTTTATCCATGGAGCGGCTGTGTGTGGTGTCAGCTTCTTTGACCAGCTCCTCCAAGGATTTGTCTTCAGCAGTGTGATCATCAGCACTTCTCTTTCGCTTGTACGTGAGCAGAGGTTGCTTTTCTTTTTCCTCCTCTTCCTTTTCCTCAGATCTTTTCCTCTTTCTTTCTTTCACTGCAGTACTCTCCCCCTTTTGGTTGCATTGGAGGAAGGGGTTGGTACCGCAAAAAGAGTCTTTTGGACAGCAGCATCAACCAGGGGCTGTAATGTGGAGGAAAGCCTCTCATCAAGGGCTTTGATCACTATATCAGTGATTGGGGGTGATGAGAGGGAGGGAATTTTGGAGTACAGCACCTATTTGCTCAGGAGGGTTCTGTTCTGAGGAGTAGGGCCTGAAGCAGAGCAGGTGGTTGATTTTGGGGTGGCTCTGTGTTTGGGAAACCTGCAAGGGAAGGTGCCATCTGTGGGTGTATGATGGTGGCAGATGGACTTGCATCCTGAGACATCTTGGCCAGCCAGCTCTTTGAGTCTGCTAACCTCATCCTCTAGAATGGTATTTTGAGCAACTACATCATAGAAGAAGCTCAAGTCATCATCAGTTGATACTGAATCACCTGACCTCCTGCTTAGAGCAGGATTTACATGCACTGGGTGTAGACCAGTTGGTGCATGTGCCCCTTGTGCTTGGTACTGGGGACTTCCAGCCTCAGGACAATGTCCATCATCAGCTGTTGCCTCTAGGGAGGTCTTAGCAATGTTACCAGCCTCACTCTGGTCATGTGCTGAGTCAGAGGAGGTGGCAGCCTCACTAGATATTCTAAGCTCCTTGTCTACACCAGGAGATAGAATTGGGAAACCCCTGTGCTGTGGGTTCTCAGGTGCACTGTGTTCCTCCCCCTCAATTGTAGAGGAATTCCCAGTAGTAAGTGGTTTCTGGAGGGGGTGAGGAGTGCAATTGAGTCAGCACTTGTGCAACTATTAAAGTTGGGCTGTGAGGGGTGGTTGTTGGGGTAAGGGGTTAGAAGCAGTGTGCACCTGGGGTGGATGGTGCTCTTCAATGGCAATCTCCTCAAGTGAGTGAGATCCCAGATAAGTAGGTGCCCCTTGGGTTGCTGCAGGCTCCTGTTGAGAGGAAGCCTGAGCGGCTGTGGCTGGAAGAGTCATTGTATCACTAGGGGGTTAGGACTAGTGGATATATCCTGCGTTTGTGGTGCAGGAGCATCTCAGGGGACTCAATTCCCTGAGTAGCCATTTTGGGTTTCTTTTTGGTGGGTTTGGTGGGGACATTGGATTTGGAGGTGGTGGCTGTGGGTTCCAGCTGCGTGGGTTTTCGCAGCTTGGCAGCCAGTTTGAGTGTCCGGTCAGAGTTGTGCGGGAGTATACTTTGGGCAGAACAGCCGTAGCAGGGACTCCCAAGCCAACAAGTCCTCAGCATTAAGCTGGTCTATAATAATGGCCATTATGAACCGTGGATAGAGTATCCAACGGTTGGCAGTTAGTTTTTGAGCCATATCTTTGAGCTCTGAAAATATTAATTCTGAGAAATTCAGTGGTTGTTGCTCAGTATAGAATACATTACCTGCTGCCATTTGGTGGACATTTGATCCCAAGACGATGTCTTAGGGGCCAAACATACATTGACCATATGAAAAATCAGGCGCTCAGCGTCATTAAAGTGTTTCTTCATGATGGTGGTGGCACTGAGATCACCTTGATATCCATGCTGAGCAAATGATAGATCTATGGTGCCCTTCGGATATCCAGCAGGAGAGGTAGCATCACTCAGTTGAAGAATTTTACGGATTGTTGCAGGAGTAATCACTACTTCTTTGTTGTTGACTACTGACCGGAGGGATCGTGTGTTGCTCTCCTCAGTTGTAACAGTAACGTTCATCCAAAATTGGTTCAAGGATTCGGCATGTAAAACGGGGTTCAGAAGGAATGCCTTGTTGTTATGGGGACTGAACCATAAGATCAATAGCAACATCGAACTTAGTCCAGATCGGCGATTTTGTGAGGTAGGCAACACAGTTGTGTCGCGGTTTAATTTGCATAGACGCCATGGAAGTTTTGGAGAGGAACGTTAGGTTTGAAGAAGATGAAGCATGGAGAGCTCAGGTTAAGGGTATTTTAGGGTACGGGTGAGGAAACGACTGAAGGATGTGGTGTTAGTCATCAGTAGTTTTAAACGACCGTTGACATGTTATATCCTTTCAGATGTTGAAACAGCTGAAGTCGTGGTGTTAGGCATCAGTAGTTTAGAAACTACTGAAGACCGTGGTTTTGACTTCAGATGATTGAAACAACTGAGGACATGGTGTTTGTCACCAGTAGTTATGAAACTACTGAAGACAGTGGTTTTGTCATCAGCTGTTGTAAACAACTGAAGACTTGGTATTGGTCATCAGTAGTTATAAAACTGCTGAAGACGTGGTTTTGCTTCAGTTGTTTAAAATGAAACAGCAGTTGTACAAACGACTGAAGAGAAAGTTCTCTTCAGCTGTTTTCGTCAATTCTTAGCTTTTCAGCTGTTTCAAACTATCCTCAACACATTCATCAGTCTTTATGGCTGATTTCAGTTGTTTCATAGGACATCAGTACTTATCTGTTTTTACTGATTACAGTAGTTATGACTGCATCAGTAGTTGTAACTACTTCAGTAGTTTAGAGCAGATGAAGTACTTCAGTACTTGTGAGACATTTAGCCTTCAGTAGTTATAAAAACTACTGAGGTTAAAAGAGCTCATCAGTACTTATATGTGACAGGCACTCATGATCATCAGTATGAATTACTGAGATCATCAGTAGTTGTCACCTATTCTAGCTGCAGCATACCAAGCCTTAACACCAGGTTTTGGAAAGTTGAACTATCCAAAGGCTTAGTAAAAATGTCTGCAAGCTCATCAGCACTAGGCACAAACTTAGGATCAATCAGACCTTTTTCAAAACAATCCCTTATAAAATGATGTCTGATCTCTATATGTTTGGTCCTAGAGTGCTGGACTGGATTTTTGACAATGCAAAGAGCTGAAGCACTATCCATTAACAATGGAGTCTTAGTCTCTGTAATGCCATAATCCAAAAGTTGGTTTTGAAGCCAGAGTACCTGAGATGTACAGCTTGCAGCAGCAATGTACTCTGCTTCCGCAGTGGATGTAGCAACTGAGGTCTGTTTCTTGCTCTGCCAAGAAATCAAGCAGTTGCCTAGGAATTGACATCCACCAGAAGTTGATTTCCTGGTCAACTTACACCCTGCATAGTCACTGTCAGAAAAAGCAACTAATTTACCAGAATGTCTGTAGAATACCATAAACCTAGAGATGGAGTGCCTTGCAGATATCTAAAGATCCTCTTGACTGCAATCAGATGAGACTCTTTAGGTGCAGCCTGAAAATCTAGCACAAACACATGTAGCAAACATAATATCTGGTCTAGAAGCTGTTAAATACATCAAGGACCCAATCATACATCTGTAAAGTGTTTCATCAACCACTTTACCTTTCTGATCTGAGTCCAGTTGTGTGGTGCTGCTCATGGGAGTAGAACAGGGCTTACAGTTTTGTAAATCAAACTTTTGCAAAAGATCTTTTGTATATTTGGATTGATGAATAAAAATTCCATCAGCCTTTTGTTTGATTTGCAACCCCAGAAAGAACTGTAATTCTCCCATGGCACTTATTTCAAACTTCTGTTGCATCAACTTTGTAAAGGCATCACACAACTTTGGATCAGAGGATGCAAAAATGATATCATCTACATAAATTTGAACAAGTAGATTATGCTGCCAGCTTTCTTAATAAATAAAGTCTTGTCTATGGAGCCTCTAGTGAAATTGTTTTCCAGAAGAAAGTTTGATAATGTCTCATACCAGGCTTTGGGAGCTTGTTTTAACCCATAAAGAGCTTTATCAAGCTTATACACCCAATTAGGGTTTATTGTCCTCAAAGCCTGGAGGTTGACATACATAAACCTCTTCTTTAACTTTTCCATACAAAAATGCACTTTTGACATCCATTTGAAAGACTTTAAGTTTTTGATAAGCAGCATAAGCTAAAAACAATCGAATTGCTTCCAGTCTGGCTACAGGGGCAAAGGTTTCATCATAATCAATACCTTCTTCTTGTGCAAACCCCTGAACAACCAGTCTGGCCTTGTTCTTAACAATAAGCCCATTTTCATCAGTTTTGTTCCTAAACACCCATTTAGTGCCTATTGCACACTTACCTGGAGGTAGAGGAACCAGTTCCCACACTTGCTGTTTCTTGAACTGAAGAAGCTCAAGCTGCATGGCATCAACCCATCCATTGTCCTTTAAAGCAATGTGATAATTCTTTGGCTCTTGCTGACTGATGAAGAGAGCATAAAAGCAGAAATTTGACAATTGACTTCTTGTTGATACGCCAGCAGTGATATCACCAATGATTTGAGACATAGGGTGATTCTTCAGATCTTGATACACAATGAGATCTGTGCAAGTGTTTGTAGCCGGTTCAGCAGCAACAGATGGTGATGGTGAATCATTTCCTTGAAACCAATCAGTGGATGGTAATTCAAGGAAGTTGAATTCGAAGAAATCTCATCAGCATTTGTTGTGGATGGTGCTACTGGCGCTACAGGAACATCAGGTCTAGTAGAGTCAGGCAGCTGATCACTAAACCTAAAAAGGTGAGAACTGCAATCATCATCATCATCAGCAGTACCACCAGGTGGTGAACTGTTGACAGGAGCAACAGCAGGAGTTTGATAGGGAACATATTACAGCTAGTTGGTTAACTCTACCCAACAGATGTTGTACCATCATCACCAGTGTGTCTGTTTTGTGTGATAAAGCTTTCAGCTCATCAGACACATTGCTAGTGGAGTTAGATAAGGTCCTATGTTGCACCTTCTTCTTTTGAGCACCCTCAGCTGTCACCTGTTTAACTCCTTCCTTTTTGAATTGCTTTAAGGACTTAAGGGTTACAGGATTTGATGTTGCTGATACAAATGTGGTCTCAAACTCAGTTTTCATTTTTACCATTTTCTCATTAATTCTTCTTTTTGTTTGAGTTTGGAACCTCTTTTGTACCAACAATCATCTGTAAGATGATTGAACAAACCACATATTTCACATGGTTTCTTCTTCATCTTAGGTTGATCATCAACTAAAGATGGTGAAGCAACAGAAGACTTGTTCTTCAATGCTTTGGAAGCATTGGTTGCTTTCTTGACATCCTCTTTAGTAGCCTTCAAACTTTCTACTGCCAGTTTTCTTCTCTTCAGTGCGACAGCAGTTGAAGTTTGAACTTCAGGTGTAAATCCTGCTCTCCAGTCCTTTCAGGACCTTCAGGATTAACTCCTGAGTTGATCAACTTATTGATCATGTGAATGTCAGCATTTGGACCATCAACATCAGCTGATAGGTTCAAGGAGGACTTGATGCTGACTGCTACTTCTGATTGTGCTGTATCAGAAGGTAGATCACATGATTTGATGGATTGGTTATCACTCTCACCATCAGATTCTACCTCTGCTCTGGGGTAAAATCTGTAGGTGGAGCAGTGTGATTATAGCCAATGCCAAACTTCACATTTGAAGCAGATTGCTTACTAAGAAGCATTTCAAAACCTTTGCATGATTGTACCCATCTATCACACTCGACCTGGGTAACTGCAAGGGTTTCTTTGAGATCTTTGTACTTCTCTAGAAGTACATCTTCTCTAGCCTTATCATCAATTATTTTGCAATTCAGTTATAAACCTCATCATTTTTATCTTTGAGCACAAACTCAAACTCAGCTTTGTTTTTGGAAATTATTTGTTCTAGCTCAATGTCTTATTAATTAAAGCTACATTTGCTTCTCTAATGGAAGCAAATGCTGCTATGCATTGTTCAGAACATAATTTGGCTTTTGCCTCAGAGGATACCTGTGATACCTGAGGTGTAGAGGCATTGGAAGATGAAATATCAGCAGACTCCAAAGCCATAAGAGCTAGATTCCCAAAGGGACTGTCACCACCATGTTGACCAGCACCTGAGAACAGTTGATCATGACCAGACAAGTCATCTGGTAAACTGCTCCAGTCAACAACTCCTGGGGTGAAGAAGCTGTGTTGTTGAGATGAAGGTTGTTGATGAGATAGGGAGGCTGATGAGGTTCTGGTAATGCATGAGGTTGTGGTGTCATAGGAACTTGAACTTGATTTGACTGTGGCATGTAATAACCAGGGTACTGATATGGCATTTGGCCCTGAGGAACAAAATATGCCGGAGATTGTTGTTGATGATGATGACTAGATGTGACAGGATGTGCCCTCTGGTTGTTGACTATTGCCAGGAAAAGTCACAAAGGGTGCAGTAGAGTTAGATCCAGTTGATCTACACTCTCTTGCAAAGTGTCCAAGCCGTTGGCATTTGTGACACCTCAACTTGCTCTTGTCAAAACCAACTTTGGTTTTGCCAGAGAGTCCTGGGAATTTTCTTCCAGTTCTTTTGTAGAACTTCTGAGATCTGATATTTATCAAGGCCATTTGGCTCAAAATATCCATCTCTTCTAAGTCATCATCAGCAATCCCCTTGAGATCATCCATAATGAAACATAAATTGTCATTATTACATCCAGTGAACTGGCCATCAACACTTACAAATGCAGAATAGAAGTGCTCGAAGAGAAATTAATATGCTCATCATACTGGCATTCAGATGAAGCATATTCTGACTCATGACCCACCAAGGCAGTGTTGCCTTGTATAAAGTCTTCAGTGAGCTTTCCAGATGAAGACAGCTTTCTCTTCTGTTCTATCTCTCTCTCGAAAGTGAGCAATTTCCCATGAAGTTGGGTGAGAGATAGTTTGTCCAAACTTGCACTGGAGCGTAGGACAATAGTATATGTGTCCCATCTCTCAGGCAGTGATCTCAGAAATCTGTTATTCATCTGAATATTGGTGTATTCAAGTTTGACCATTTTTAGTTCAGAGATCAAACAAGAAAACCGCTCATATTGTTGAGTCAGTGTCTCGCCCTTTCTATGAGAGAATGTCTCATATTGTTGGGCAAGAATTTCTCTATTATTTGCCAAGACCTCATCTGTTCCTCCAAATTGTTCTTTCAAAGCAATCCAGAGGTCATGGGCAGTTTCATGATGCACTAGCCCAGAATAGATTTCATTGGGCAAAGCCATGGCCAGAATTCCATGGGCTTTTGCATCAATCTCAAGCAACTTTTATCCTCATCTGAGTATTGCTCCCTCCTCTTCGGAACCATTTGATTGGTTTCCGGGTTATTCACCATAGGCTTGTGTGGACCATGTACCACTGATGTCCAACACCCTGCGCTGTTAACAGACAGGTGATGGAGCATACGTCTTTGCCATATGTTATACTCATTCCTAACCAGCATAGGAGGCTTGGTTGAGGAACCAGTATTGTGAGGATCATTGGAGGGAGTGGTCATTTTCAGTTCAAAAACAGTTTAGTTCAAGTTTTAAAAAGTTTTAGACAAACCACAACAAACTCAATGAGAACCAAGAAAAAGATCTCAGGATGAATGAGCAGAAATACAGAAAATTCAATCTCTATAACCGTTTCTTGCAAAAACAAAAACTAATTCAATCAAACTTGGATCTTGAATAGCAGTTTCAATGATCAATTATTAGATCGATCAATGATTAACCTGCTCTGATACCATTTGACAGATCAGTGATCACAAGTTTGACGTATCAGAATATAAAGCAGCGGAATACAAACACGAATTAGACAAATTGTAGCAAGCCAACGATATTTGTGAGCATTAAGATCGCATACAGTTATAGGGAGAGAATATGAATTTCTGATTTCTAGGAATGTTTATAGATGTAGAATATTTCTAATCGAATCAATCAATCATTCCATTCAATTACTCATTCACACTATGATTACAATAGGTTGTCACTCTTATATAGAGTGCAACAGTCACTGCTGTTATCACGGAAAGTGACAACTGGCAGATCCAATACAGAAATAACTAATTCTTAACAAACTACTGAAATGTTCACAACTACTGAGAACATATCAGCAAGTTAAGTACAAAATATAAAACTACTGAAACTACAACGACTGAAGAACAAGCTCTTCAGTCGTTTTACAAAACTACTGAAACATAGAAAATAAAACTACTGATATCACAACTACTGAAGAAGTACTCTTCAGCAGTTGTGACAAACTACTGAGGCTTCAGTACTTGATCTTCAGACTTTGACCTTCAGGTGTTTCATCAGCTGATGACTTCAGTAGATATCATCAGCTGATGTCTTCAGTCTTTGTCTTCAGACTTTGTACATCAGTTGTTGATCTTCAGCACTTGTGAACTCTTCAGCTGTTGTTCTTCAGTACTTTGGTCTTTCAGCTTCAGCACTTGTGTTCTTCAGCTGTTGTACTTCAGCACTTTGGTTCTTCAGCTGTTAAGGTCTTCAGCACTTGATCTTCAGCTGTTGAAGTCTTCAGCACTTGTCAAACTACTGATGAGGCTTTCAGCAGTTGTTGTGATACCGTGTGGGACTTAGAGATTTTCTGATCTTGGCTCATTGGTTCTTTTGGTCCAACACAAATCATTTGGTAGTCCTGTCTCAATATTAAACACCCGAGACTATTTAGGAAAGTTTTCATCCAAGTCTGATGAAGGATTCTTTGTAGGTTATTCTTCTATTTCAAAGGCTTACAGAGTGTTTAATCCTAGATTAAACATTATTGATGAATCAACAAATGTTCAATTCAAGGAGCACTTGTTTCCAAAATCTACACATGGTCCCGACGGGTTATTTGATATTGACTCTTTTACAAAATCATTTGATCAATTTAACTTGTCTGATGCAGGAAATCTCCATTCAGGTGACACTTCTTCAGCTGTAGAAAAAAGAAATGACTTTCCGTTGATTCCTCCTACTTTTGATGAAGACGTTCCTCTTCAAGCTGATCCCATCAGACAATCATCACAAAATTAGAGTGTTTGAATAGAAGGAGGACCAAGCCTGTTACCATCACCCTCAAATGATCTATCAACTGGGATCAGAAATAAAAAAAGCTACTCCTCTAGCTGAAACACAAAGAACATCAAATGATGAAAGTAATCACAGTGCTGCTCAAGCTGAAGCGGGAACTGAAACGAAGTCTGACTATCTTCATAATTCCATAATAGTACAAGATGAAGGTGCCTCTGACCATAATGAACTGAATGTCTCCAATCTTGATGTAACTATTGCTGGTGACTCCATTCCAACCACTAGAATAGACAAGAATCATCCAATTGAAACCATTATTGGTGATCTTAATGAGAGGGTGACAAGAAGCCAGTCCAGTATTGCGAACATCTGTTTGTTCTCATGCTTTCTGTGTCAAACAGTACCCAGAACATCAAAGGGGCACTTCAAGACAATAGCTGGATTGAAGCAATGCAGGAAGAATTGCTCTAATTCAAGAAGCAAGAAGTATCAAAACTCGTAGATCTTCCCAAAGGACAATACCTTATCGGTACCAGATGGATGTATAGGAACAACACCAACGATAGAGGGATCGTTATCAGAAACAAAGCAAGACTAGTGGCATAGGGATACACTCAAGAAGAAGGAATTGACTATGACGAAGTGTTTGCACCTATTTCTAGACTAGATGCAATGAGAATCTTTCTTGCATATTCCTCATCCATAAAATTTATTGTTTATCAAATGGATGTAAAGTGTGCCTTCTTGTATGGAAAGATTGCTAAGGAGGTCTATGTGAGTCAACCACCAAGATTTGAAGATCCAGATTTCCCTCACAGAGTTTACAAGCTTGACAAAGCTCTATATGGTCTTCACTAAGCCCCAAGAAAGTGGTATGAGACACTATCATCTTTTATTCTTGAACATGGATATGAAAAGGAAAGATCGATCAGATTCTCTTCAGAAGAATAAGAGGAAAAGACATGTTGTGAGTCCAGATCTATGTGGATGATATCATTTTGGCTTAACAAACAAGCAGCTCTGCAAAGAATTTGAAGACCTTATGCATTCAAAATTTCAAATGGTGCTAGGGGGAACTTACCTTCTTTCTAGGGGTGCAAGTCCAACAGACAGCAGATGGAATCTTCATCAACCAATCAAAATACGTGGAAAGCATGTGTAGAAATTCCACTTTGCTGACTGTCAGTCTATCAAAACTCCTATGGATACTATAATGAAGATTTGACCTGATCCTAAAGGCAAACTAGGGGATCATACTCGCTATCAATCAATGATCGCTTCACTTATGTATGTAAGAGCTAGTAGGCCTGACATTATGTTTGGTGTTTGTGTGTGTGCCAGATATCAAGCTGATCCAACAGAATCACATGTGAATGCAGTAAAGAGGATATTCAAATATCTGAAGGGCAAACCAGCTCTTGGGTTATGGTATCCAAAGGAAGGAGAATTTAATCTCTATGTCTTCACAGACAGTGATTATGGAGGATGCAACTTCAATAGAAAATCCACCAATCGCGGTTGTCACTTTCTTGGTCCTAGACTAGTATATTGGCAATGCAATATGTAGACAAATTTATTTGTGTCCATAGCAGAAGCTGAGTACATTGCAGCATCAGCTTGTTGCTCTCAAGTACTCTGGATTCAAAACGAGATGCTTGATTATGTTTTAACTTCTTGCACACACCAATTTACTTTGATAACACAGCAGCTGTTTTCATAACAAATAATCCAGTTCAACACTCAAAAATAAAACATATTGAAATTAGATATCACTTTCTGAGAGATTTTGCTAAAAAGGGGTTAATCAAATTGATTCAAGTACCAACTGAAAATCAATTAGCTGATTTATTTCCAAGGCATTTGAACCTAGTAGGTTTGAATTTCTAGTTCAGTCAATTTGCATGATTAACCTTGAGTAAACACATTAAATTTTTTAAAAAAAATCATATCAAAAATATTAAAAAATTACAAAACCAAAAAAAATCATTTTTGATGAAGAATAGAATCTTTGGAAAATAATATAATTATAGTCGTGATATCATTCACTATGCTTAATTTCAAAATGTGAAAGACTGAAATGACTTACCAGATATGTTGGTAGGCTCAACTTGGAAGAAAAGATACATGCAGTGATGAATTAAAGACTTATTTAATAGTGAACACTCATCACATAGTACATGTATGTATTGGCTTATGTGAATGCATGTGTGTGTAGTAACCTAAACACACCAGGTAATGATACGTTATGAATCTCTTTCACCACATCATGTCTCATCTTGTTTTGCTGAGCAAAGACCTGATCAAACGTGCGTATAGTGCAGATGTTATGATCCAAAAGATTCCCAATGAGGAACACATCCCAAATTGGATGAATCAACAAAAGCAATACATTCCAAGTGAATGAACAAAAGAATCCTATCATGGATCACCTTCCAAAGTGCAGTGAAAAGAATCCCAATATGGATTATCATGAAAAGGATCAAAGTAAAAGAATCCCAATGAGGATCAGTGAAAATAAGATCTCATAACTTAAGTGACCTCGTAAGAAAAGCTGTGAAAAAGTTCTACCATGCATTGTACAAGGATGGTTGATCATTCCATGCTTGTGTGTGAGGTACATATTGAATAATTAACTCAACCAAAAACATGATAAATATCATTTGCATCAAAATATCAACCAGGTCAGTTTAAGAGGACAAACATACTTTCAATCTTCATGTTCATAATCATGCCAAATTTATGATAAAGAATGCACATGTGTAATGCAACATTGATATGATCCTAACAAAAGCTATACTTATCTTCATAGTCAAAAATCAAAATAATATTCAAATGGTTTTAAATCTTTAAAGTTTCTTTCCACATATGGATATAAACTTTAGGGGGAGTAATTTAAAATTTTTGAGTAAGTTTGTATAAATTCCCTTTTCTTTATTAAAGAATTCTCTTAAATAATAAAAACAAAACAAAAAGAAAATACTGGTGTTGTTGCAAAAGTTATACCATAGAATCTCGGTCTATGCAGATTCTTGGAAGCATGAAATGTCCCAGATCAGTGAAAATTAGGAAGCTAGTATCAGTTATGACATACAAGTAAATCAAAGTAAGATTGACAATCTCAACAGTCAACAACTTCATAAGAAAATTGTTAGGATCAGTGATCTACGTTTGATTGATTAGAGAGTATTGCAGCGGAAATCAAACAATGAATTAGACAATTCACAAGAATACAGTTGATATTCAAAGTAAGAACTAACGATTATAGAAAGAATTCTACAAATCAAGGATTTCATTCAATACGCGCTTTTGTGGTGGCAAAATGTCACACATACAATCAGGTCAATCATCCCTTATATAGGAATGTCATCGTGGAACATTCCTTATATAGGAGATGTTACGTCTGGTGATTTCACTTGATAGTGACATCTAACAGAATTATTCAAACTATTGAGAGTTAACACAACTACGGGAGATGTCAAAACAGCTGACATCTTCTTACAAAAATACTAAGTGTTAACTATCACTACAACTACTGAAAAGAAACTACAGAAACTACAACGACTGAAGAACATGCTCTTCAGTCATTTTACAAATACAAAAAGAAAACTACACAAAGGAAACCATCACAACAACTGAAGAATGCTTCTTCAGCTGTTGTAACAAACTCTGAAGGCTTCAGTACTTGTACTTGAACTTCACTGTTGTCATCAGCTGATGTCTTCAGTCTTTGTACTTCAGCTGTTGATCTTCAGTACTTTGTTCTTCAGCTGTTGGTCTTCAGAATTTGGTCTTCAACTGTTGAAGTCTTTAGCTGTTGAAGTCTTCAGACTTTGTCAAACAACTGATCAAGTCTTCAGCAGTTGTTATGATGTCTGTGGGACTTAGAGGTTTTTCTGATCAGGCTCATTGGTTCTTTTGGTCCAACAAACTCCCCTTGAACCAATTCAGCCAAAACCTCTAAACTTATTGAAGATGTCCCACTTATTATGGCAGAAAGATTTGGTCTTTTTGTCTTCCTGATCAGTTCAGAAGTAACCCTATAAGCACAGGCCTGGAAGAAGTCTCATTGATCTGTTTGGCAAAGGATGAATGGGAACTCTATCTTGGGGAACTGGACACAGAGCTGTTACCCCATCCACGAGATCTACTTCCCAACATGAGTCTGTATGACTCCCTTGTATAGGCCTCAAGGAAGGTTATCTGTTCCTCCATGGTAAGCTCTTCACCTCCTCCTTCAAAAAGTGATTCTGGCGCATAATATTAAGGTAGGTATTTGACCTGTTTCCCATTTTTGAGTTCCACAGTTGTTATTACTCTATAAGCAAATTCATCTGGGTGATTACCCTCTAAGAACAACTAGAGCTCATTCTTTCTGACATCCTCAAGCTTCTTATATACTAACCCTTTTCACCATTTTATTTTCCAGCATCTTCTGTGGGGTCAGGTTAGCTTTATAGGCTTTCTTGAAGTCATCTAGGATTTCCTAGGGTGATACTACAAAGACCAGTGAGATCACTTCATCTACAATCTTCTTCACTTGGCTAATGTATCTCTGTCGAATTTTTTCTTGTGAATCCTATGAGACACCCTGGGATCAGGCCAAATCCTCACTCTCTCCTTCTGATATTGAAATGTATGTTTAAGAGTGTATAATCTGAGAGCGTGCTTCTTCATGTTGATGATTGAAGATGTGGTAGCATATGCTTTGTCAACTCTCCTCAACAAATCCTCATCATGTTGTTTCATAAGCTCTTCTTCTTCTAGCTTCACTTTCACAATTTGTCTTTGACTTTCAGGAGTAATTATTGGGAGGTGACTTGTGGCCTTCGGCAACTGTATAACAGCTGAGAGTGGCAGCCTATCTTCATCTTCATCATTATCTTCGTCAACTCCTCTACCAGTTGTTTGGTGGGTTGTGGTTGTGGTGGTTTTGGTGTGGGAATGTTGACAGGCTGTTCTAGCATTCTGGATGTGAGGTCGGCTTTAGATTGCTTGACTAGTTCAGTCCTGCTCCTAGCACCAGCTTCGTTTAAGGCTTCAATAACCAATCCTTTTGTGTATACTTCAGATGAACAGATCTTGGTGGTTATTGCCAAGATGCTGTCCTTGGACCATGCCTTGATCTCAATCAATGATCTACCCAGATATTTTGCTATGAACCTCATCATGATCTCTAACCTTTCCCTTTCCAACACATCATAACTTGCCCATCTAGCTTGGATTTCTTCAATCTGTAGTCTTCTTATTTCTGAGTCAATTTTTTCAGTGTCGTGGCCTTGCCTAAACACTGATCAATGATGTATCCATTGATCGGTTGTGTTTGGCATCAGCCTTCTTCACCATTGTCTCCAAGTCAGTCTCCTTCTCATTCTTCCTTTTCTTGTATGTGACATGAAAGTCTTTAGTACTTTCAGTCACTTTCTCCATGTCAGCATCCTTCACCTTCTCCTTTTCAGTTTCTTTCCTATTTGCCATCCTCTTTCTTTTTGCTTTCACCGACTAAATCTCCCCCTTTTTGGTTGCATTGGTTGCAAGGGTTTGATTGTCAGAAAGCCTTTTGTTCATAGCATCCTCTATCATGGGTTGTATAACTGAGGGAATCCTCTCATCAAGGGATTTAAGGACCATATCAGTGATAGTTGATGTGATGAGAGGTAAGGAATGTTGAAAGATAGCAGCTATTTGCTCAGGGGGGTTCTGTCCCTGAGAAATAGTGCTAGAAGCAGAGGCAGGTGGCTGAGTGTTTTGGAGTGGCTCAGTGTATGGGAGACCTTCAGAGGAAGGTGTCATCTATGGGTTGTGAGGGGTAGATGGTCTTTGATCCTCAGAAATGTTGGCAAGCAGCTCTTTGAGTCTGCTCACCTCATCCTCGAGGATGGTGTTTTGGGCTAAAACATCATAAAAGAAGCCCAGGTCATCATCAGTGTTTACTGAATCACCTGACCTCCTGATAGAATCAGGATGAACATGCTCTGAGTGTAGATCAGTAGTAGCATGTGCCCCTTGATCATGGTACTGGGGACTTCCTGCCTCAGGACCATGTCCTTCATCAGCAGTTGCCTCTGGTGAGGTCTTATGAATGTTACCAACTTCAGCCTGATCATATGCTGAAGCAGGAGAAGTGGCAGCCTCACCAGGAATTCGAATCTTCGTTTCTACACTAGGAGATTGAATATGGTAACTCCTATGTTGTGGGGTGTCAGAAGCACTGTGGTCCTCCCCCTCAATGGTTGGAGCTATCCTAGTTGTGATTGATATCTGGGGAGGAGGTGAGGAGTGCAACTGAGTCAACACTTTGGCAATTATGATGGTAGGACTTTGGGGGGCGGTTGCAGTGGGAGAGGGTGTGAAGGCAATATGCACCCGGGGAGAGTGGTGTGTTTCAATGGCAACCTCCTCAAGTGAGGAAGGTTCCAGATGTATAGGTGCCCCAGAGGTGGTTGCTACAGGCTCCTGTTGAGAGGAAACCTGAGCGGTGAGGGTGAGTAAGTCCTTGTATCTACTGGGGGGTTATGACCAGTAGATATAACCTGCGTTTGTGTTGCAGGGGCATCCTCAGGGGACTCATTTCCCTGAGTAGCCTTTTTGGCTTTCTTGTTTTTGGGTTTGGTGGGGACAAAGGATTTGGAGGTGGTGGCTGTGGGTTCCAGCTGCGTGGGTTTTCGTAGTTTGGCAGCCAGTTTGAGTGACTGGTCTGAGTTGTGCCTGGAGTATACTTCAGGCAATACAACCGTGGCAGGGACTCCAAGGCCAACAAGTCCCTCAGCTTTCAGCTAGTTTACTATAATGGCCATTAGGAACCGAGGATATAATATCCATCGGTTAGCTATAGGCTTGGTGGCCATATCCTTGAGTTCAAGAAACAGTATTTCAAAAAAAATTAAGTTTTGTTGGTCAAGGATAGAGAATAATACCTGCTGCCACCACGTCGACATTTGATCCCAAGAAGAAGTCTTAGGAGCTAAGCATACATTCACCATGTGAAAAATTAGTCGTTCCGCATCATGGAAATGCTTCTTCAGGATTGTAGAGGCACTAAGGTTACCCTGGTATCCATGTGGGGCAAATGATAGATCAGTGGTGCCCTTTGGATACCCAGTGGGGAAAGTGGCATCATCCAGTTGTAGGGTTTGGCGAAGGATTTCTGGAGTGATGACCACTTGACGATTGTTGACGAATGACTGGAGTGAGTCGGTGTCATTCTCCCCAGTGATGAAAGTGACGTTCGTCCAGAACTGATGGAGAGATTCGGCATGAATGGTAGGACTTAGAAGGAAAGCCGTTTTGTATGGAGAGTTGATCATTAGATCAATGGCATTATCAAACTTTGTCCAGAATGGTGATATGGTAAGGTAAGCAACACAGTTGTGTCGTGGTTTAAGCTTCATGTTCGCCATTGATGTGAGAGAAGGTTCTGAGTTTTTGAACGTTAGGTTTGAGATAATGAAGCTCTGTAAGACAAGGTATTTATAGGGTATGGGTTATAAAGTAACTGAAAGGTTTGGTATGAGTCATCAGTAGTTTTAAGCGACTGATGATGTGGTATTAACCTTCAGAGGTTGAAATAACTGAAGTCTGGTTGTAGGCATCAGTAGTTATGAAACTACTGAAGACCATGGTTTTAGCTTCAGATGTTGGAAACAGCTGACGACGTGGTATTAGTCATCAGTAGTTGTGAAACTACTAAAGACATGGTTTTGTCATCAGTTGTTGTAAACAGCTGACGACGTGGTATTAGTCATCAGTAGTTGTGAAACTACGGAAGACGTGGTTTTGTCATCAGTTGTTTAAGATGAAGCAGCAGTTTTAGAAACGATTGAAGAGATAATTCTCATCAGTAGTTTTCGTCAATTCATAGCTTTTCAGCTGTTTCACACTGTCCTTAACACTTACTCATCAGTCTTTTTGGCTGTTTTTTAGTTGTTTCATAGGACGTCAGTACTTATCTGTTTGTACTTATATCAGTAGTTATGACTGTATCAGTTCTTTAACAGAATCAGTACTTATTTGTTATATGGTTACAAATGATCATTAGTACTTAATTACTGAGATCATCAGTAGTTATCACTATTCTAGCTGCAGCATACCAAGCCTTAACACTAGGTTTTGGAAAGTCGAACTATCCAAAGGCTTAGTAAAAATGTCTGCAAGCTCATCAGCACTAGGCACAAACTTTGATCAATCAGACCTTTTTCAAAACAGTCCCTAATAAAATGATGTCTAATCTCTATATGTTTGGTCCTAGAGTGCTGGACAGGATTCTTGACAATGCAAAGAGCTGAAGCACTGTCCATTAATGCCATAATCCAAAAGTTGGTTCTGAAGCCAAAGTACCTGAGGAGTACAGCTTGCAGCAGCAATGTACTCTGCCTCAGCAGTAGATGTAGCAACAGATGTTTGTTTCTTACTCTGCCAAGAAATCAAACAGTTTCCTAGGAATTGACATCCACCAGAAGTTGACTTTCTGGTTAACTTACACCCCGCATAGTCACTATCAGAAAAAGCAACCAATTTGCAAGAGTGTCTAGTGGAATACCATAAACCTAGAGATTGTGTACCTTGCAGATATCTAAAGATCCGTTTGACTGCAATCAAGTGAGACTCTTTAGGAGCAGCCTGAAATCTAGCACAAACACACGTTGCAAACATAATATCTGGTCTAGAAGCTGTTAAGTACATCAAGGACTCAATCATACATCTGTAAAGTGTTTCATCAACAGCTTTACTTTTCTGATCTGCATCCAGTTGTGTGGTGTTGCACATGGGAGTAGAACAGGGCTTACAATTTCGTAAATCAAACTTATTCAAAAGATCTTTTGTATATTTAGACTGATGAATGAAAGTCCCATCAGCCTTTTGTTTGATTTGCAATCCTAGAAAGAAATGTAATTCTCCCATTGCACTCATTTCAAACTTCTTATGCATTAAATTGGTAAAGTCATGACACAACTGGGGATCAGAAGATGCAAAAATAATATCATCAACATAAATTTGAACAAGTAGCTTATGCTGATCCACCTTCTTAATGAATAAAGTTTTGTCTATGGAGCCTCTAGTGAAATGATTTTGAAGAAGAAAATTTGATAATGTCTCATACCAGGCTCTAGAAGCTTGTTCTAACCCATAAAGAGCCTTATCAAGCTTGTATACCCAATCTGGATGTTTATTATCCTCAAAACTGGTGGTTGACATACATAAACTTCTTCTTTTATTTTACCATATAAAAATGCACTTTTAACATCCATTTGAAAAACTTTAAAATTGTGAAATGCAGCATAGGCTAAGAACAATCTACTTGCCTCCAGTCTGGCTACAGGGGCAAAGGTCTCATCATAATCAATACCTTTTTCTTGTGAAAACCCCTGAACAACCAGTCTGGCCTTGTTCTTAACAATAAGCCTATTTTCATCTATTTTGTACCTAAACACCCATTTAGTGCCTATTGCACACTTACCTGGGGGTAGAGGAACCAGTTCCCACACTTGCTGTTTCTTGAACTAAAGTAGCTCAAGCTGCATGGCTTCCACCCATCCATTGTCTCTCAAAGCAAAATGATAGTTCTTTGGCTCTTGCTGACTGATGAAGAGAGCATAGAAGCACAAGTTAGACAATTGACTTCTGGTTGAGACGCCAGCATTGATACCACCAATGATTTGATACATAGGGTGATTCTTCAGCTCCGGGTGCACAATAAGATCAGTGAAAGTGTTTGTAGCCGGTTCAGCATCAGCAGATGTTGATTCAGATTCTTGAAACCAAGTATTAGATGGCAAATCAAACGATGTAGAGGAATCATAAATCTCATCAGCATTTGTTGTGGATGGAGCTGCTGAAGGTACAGGAACATCAAGTTTAGCAGACTCAGGCAGTTGGTTACTGAACTTGAAAAGGTGAGTACTGATATCATCATCATCTTCAGTACCACCAGGTGGAAAACTTGCTGCAGAAGATGATTTATCCACATGATGTGCAACAGCTGGAGTTTGATAAGGAGCATATTGCAGTATGTCTAGATCAAACAACTCCACAGGGTTTTGTGGATTTTATCCTTAGCAAATTCATTGAATTTCACATGCAAGGTTTCTTCAACTATCTTTGTTCTGCAGTTGAAGACTCTGTATGCCTTGCAAGTGGATGAATAACCTACAAAATACCCTGCATCCACCTTAGGATCAAAATTGTGGAGTGACCCTTTGTGTTGAGAATGAAACAAGGACATCCAAAGGCTCTGAAGAATGAAATCAAAGGAGCCAAATGATGTAGAGCTTGATATGGAGTCTTCATCAACCTCTGATTTACTAACACTCTATTCTGCACATAGCAAGCTGTATTGACAGCTTCAGTCCAAAAGGTCAAAGGCAAACCAGAGTCAGCCAACATGGACCTTGCGGCTTCATTTAAAGTCCTGTTCTTTCTCTCCACTACTCTATTTTGTTTTGCAGTCCTTGGGATGCTAAACTGCCTTTTGATTTATTTTGAAAGATAAAAATCATCAAGTGTATGGTTTCTGAATTCAGTACCATTGTCACTCCTTATACACTTGACTGATAGGGAATACTGCTTCTCAACATACAGGACAAAGTTTATAATCTTCTGAGCAACCTCATCCTTTGAATGTAGAAAGAAAGTCCATACAAATCTGGAGTAATCATCCACAATTACGGACAGTATTTCTTCTTTGCCATGCTCATCACTCTCACAGGACCAAATAAATCCATGTGTAGTAACTGCAAGCAGGCAATGGACTTAGGTTCTTCAATGGGAGGGAATGAGACTTTATGCTGTTTTCCTTTCAAACAAGCAGTGCAGGCTTCATCACAGTGGAACTCCTTTGTTGATAAACCTCTCACTAAACGATTATGGATCAGCTCATTCATGTTTCTGAGATTGACATGACCCAGCCTTCTATGCCATAGTTTAGATTCCTGAAGAGAGGCTTTGGAGAATAGGCATGGATGACCCTTCAAATCAATCTTCTTTGACAAATCCAAGGCATACACTCTTCCAATCCTGTTGGCCTTCAGGAGAGTATGTTCATCCATTACCTTGTCAATCAGCCTCAGAACTTGGGAAGACAGAATCCTGCAGTTGTGGCTTGTGAAAAGTGCAACATGCCCTTTATCACACATCTGAATGACACTCAGCAGATTATACTTGAGATTCTCCACATGGTTGACATCATCAAACCTGATTTGTCCATTAGACACATATCCTTTCCCAATGATGTAACCTCTAGCATCATTTCCAAATGAAACAAATCCCTTCTTTCCTTGAGAGTAGTCATTAAGAAGAGAACTGCTCCCAGTCATATGCATTGATCCTCCACTGTCCACATACCAGATGCTCCTTTGGCATGTTGAAGAACCCTGTGAAGAAGATGCATTAGAGCAAGAACCCTCAGTAGATTCCAAGGCATAAGAACTAGATTCCCAAAAGGATGTTCACCACCATGTTGACCATCACCAGTAAATAATTGCTCAGTACCAGAGAGATCATCTGGTAAACTCCTCCAGTCAACATTACCAGGGGTGAAAAAGCTGTGATGAGGTTGTGATTGAGATGGTAGAGGCTCAGGTAATGCTTTTGGTTGTTGTGCAGTAGGAACTTGAACTGGATTTGGCTGAGGCATGTAATAGCAGGGATACGGATATGACATTGGACCCTGAGGGACAAAATATGCAGGTGAAACAGGTTGTGAATGATGACCGGAACTAGCAGGTTGTTGCCCCCTGTTTTGTGGACTAGTGCTTGGAAAAGTCACAAAGGGTGAAGAGGAGTTAGATCCAGATGATCTACACTCTCTTGCAAAGTGTCCAAGCCTTTATCATTTGTGACACCTCAACTTACTCTTGTCAAAACCAACTTTGGTTTTGCCAGAGAGTCCTGGAAATTTCCTGCCAGTCCTCTTGTAGAACTTCTGAGATCTGATATTAATCACGACCATTTGGCTCAGAATATCCATCTCTTCTAGATCATCATCAGCTATTCCTTTCAAATCATCCATGATAAAACATAAATTATCACTATTACAGCCTGAGTGACTATCAACACCAACAAATGCATGATCTGAACTGTTTGAAGAGAAATCTATATGCTCATCATAATTACTTTCAGATGCAGCATATTCTGACTATCTCTCTCTCAAATGTAAGCAGTTTCCCATGAAGTTGGGTGAGAGATAGTTTATTCAGATTTGCAGTAGAGCGTAGGACAATAGTGTATGTGTCCCATCTCTCAGGCAGTGATCTAAGGAATCTGTTGTTCATCTGGCTATTGGTATATTCATGTTTGACCATTTTTAGCTCAGAGATCAAATAGGAAAAACGCTCAAACTGTTGAGTCAGTGTCTCACCCTTCCTATGAGACAATGTTTCATATTGTTGGGCAAGGATTTCTCTATTGTTTGCTAAGACCTCATCAGTTCCACCAAATTGTTCCTTCAGTGCATTGCAGAGGTCATGAGCAGTTTCATGATGCATAAGCCTGAATAGATTTCATTCGGCAGTGCCATGGCCAGAATTCCATGGGCTTTAGCATCAATCTCAAGCAGTTTCCGATCTTCATCTGAGTATTGTTCCTTCTTCTTCGGAACCAGTTGATTGGTTTTCGGATTGCTCACCATAGGCTTATGTGGACCATGTACCAATGATGTCCAACAACCTGAACTATTAACAGACAGGTGATGAAGCATTCTTCGTTGCCATATGTTATACTCAGTCCTAACCAGCATCGGAGGCTTGGTTGAGGAAACGGTATTGTGAGGGTCATTAGAAGGAGTAGTCATTCTCAGATTCAACCAAAATCAATTAAGTTTTAACAGATTTAGAACAGAACACAACAGACCAAATTGAACAAAGAGAAAACAGAAAGCAATAAAACGAAAGTAGCAGAAATTCAATTTAACTAAAACCAATTCATGCAAATATTCCAATTCAATCAAATGCAGATATCGATTAGTAGTTTCAATGATCAATTGTTAGATCCATCAATGATTAACAAGCTCTCATACCAATTGTTAGGATCAGTGATCTACGTTTGATTGATTAGAGAGTATTGCAGCGAAAATCAAACAATGAATTAGACAATTCACAAGAATACAGTTGATATTCAAAGTAAGAACAAACGATTATAGAAAGAATTCTGCAAATCAAGGATTTCATTCAATAGGCGCTTTCGTGGTGGCAAAATGTCACACATACAATCAGGTCAATCATCCCTTATATAGGAATGTCGTGGTGGAACATTCCTTATATAGGAGATGTGACGTCTGCTGATGTCACTTGATAGTGACATCTAACAGAATTATTCAAACTACTAAGAGTTAACACAACTACTGAAGATGTCAAAACAGTTGACATCTTCTTACAAAAATACTAAGTGTTAACTATCACTACAACTACTGAAAAGAAACTACAGAAACTACAACGACTGAAGAACATGCTCTTCAGTCGTTTACATATACAAAAATAAAACTACTGAAAGGAAACCATTACAACAACTGAAGAATGCTTCTTCAGCTGTTGTAACAAACTCTGAAGGCTTCAGTACTTGTACTTGAACTTCAGTTGTTGTCATCAGCTGATGTCTTCAGTCTTTGTACTTTAGCTGTTGATCTTCAGTACTTTGTTCTTCAACTGTTGATCTTCAGACTTTGGTCTTTAGCTATTGAAGTCTTCAGTACTTTAGTCTTCAGCTGTTGAAGTCTTCAGACTTTGTCAAACAACTGATCAAGTCTTTAGCAGTTGTTATGATGTCTGTGGGACTTAGAGGTTTTTCTGATCAGGCTCATTGGTTCTTTTGGTCCAACAAAAATCAAGGAAATTTCTTCATAATATGAAAAACCAATTCAGACACATTAGCTTTTGATTAAGTTCAAAACTAATAAGAATTCAACTCATCATGAAAACCTTTATAGTCATGATTGTCATAAGAACAGAGCAGGATGAAAAATTAAAATGTGTAACAAATCAATGAAATAACATCTAATAAATGGTTCAAACATAGAAACTATGATTATTGAACAACAAATTCACCATTTGATGTGACAACAATGATACAGTAAGGTCAAACATTCATCTTTGACCATTAAAAGTCTAACTGTTAAACGATACACATGAGTTCTCATCAAAACGAACACACATGTCTCTTATGCAGATTATATGGCAAATCTTTCAAGGAGAAAGCTCCATAATGTCAATGGTATTTAAACCCTGATGTGCCAGAAGCTGAGGGACTCACAGATATTATTAGATTCATCTCTATAACAACGGTAGCTTATGCTATCACTGTTAGACCCACCATCTATGAGAACCTCAAAAGGTCTTTCTGAAATTCAGCTGAAGTAATTGAAGCAAATGGTGTTAGAACTTTATTGGAAGAATTGACAATGATCATACTCTGAGCATCTCTGATGATTCGGTAAAAATATGCTTGCATTTCGATGATGATGCTCATGCACCACCAGAGCTGGATGATGATGAAATAACCACATTCTTTGCTGAGATTGGTTATGAAGGAGGATTTGAAGCTAAACAAATTCTAAAAGGATTAGTTGATTGTTATGATGGAGGATTTGAAGCTAAAAAAATTGTAAAAGGATTAGTTGATTTGCCTTGGAGATTTATAATCCACATGTTTCAGCGCTGCTTGTCCAAGAGAAAAACAGGATGGAATGATATTCCAATCTCCACTTCCTCAGCAATTTGTGCTCTCCGTACAAACAGACCATTAAACATGTCTGCCTATGTATTTAATGGCGTGATTTCAAACATACAAGAGGGGAGAAGATAAAAGTTCTTCATGTATCCGAGATTCATTCAGTGCTAGATAAATGAAGCATACCTAGATCTTGGTAATGAGGGACCAGTGCTTGATATTCCTTAATATGATGCAAGATCATACAAGTACATTAAGAAGAAGGATCCAAGAAACTTTTACAGTGGAGCTCACTCACCTCTTCTTCCTTGGATGCTTCAACACATCAATCAAGAAGAACAAGGAGAAGAACAACATGCTCAAGATCATAATGATGAACAAGCTGTTGATCAACAAACTGATGGTGCGGTTAGACAATGGTCAGTGTCACCCCAGGATGATGCACGGGGTGATTCTCACACTGGACCTGAAATTCATGATTATGCATCACCATTTGTACCCTCACCAATCCAATCATCTCAACCATCTCTATAACCTTCTCCACAACCAACTCCACAACCAACTCAATAACCAACACCACAAAGAACTCCACAACCAACACCACAACCAACTCCACAACCAACACCACAACCAACTTCACAATCAACAACATCACCAACACCTCAACCAACACCTTAACCATCTCCACAACCAACACAACAACCAATTTCACCACCTCATTACTCACCTCATCACTCACCAACATCACCACATCAATCATTGCCTACCCATGATTACCCAATTGAGTTTGGAGACTCAACTAGCACATCTAAAGCATCCAAATCATCATCAGATGATGTGGATCAATATGTTCAAATGCCTATAAAGAAGGGTTAACTATTGCTGAGTGTGTCTACTCCAAAAGGCAAAGTAGATGAGAAAATAATTGCATGGAAGTATGACAGCACTTGGAACATGTTTATGGTTAAAAGGATCTCCAGGCTGGTCTAATTCTTTACAGAGTACTCTACTCTTGTAAATGCCCTGTATATCCATGACCTAAAAGAACTAGCTCAACTGGAATTGATCAATCATTATGCTATGTTCAGGGGATATGAATTTGAAAACATACTCAGAATGTTCAAAAGAACTGAAAATTTCAAATCATTAAAGGCAATATGCATAAGGAAAGATAGGTCATTCAATGCCTTGAGAAGAAGAAGACAAAGCAAGCGGAAGAAGTTGTGCTTCTTGAGTTGAAAGTGAAACCAACAGGATCTTTAAAGAGAAAATTAGTGTCTGGTACTCATTCCTCTACACCCATCTCAAATGTGTACTATGATGAGAAACCTATGAGATGGTGATTAAAAGAAAGTGAGGAGGAAAGGGGGGTGCTGAAATAAGGCTATTTAGTGGATATGAAGTAAGGTTACTTGATGAATCTTACATTCACTATATCTATACCACATACATCATGGAATTAAACAATAAACTGGGGAGCAAGATATGTACTTCTCCTAAAGTGCATCAAGTTGCTGAAAATGGCTTATGATCGTATCATTGCCAAAAGAGACAAAAGAAAGAAAAAGAAGACTCCAATGCAGTTGGGCAACATTGTTAAACTTGAAGTTGATATAGATGGTGCTCTTCTAATTCATAGGGATGGGCTTTCTACGGTTTCCATTTGGGAACCAATCTCACTCAAGAAACTACCACCTCAAGCCATTCACAACATGAGCAGAATGAAGATTCATGTACTAAGCAGAGATAACATCTCAGATGCCCAAGATTTTGTTAACATGATCAAGGAAATTTTGAATCCAGCACATGCAACACTTTCTTCACCGTCACAAGACCTAGCAGAATCCTCACAACATCAATCACCTCCCAAACATTGAAGAACATGGGCTGTATAATCCTTAGGGTGAGTATTGTTACACCATGAAAGGACCATACATGGAAATTCAATGGGTGATTTGACGATTGCTTTGCTGGAATCCCATATGTCCAAGAAGAAATGCGTATGAAGATCCTGCTCAAGAAAAACCAAGTATAGTCTTCTGCATTAGTCAATGCGGAAGACATAAAACAAATACGGAGAAGTATTTGTTCTTCCGCATGGACAAATGTGGAAGACCAAGAATCAATGCGGACAAGACTTTGCTCATCCACATTTGACAAGTGCGGATGATCGAACAAATGCGCAGAAGTATTTGTTCATCCGCATTAACCAATGCGGATGATCAAGTGTATAAATGCTAATCATGTTAACTCATCCGCATTTGTCAATGTGGATGAACAAGCAAAGATGCGGATCAAGACTTAGACTAGTTCTGATGTAATAGGTCAGGGGTAGTTTAGTCATTTTGTAAAAGGCATCTTGTCTACCTATAAATAGAATAGAAAACCTCGTACATGAGGTGATGGCTAATAGTCATAGAGAATATTTGTTGTCTTTTATCCTCTGTAATCAATCACTTTCATTCATACATGCAAAAGCATTTATGAGTATAATTCTTGCATTGAATGTTGTTTGAGTGTTTGTTTCCGCCATTCGATCACTGACTTGATTACAATATTCGATTGATAGTAAGAATCTCATTCTAACTAACCCAGTCACCCTCATATCCCATACTCCTAAATGTTGCAAACACCTGAGTATCAGACAAAGCAACTTGCTCTCCTGAATCTTTGTCTAGTCTTAGGATCCTTTAGACTGTCTCAGTTGTAATAGACACCTAATTCTCCAAAACTTTAGTGGTGATCCCTTGGGTGTTTCCTCTCGTATCATACTCAGCTCATCTCCAAAAGTCTCTAATATGTAGATCATAGATCGTAGTAGAATGAGAGATAGCATAAGCTAAAGGAGATCTTTGCAGCTAGCGAATCCAGTCTCTAAATCCTGTAGCTTTAGGATGTGTATCATCTAAGATGGTTGTGATGTTGTTTCTCTTATCAAATTTTAGATTTGCCATTTAAACCTGAAAAACAAATGAAATGCATTAGAATAGAGTATTAAGTACTAATATGAAATAAGGGTAAGAAAATAGTAAAGAATAAAGAATAAACAAAAATTAACTTAATTTCGCTAGCCGAAACTATAGTTTCGCAAAATGAGTTTTAGTTTCAGAAGGCGAAAATATAGTTTCGCTAGCAAGAGCATAGAAGTTTTACCAAGACAGTGAGGTAGATTCGATAGGCTGAAACTATAGTTTGGCATAGCGAAACTCAAGTTTAGTCAGCGAAACTGTTAAGTTCGCTCTAGCAGCATAACCTAACAGTTTCGCTAAAGATTCATGAATTTCATTCAGTTTCCCTGGACTATCAGTACATTCACAGTAAGAACTGCGAAGATGCTGAAGAGTCTCGATCAAATAAACTCATAATGTTGTAATATTAACAAGATTAAATCATAGTTTTGAGTTCGAAACTCACTTGCAAGCATGAGACAACAGTCAATTGATAATAAAATCACAGAATGTCAAAATCGCACACAGAGGTGATGAAACAGCCTTAAGATGTCTAACCGTTCGATTGTGCGAAAATGAGAAAGTAATTTTGCATGAAGAGTTAAATAGCAAATAGTTTCGCAGGCAGCGAAACTAGAGTTTCGCCGTGCGAATCTACAATTTCGCTCGGCGAAAATCTAATTTCGCCAGGCGAAACTCTGGTCGAAACTGACTTTGCACAAAATAAGATTACCGAGCGAAGCTGCAATTTTATTATTATTACTATTATTATTATATATATTTTTTTATATTTTTTATTATTTTATTAATAATCGACAACTGAATAGATCATGAGATCACATCCACAAGATATACTTTAGCACAAAGATGAATTTAATCATCGACAAGCAATGTGATCACACAGATAACTGAATCTAATCACAGTCTTTGAATGAATTTTGAAATTCTCAAACAAATCAATAACAATTGCTGATATGTTTGTCTACATAAACCCATGCCATATCTTTTTCAACAAGTAGAAGACGTGAAGGACCGGTGAAGGGGGTCACTTACAACACAACAGCACAAAGAGGAGATTAACCAAACTTAAACAAAATAGTGGACTGGTTTAACCAAAAGTAAGACACTAAGAACACAAGTAATGTAAGAGACAGAACACAAGAGCACAAGTATATGGTTTACAAGAATGCAGTATATTGCTTTCTCTATGTTCTATTACAAGTGTTACAAAGCATATCAATAATGTTACAAGAACATGAGATACTAATACTACATCCTACAGTCGGCAATACTATGAAAGCCAGCTGGATACAATTGACTAGGCTCAAAACAAAATCAATTGTAAAGTCAAAAAGGCAGATTGCCTTTTTGACTTTGTGACTATGACATGCCATAGCTGACATCGTTATCTAATACATAAAGGATAAAGTACATGAAGTAGAAAGTTTACACACTCAAGACCTCAATCTATAGTTACGAAAAGCATGGACCTTTTCACCAACTCATGTAAGTTAGTGACTTTACAGAGTTGCAGCGGAAAGGGGTCCAACTTTATGGAAAAGTAAATAAGATAAAGCATGTTACTAAAAGTCTTGGGAAGAAATCTGTGTTCAAGTGTGAAGCTTCGGAAGACTTTGTCTTTGAATCTTCCGAAGACTTCATCTTGGCTTCGGAAGATATTGGTCTTGGCTTTGGAATATTTCACATTTATAATATTTTTGTTGCATGTGTGAGACTTTCGAAGCATGCTGCTTCAGTACTTCTGCAACATGCATGCAGAAAGACTTTGGTTGCTTCAGCCTCTATGCATATTCTCTACAAACCACCCTAGGCTGATGTTATCAAAACTCTTGAAGACTTCAGATATCAACAGTCCTCATCAGGATGATAACCGGCCCTTTCTTCATAAGATGCTAAGGATCCTTCAGACTATCAAAGTATCTTCTCATGTCAAAAAGGTCAAGCAAAGGCAACTGAAACATGCCTTGCCAAGTGTAGACATTCTCAATGCCATGATCTCTGATGACATGCCACCTTTCTTGATTTGTAGTGTATGTCCAGGACAGGATGGGTGTTTCTGATGTAAAAGGAGCTATTGGAATGGGAGATGGTGGAGCATCCTCTAGCTGCACATCCTTAGGATGTTCTGACTCATCCTAAGGTTTTGAAAAGGATGCAGTCTTCTTCTTGTTCTTTGGCTTTGGTTTAGAAGCCATCCTTTTCTTTCTCTTTACAACTTTTAAAGGAGAAGACTGGCCTACAGTACCAGATTGATCTTCATTGTCTTTCTTAGTTGGGTCTTCTACTCTCACAGGTTGAGATTGAGAGTGAGTCTGACCCGGTTGTGGATCAGAAGATGAAGCTTGTTGAGATTCAGTAGGTGGTCCATGTTATGATGTCTTCGGTTGTTCAACCTTAACCTTCACATCAGGTGGGGCTTGACTTGGAGGGGAATGTATGTCAACCGGCTCTCCACTCTTGATCTTCTGCCTGATCACCTTGATATGCTCATCCATAGAGGATAGAGACATAGGGCCATGTCTCCTTCTGGAGAATCCATACAGCTTCAAGAAGCTTATTATCCACTGCTTGTCAGTAGATTTCTTCATGCTTTTTTGGATGATGGCTCTTGACTTAGCAGCTTCTTACCTCAGCTTTCTTTTAGTTGTCTTTCTTTCTCTGACTAACACAAGTCAAGTTGTTTGAGATACTCAAACTCAACATAGTCCTAAGACAAGGGAAGAAGTGCTTCTGCCTGATAGAGGCCTGTGGCACTCTAGTAGTTGATCATCTTGATCCTTTCTTCTTCTTTATCTACCTGAGCTTCATGTTGAACCACATTCTCTTGTGCAAGACTTTCTTGAACTGGGGATAGGGTAGGCACATGCTTGTACAATCTTTTCTTTCGTCTTTCTTCTTTGATTTGTACTAGATGCTCTGCATCTTCCGCCTCCTTCTTCTCCCTTGACCTTTCCAGGTCAACTAGATCATTTAACTCTTCCAAGGGGAGAGAGATGACATTGTCTATGTCATAGTTCCTTGTGTGCAGATAGTTTATCCGACTGCCCTTCACTCATCATTCTGAGTTTCTGGTCTGGGATAGCCCTGATTGCAGTCTCCATGAGTCTTGCAAACCCAGAAGAGGAACCTTCTCCCCTCAGCTTCCTTTTCCTCTCTCTTCTCCTCCTTAATCTCCTCAGATGTCATCTTTCTTTTCCTTTTGTCACTCATAGACCTTTATGACTCAAGGTGGAGACAGCTTTGGCCTTTATTGCTTGATGCAGCTTCTGAGCTCTGGCCAGAGAGAGGTTGAGAAGCACCTTCACCAGGTGTCTCAAAAAGGGCATTAATCTCTGCAGTAGTTGTTGGTGATAAGACTGGGCTCTCAGGTTCTATCACTGGGCCTTCAGTCAAGGTTTCCCCAATGAAGCTAATCTTAGGGTCTGCCTCAATATCCAGTTGACTGATGACATTGCCTGGATGCCATAGTCTTCTTCCTAGACTAAACTCTGCAGTGATCCTGTCTTGGATTTTTTGTACCAACTTGTTAGCTTGTCTTGATTGGCTTGGATTGACAAGTGGCATGTTGACTAAATCCAAACGTTCATAGTAATTCAAGGTCTGAAAGTTGAAGATCTCCTACTGCCCTTGAACTCTTATGACGATTAGGGCTTTCCTGTTGCTGTCATACCTCCACCCAATGATGTGATTGAAAATTGGTGGAGATGACATAACCCTTGGTATCCCATCCACAAACAGACTCTGCATGAAGGAGTCTGTGTAGTTCACATCAATGTGGATTTGAGGAGGTTGCTGAGAATGCACGATTGCAAGTCAGGATTGTGAGTCCTCAATGTCCATTCTATCTGAAGAAGTCCCAAGTTTTGTAGCTGTAATGACTTTCTCCCTCTTTTTGGTAGCATCACCCACTTGCATAGTGAGCTACAAGTTAGGTCAATCACATCCACAGGTTCTTGTCTTCCTGGTTGAGCTCTTCTTAAAGGTCTCCTAGCTAGTTTGTCCTTAAGATATGAAATCTGAAGTTGATGATCATTGACCCTGTTGTGCGAGGTAATCACTTGAGGTAGAAGGTGACTAACCTTGGAGACTAAATAGGTGCATGTTTTAGATAGTTTTTGCACCATTAGTCTTAAATTCCCCTTATCTTCATTAGAAGAATCATTGGGGATAAGATGATTGGACCAAAGTCCTCACTCTCACCACCAGCTTTAGGTTCTTGGCTACTGGATTTCCACTACTCGCTAGCAATCTTAGTTGAGATGTCAGTGAGCTGAGTTGCCATGGTTGAGGTCTTATTGATGTAATCACTTTGAAAAGTGAGAGCCTCTTCCATATGGACATCCTAAACATGTTCAGAAGTGTCCACCTTAGTTGTATGTAACTGATGGGGGCTAGAAGTTGGACACTTAGGAGCGCTCATCTCTCTTAGAGTAATGAAAAGAAGAGAGAATCATGGTACTCACTAAATCCTAGATCTTCCTTTGCGTAGAAATCAAGGTTAGGGATAGGTTGATTTAAAGGCTAGGGTTGGTAACTGTTCCTTGAAGGTTTATCACTTGAGTGTTAAGACTCAGAGTGATGGCTTAAGGCAGTTTGGCTTATGAGCTCATCAGGCTAAGCATGAGGAACCTCAGCACTGATCCTTGAAAAGATGGGAGTGGTTTGCTCCTCGGAGAAGTGGGAGCTCTAGTGTCCACTTCCTCTTATATTGGTGAGTGTATGAGGGGGCTCCACATACTGAATAGTGTAAGTAAGGGTTCATTTGGAATTTCTTTGGTAGGTGATGGTAATTTGTGGTTGTGTAGGTGGTTAGGATGTAGTAGGTGTGGGTTCAACACTAGCTGGTGCTGCTAAATTGTCACCTTGAGCAATGAGCTCAAACGTTTTTGGGACCAGGGATGTTTCTACCCCTGATAAACCAATAGTGGGTTTTCTTAATATTTTAAAGATGTCGGGCTTCATGTGTCCCAGTTTAAGAATGTTACGTGTTCCCCTTAACTATGAGCCTAGTTCAAAGTTAAGAATTACTGAACATATGTCGGGAACATTTAATATTTTAAGGAGTCTCAGTTTGCAAGTTAGTATATACAAACTGAGAATACCTAAACTTGACCCCCTGAATCATTCCATGGATAATGAAGGAGAGATCCTCAGGAATTTGGTCCCATCCACCATGCTTGTTTAATAAGCTATGGATAACCACATGGAGCAGGAATCTCCACTTGGATGAGACCTTCCCTTTCCTAAAGGTCTTGATAGAGTAATCTCCCTCATACCCATCTGCTCAAAGGAATGATTGACAACTTCCTTTGAGAAGAACACCTCACCTTCTTCATCATCCAGCTGAAGATGCATGTTGATGATGGTTGGAGTGATGAAGACTGTTCTCCCCTACACTGTGACAGACAGTGCCTTCTCCCCATCCATGACGACCTCTTGGTAGGTCTTCCAAAATCCGAGCAGATGATCCTTATAAAGTGGAGGATCAATGGTTAGGGAGGTGAAGTAGTTGGACAAAGCTAGAAAACGGCAAACATCTAAGAAATGAGGATCTTCTCAGAGCTTAACAGAGCAACCTGGTTGTGTTGCCTGTGGAGCTGCATGGTAAAGTTCGGGTCAGCTCTGTGAATGGGGTTGGCTATTGTGAGGTAGCTTAGGATGAAGAGAGAAAGATGAAAGAAATTTCAGATAGAAATTTGGGATTTTAGGTTTGGAGGAAGAAGCAGGGTTTATATGTGAAAAGGATTTCAGATAAAGTTTAATGAAAGAGGATAAACTTTGAAATCTGGATGTCGGTCTCACCTCTGAAAAAGTAGTTTACTTTTGCTCAAAAAGTAGTTTTCTTGGAAGTCAAAAAGCTTCCTAAGGTAATATATCTTTGGAAGTTTTAATGAAAAATCTTCCAAAGCTAAAATGACTTCGGATGAATTTCCTAAGAGTTTTGACAATTTTGCTTTGAAGAGAAATTAAGACTTGAACACTTTGTACACAAAAGAACAAGGCTTCCGAGAGTAATTTTGCTACGGAAGAAGAAGGTCCTTGAAAACATATAAGTGTCTTAGACAACCATTTAAGCTTTGGAAGATATTTCAGAAATCTCTTCTGAAGGTAAAATTTCTTAGACAATTATTTGTTTTGAAGGCATGATTTTCTTCCGAAGTTAAATACATAACTTCCGAAGGATCAAAATTTTCATAAATCTAAGGAAAGTCTTCAAAAAGATTTTTATCCAAAGAAAACAAGAGCTTATGAAAGTGATGAACTTGACAACTTAGGACAAACATGTTTTAAGAAATAATAAGAATTAGTTTTAAGAAAATCTACTCAAAGTTGATTATCCTAATAGCTGTTATAAGATATTTAAATCTCTGTTCATCAGAGGCCTTTGTAAATAGATCAGCATGTTGTTCATTTGTGTGAACTTTGACTAGTTTAATTAATCCATTTTCATAATTATCTCTTATTAAATGATACCTCATGTTGATGTGTTTGGTCCTTGAGTGCTGCACAGGATTCTTTGTCATTGAGATAGCACTATTGTTGTCTATATGAATGGGAGTCTCCTTGAAATTGAACCCATAGTCCAATATCTGATTCTCAATCCAAAGCACCTGAGCGTACCAGCTTGCAGCAGCAATGTATTCAACTTCAGCAGTTGATGCAGAGACACAAGATTGTTTCTTGCATTGCCATGAGACAACCCTTCCACCAAGAAACTGACATCCCCCAAATGTAGACTTTGTAGTCATGTTGCAACCACCATAATCACTATCTATGTAAGCATACAGATTGATGTCAGGATTCTTAGGATACCATTAACCAAGTGTCGAGGCACCCTTAAGGTATCTTAGAATCCTTTTGATAGTGATAAGATGAGACATTTTAGGATTCGCTTGATATCTTGCACAGATACAAGTGGCAAACATAATATCAGGCCTGCTAGGAGTAAAATACATAAGAGACCCAATAATATCCTTGTATAAGTGTTCATCTACACACTCCCCCTCAAGATCAGGTCCAGGGAGTGGTTTCTAGCTATGGGTGTCTTAGCAATCTTACAATCAGTCATGTTGAACCTCTTGAGTATGTCCTCACATACTTTGACTGACTAATGAAGATGCCATCTTCAACTTGCTTCACTTGAATTCCTAGAAGGAAATTGAGTTCCCCCATGACAGTCATTTAAAATCTGTCCTTCATCAGCTTCTCAAATTCTTTGTGGAGCTTTGGATTAGTTGAAGCAAAGATGATGTCATCCACATATACCTAAACTAGCAATATGTCATTTCCCTATCCTTTGATGAAGAGAGTTCCATCTATAGTACCTCTCCTGTATCCATGTTTGCAAAGATACTCATATAGTGTCTCATACCACTTCCTAGGTGCCTGATGCAGTCAATAAAGAGCTTTGTCAAGCTGGCAGACATAACCAGGATGATCAGGATATACGAAACCAGGTGGCTGTATGACATACACCTCTTCATTAATCACTCCATAAAGAAAAGTACACTTCACATCAAGTTGAAAGACCTTGAAGTTCTTGGATGCAACAAATGCCAGGAAAATCGTAACAACTTCTAGTCTTGCTATAGGAGCAAAGACATCAGTGTAGTCAATCCTTTCTTCTTTGTGTACCCTTGAACAACTACCCTAGCTTTGTTCTTTACAATAATGCCTCTATCATCTTTCTTGTTCCTAATCACCCATTTGGTTCCAATGGTAGTCTTCCGATAAGGAAGAGGACAAAGGTTCCAAACTTACTGCCTTTTGAATTGAAGAAGCTCCTGTTGCATAGCTTCAACCCAACTTCCATCCTTCAGAGCCTTATCAACTTTCTTTGGCTCTATCTGGGAAAAGAACCAAGGGTGAACACAAACATTTGCTTCACGGGTTTGTCCTTTTGTTCTTACCCCTGTGACAACATCTCCAATGATGTTTATAGTGGGGTGAGACTTGTGGATCCTTAGCTGAGGATCAGAACAAGTTGATGAGAAAGATCTAAATTAGAGAAATTTAGATCTAGCATAGATGTTTCACCCACCACATCAACACACTTATCAAGAGAGACTTGATACAAGTAGTGTGTGACATCATTGATGTTGTCATATATGGAGTGGTTATCAGTATCAAGAAAGTCTTGATCACTATCACCACTACCATCATTATCTTCTACAATTGAAGCATCTTTTTCTCATTATGGAACCTCTGAGCTGGAATTTGAAGGCATCCCAGATGTATCAGCTGAAGTTGTCATTTCAGTGCTGATAGAAACCTCATTTGCAGAAGTAGTTCCAACTAGAGGTGAAGATGTGTTACTTGAAGGTCTTCTCAGCTTAAATATTGGATGAGGATCACGTGTGTTTAAATTTCTTGCAGATCCTGAAACAGTCTCACAAGATTTGTTAAAACGGTTCGTAACTAAATCAAGATCAAATAGCCAATGAGGACTAGAACCAACCACACAGGGTGTGTATTCATTGAAAGTCACATTGGCTGACTCCTCAACAATTCTAGTTCTGAGATTGTATACTTTGAAAGCCTTAGTTTGAGAAGAGTATCGAATGAAGTGTCCATCATCTGATTTCTCAGCAAATTTGGCAATTTGATCCTTGGTATCCGATATGGTGCAAGGACAACCAAATGACCTGAGAAAACCAATAAGAGGTTTTCTCTTGTGCCAAAGTTCATAAGGAGTCTTGCCATGAGTTTTAACTACTAAAACTTTGTTCTGCACATAGCAGGTAGTGTTGACTACCTCTGCCCAGAAGGTGATGGGCAGCTTAGAGTCAGACAACATGGTTCTTGTAGCTTCAATCAGTGTCATGTTTCTCCTCTCAGCAACACCATTCTGCTGAGGAGTCCTTAGAGCATTGTATTGTCTTGTAATACCCTTTTCATCAGAGAATGCATCAAGGATTTGGTTCTTGAAATGATTTCCCCGATCACGTCTTATGATTTTGACATTTTGATCAGATTGATTCTCAATCTTCAAGATGAAATTCTTCAGAATCTTAGGAGTCTCATCCTGTGTTCAAATGAAGAAGACCCAAGCGAATCTTGTAAAGTCATATGTGATCACTAAGTAGTAAGAGGTCCTTCCTAGACTCATTACACTGGTGGGGCCAAAGAGATCCATATGTAACAAGTGTATGGGGTAGTGATGGAGTTCCTTTCCTTAGGCTTGTGAGATACCTTATGTCTCTTCCCTTTCAGGCATGCAAAACAGTGGTAATCACTTGTAAACTCTTTCTTTGGCATTCTAGTTACGAAATCATTCTTAATCAGTTTATTCATGTTTTTAAAGTTTACATGGCACATTCTTTTATGCCATAGGAAAGACTCATCACTAATGGCTATAGACAGAAAGCATGAAACTTCTCTAGAGGGAGATGTTTCTTGGAAATCGATGTTGTACATGTTCCCTTTCTTGGGGGCTCTATGCAGAATATGCTCATGAAGGATGACCACCCTGAGCTTGAGTACAATGCACTCATGCTTAGTAAGAGCATGTTATGACTCTGATAACAAAATTGGGATACAATCAGAAGATTGTACCGAAGCTCCTTGACAAAGTTTACCTTTTCAATGTTGAGCTTACCATTTGTGACCTTGCGCCTTCTTGAAATGTAACCACCTTCATCTCCTCCAAAGGCAACTGGCCCTCCATCAATCCTTTCAAAGTTCTTAGCCTGTCATGTGCCTGGAACAGCCACTGTCAATGATCCAGACATTTTTGTTTGTCTTTAGTTGTCCCTGCACAAAGAAAATGATTAGTACATTTGGAAACCCAAGCCTTACTTGTCTTGGGCTCATTAAGACAAACAGAAGGTAATGCAATAGTAATAGATCCTATGGTTGTGCTAGGAGGATTCTTAGACATTTGGTCTTTCTTGAACTTCCACACCACCTTTGTAGTCTTGGACTTGACCTTCAATACTTCGGAAGCTTTTGATATTTCGGAAGTTTTGATGACTGAGCCATCGGAAGAACCTGCAGACACTGCAGCACACTTCAGTGATTCGGAAGTATTCCTTCTTTCCGATACCAACTTTTCTTTCGAAGGAAATTTTCCACTTGCCTTCTTCTTAGATTTGGAGCTTCGAAGGAAACAGATTTTCCTTTCAAAGCTTGAATTTTCTTAGAACTCTTGGAAGTATTTGGTTTGATCATGTGAAAAGTACCCTTAGGAATGTATGGCAATCCTTAGCAAGATGAGCAGTACTTTCACACAGAACACACTCCATTTTCTTCTTCCCAAGAGCCTTCTGCTGGGAATAAGACTGACTTTGGTCACATCCCTTCTCCACCCTCATCTTTGTAGATGCTGAGATAGTCCTTTTGGGTTGGGGACTGTTCTCGGAGTTTGATGGTCTAGGCTGTGCAGCAATGGTACACAGCAGATCAGTCTTCTTCTTGGTACTAAGATGATTTGAACTAGAACCAAAATTCTTAGCAGAAGAGTTTAGGTTGATGTCTTCAGTCTTTACTACTTCAAATCTTGCAAACATAAACACTTGTTTCTGCTTGGAGTCACAACTAGCCTTGATCTCTTTAGCCTTCCTTGCTTTCCTTTTATTCTTCCTGATCAAGTTCTTCCTCATTGACTTGGTCATCAAAGTCTTCTTTTCTCCTCAGAAGGATAGTAGCCCTTCTTAGAATCCTCCTCTTCACTCTTCTCAGAGGAATTCTTCACTATCACTTCTACATCCTCTTCACTCAAAGGATCTATGAGAGGAAGCTCATCTTCACAAGTTACACACCTAGGTGATCTTATAGACAAGATTGTGTGTGGAGGAGCTATCTCATTTGATCCTAGTCCTTACTTGTTTTGATAGCACACTTTGTTGTGCAGGGATGATGATATCATGTTCTTGAAGGTCTCTTCTTCAAGAACACACCTGTCTGCCCTTGCTTTGCTGATCACAAGCTTAGCCTGGCACTTTGTTAGCTTGGTTATGAGATCCTTGATTTGAGTCCTAAAATCTGTATGCTGATGTTTTAGAACTGAAATTGTTTTCTCAAAGTCCTCTATCTTCAGTTTATAAACATTTTTAGACTTTCTAAAATCAGCTTTTAAAATGTTTAAAGACTCAAGATCAGATCTCATCTCCAAGTTATAGGACCTGTATCTATTTACATTAGCAATGCATTCAGGGGTATAGATATGTTCCAATAATTTGGCTTCATCATGATCTGCCATCAGTGCTTGGATTGGAGAAGCATCTTCCACCTGAAACTCTAGTCAAAGCCTCCTTCTTCAATAGCAACAGTAGCCTGCTGCTTTGACTTCTTATTCTGGGGAGCTTTGTTAGTGTAGTTGGGTTTGGACTATGTTTGCCCACCATTTGTTCAAGGTTCCTTACACTCCCTAGCAAAGTGCCATCAAGTTATAGTTGTAACAATTGACTTTGCCTTTGTCCAAGCCAAACTTTCCGCTGGTTGCATTGCTTGGGAACTTCCTTCTAGTCCGCTTTTAGAACTTCTTGGCTCTGTGAGTGAGAAGAGCCATCTGCTGGACTATCTCCATGTACTCCAGATCATGTGGATGGATACAGTCTAGGTCTTCAAGGGTGAACAGAAAGTTGCCACAACTTTTATCAGAAGACACAAAGGCTTGAGAAGAACTTGTGTCTTGGAATGGGATTCCTTGGGTGTAGTTCTCCCTTGGTGTCTCTGGGAAGGTGATGAAAGGACCCTTAGATGAGTTGTCATGGTAGCATATGAGATGATATTGGGGTTCTATGATTTCCCTTTCAACCACATGCAGGGCTGAACCCATTAGATTGTCAGAGTTGCTAGATGAACCTTGCATGTTCATCTACATCTAGTAGCCACTGAGAATCCCATATAACTCTGTTAGAGTAAAAGTTTTTTGATTCTCAGTCCTCCTGATCACCACACAGTAGTGTGTCCACTGGCTAGGAAGTGACGACATGAAGTATTGATGAGTCATGGTGTTACTTACAATGTCCCTATTCTCAAGAGGAACTCCACCATCCACAAAGGTATCCACAATCTTAACATACCTGAAGTATTGCTGAGTCATGGTTTTACTAGTTTTGAAGGTGAAGTTTTCAATTTACTACTTCAGGAGATCATTCTTGTTCTCCTTAGCTTCAGAGGAAGCCTCATACATCAGTTTCAATGCATCCCATAACTGCTTAGCTATTTTGCATTTCTTGAAACCTTTATATACATAGTTTGGAAGAGAAGTCTGAAGGGTTGTCATGGCTTTTCTATCAATCTGTACTCTCTTCCTATCTTAATCAGAGTAGTTTGCCACAACCTTCGGGATCATACTAGCACCAGTAGTAGAGGGGGTGCTAGGTAAGTAAGGTACATTCTTAACAGACTCCCACATTCTTGAGTCCAGATGCCTGATGAAACCTTCGATTCTCAGGCACCAGGTATCAAAGTCATCAAGAGTGATCAGTGGGGCCTTGTTCATGGTTCTAGTTTCCATATCAGTCTTGGAAATGGCTGCCATTTGAAAAGTTTAGTATTTGTGTAAGTGAGTGATCTTAAGATGGTGAGATCTTATATCAAGAGCCTGGAAAGCTCTGATACCAAATGCAAGACCGGTGAAGGGAGTCATTTACAAAACAACAACTCAAATAGTAGATTAACCAAGCTTAAACAAAATAGTGAACTGGATTAACCACAAGTAAGACACTAAGAACACAAGTAATGTAAGAGACAAAATACAAGAGCACAAGTATATGGTTTTCAAGAATGCTGTATATTACTTTCTCTATGTTCTATTACAAGTGTTACAAAGCATATCAATAAAGTTACAAGAACATGAGATACTTATACTACATCCTAGAGCCAGCCATACTATGAAAGCCAGCTGGATACAATTGACTAGACTAAAAACAAAATCAATTGTATAGTCAACAGGCAGATTGCCTTTTTGACTTTATGACTATCACATGCCATTGCTCACATCCTTACCTATTACAAAAAGTATAAAGTACCCGAAGTAGAAAGTTTATAGACTCAAGACCTCAATGTACTATTACCAAAAGCATGGACTTTTTCACCAACTCATGAAAGTTGGTGACTTTACAGAGTTGCAGCGGAAAGGGGTGCAAGTTTATGGAAAAGTAAATCAGATAAAGCATGTTACTAAAAGTCTTCGGAAGAAATATGTCTCCAAGTGTGGAGCTTCGGAAGATTTTGTCTTTGAAGCTTCAGAAGACTTCATCTTTAGCTTCGGAAGATTTCACACTTACAATATTTCTGTTGCATGTGTGAAACTTCCGAAGCATTCTTCTTCGGTACTTATGCAGCATGCATGCAGAAAGACTTTGGTTGCTTCAGCCTCTATGCATATTCTATACAAGATGATTCATTAAGGTTCGATTAAGTGCTTTTGAATGCTAGGACCCCACAATCATTTGGCAAAAACCCTCACCCAACCTCAGGATTTCTTGAATTTTGTTACGATTTTATAGATCAAGGCTTGTGCATTAGTGTTCAAGTGATTATCAACAGAATATTGCATTGTGTGATGAATTCATCATTTAGATGATATCATACAACTTAGACCAAGATGGTGAGAGCTCCAGGTCTATACTCACGTATAACAAAGGAGATGACCATTTAATCATGTGCCAATACTCACGTACGACTTAGACCAAGATGGGGAGAGTTCCAAGTTAGTACTACCATACAACAAAGGAGATCATCACTCCAGATCAGTACTACCATACCATAGAGGAGATAAGCACAAACACAAGACACATATACACCAGACATGACTCAAAGATATGGCTTATATGATTTGTATCATGGTGTGTGAAAGATCAATTATCAATCCAATTTTTGTCGGGACTCAGTTATTGTGCAGGCCAAAATGATTGCGTAAATCCAAACGTCCTTAAGCATAAGTTTTAATTGAAATCATTATGCTGCTATTTACTTTATTCTTCAGGCTGAGTCTACCAAACATATCATTAAATAACCTGTTTGTTTTTCTATTATTTGCAATTAAAAATAAGATGTAAAACAGATAACAACATCAGTTACTATCATATCTCATTTTAATCCTAGTCATGCATAAACAAGCATATCTAGAATATATACAATCATTTCCCATCATCTCGATACAAGTTCCCAAATCTCTTTTTATGTTATTTATTATTCTCCCCCTAGATTTCTACACCTAAGAAAGATGTGGAAATTTATTATTATTAATGTACCCCCCTTTTATTATTATTTTTTTTAAATTAATAAAATGATATGTTTAAAGAAAGAGAGATTAAAAAGACTTAGAGATCAATTCATAAAAGCGCGGTTTATCGAATGTGTTTGTGAAAAGATCTCCCTTCTGATTTTTAGTGTCAATGACAATAATATCAATAAAACCCTTTTCCTGAGCATCACGGATTGCATGAATCCATGTTTCGATGTGCTTGGTTCGGGAATGATGTATACAATTCTTAGCGATCCCGATGGTTGCTTGTGTTGGGTTTTGTTAGAAGTTATCAAAGCTAGTTTAACCATTTAAAATATAAAAACACAGCGCATATTAGGGTTTAAAGTGAGGTTAACAATCTGAAATTTGTACCATTTTAAACCATAAACAAAATCCAAGAACATGGATCATATATATATATATATATGTGAAATAGAATGCTATCAAAACCAAAATAACAACCATAGGGTGTTCATAGAATCAACCTTTCGAGCACAAGATGTTGTAGATGGATGAGATGAAGATGATGATGTTGTACTTGAATGTCCAGCCCCCAAGAGAGAGAGAGCCTCAAGTTTGTATACCCACAAGCCCTTCCAAACACCTAGCTAGTTAGGGAGCACAACACCAAACCTCTCTACCTATGAACCTTCAAATTCCGAAACTTTTAACTTGTTTGTGCCTTGAATCCAAAAATTTCAGCTTTGTTTGGAGAGATTCTTAGCTTGTTTGTGTGTGAGAGAGTGTGAGTGTTGATTGAAGAGTGCAAGAAGGAATAAAGTCTTGTAGAACCCAAGACTAAAAGACTTCTCAAACCAACACACGGGATGGTCGAATTTTGGTTCAAAAATGGGTTCGCCCCATTTTGAAACTTTTATAAAATTGCACTCTTTTAAACCCTTAGTTTATAAAATTAAAACCAATTTTAATTTTATAACATTAACACACTGTTATTTGTTATTATTTAACCAAATTAAATAATGAAACAAATAATTTCTCATGAACAAATTATCCATATAATGTTGTTCTATCCCAAAAGCAATGTTTTAGAAAACCCATTTTCTAAATTGGTGTCAATATTTATTTGTATCATCTCATCAACAAATAAATATTTATTGGTGTTTGTTTGGCTTGTTATTGGGTATGACCCAACTTAGATGATAACGTACTAACCAAATAAATCTTGTATGTGTCTTGGGCATACAAGATCCAACAGCTTGGTTGTCACAAAACAACGATGTATGGAGAAAGTTGATTACATAGTCAATCATCTGGTATTGTATCCATAGAACTTGTGAACAACAACTAGAGGCAGCAATGTCTTCTGCTTCTCTTGTAGAGAGTGAAACAATGGTCTGTTTCTTGCTTTGCCACGAAACCAGACAATTGCCCTGGTATTGACATCCTCCGGTTACCGATTTTCTGTTTAACCTGCAACCATTTGAATCACTATGAGAAAAAGCATATACGTCAAAGTTCCAACCATATGGATACCAAAGAACTAAACGAGTAGAGCCTTTAAGATAACGGAAAATTCTTTTTCATGAGATTCTTTCAGGGCCGATTGGTATCAAGCACAATATCCTACAACAAAAATGATGTCAGGACGACTTGTTGTGAGATACATAAGGGAACCGATCATAGATATGTAGAGATGAGGATCAACAGGTTTCCCGTTCTCGTATGGAGTGAGGCATGTTTGAGCAGTAAAAGGAGTCATATGAGTAGAAGCGTCATCCATTTTGAATTTCTTCAAAATCTCTTTAACATACTTCTCCTTATGAATGACAATACCCTTTGGCCTTTGTTCCACTTGTAATCCAAGGAAAATGCACATAATGCTTATTTCAAAGCGACTACGCATCACCTCCTCAAGCTCCTGACATAATTGTGAATTGGTCGAGCCGAAAATAATATCATCAACATAAACTTGGACAATTAACATTTCACCATCCACTTCCCTCTTGAATAGATTCATATCAACGGTGCCACGAGAGAAACCATTGCTTAAAAGATATTGTGTTAGAGTCTCATAGTAGATTCGAGGTGCCTGATGAAGACCATAGAGAGACTTGTCAAGCTTATAAACTATATGAGGGAAGTCGAGATCCTCAAAACCTGATGGTTGACACACATATATCTCCTCATCAATGTCTCCATAAAGGAAAGCACACTTAACATCCATCTGATAGACTTGAACTGTTTATAAGCAACATGAGCCAGAAAAATTCTTATTTCTTCAAGACTGGTGACAGGAGCAAAACTTGATTATAATCAATCCCTTTTTCTTGAGCAAATCTTTGCACAACCAATCTTGATTTGTTGTGTAACACAACACCACGATCATCGGGTTTGTTCTTAAAGACCCATTTCATGCCAATTGGGCATTTGTTTGGAGGAAGGTCAACCAAAGACCACACTTTGAGCATTTTGAATTGTTGAAGTTCCAATTAGATTGATTCCACCCAGCCAGGATCTTGAAGAGCTGCATGAACGTTTTTTGGAAGAATTTGAGAGATAAAGCAAGAGAAGAGACAAATATTAATTAAACGAGATTGACTCTACGTCTGTACTACATGAGTGATAGATCTAATGATGTTATAATGAGGATGATCTTTCAATGTTTTAAAATCAGTGGATATAGGCAAGTTGTTTGGAGATGGTTGGCTGATAGATATGGATGAGTAGATGAGGGTGATAGGGACGGTAAAGGTTGTGGTGAGATAGATGTTGGTGATGAAGGAAGGGATGTGGAATCAGGTGGTGGTGAAAGATCAAATGATAATGAAGAGGATACAATATCAACTAACGTGGCTTCATTTGCTGAACAAGTGGAATGGACTTGAGGAATTATAGGTAATTGAGTTGAAGAAATGATATTTGATGAACATTTAAGATGGACGCATCATCATCGAAAACTAGAAAATTAAAAGAATTAAACAATGTATCGGAGTCAAAGAACCATGCTGGTTCAGATTGAACATGAGACAAGTTAGACTACTGCCAATGAACATAGAACGACTCTTGAACAATACGTGTTCTCTTGTTATATACCCGATAAGCCTTTTGAGAAGAGGATTAACCGACAAAGTAACACTCATCAAACACGGCACTGAATTTCGTCTTCCTGGATTGAGTATTCAGGGAGTGCATGAGCAACCAAATGGCCGAAAGAAGTCAATTAAAGGTTCCCGTTTATGAAAAAGTTCATAAGGAGTCTTTATTTTGTCCTTGACTAACAGCACCCTGTTAGAACGTATGAAGCCCAGTTTACCGCCTCTGCCCAAAAGGTACTGGTTAAGGAGGATTCTATCAGCATTGTACGAGCAGCTTCAATAAGGGTGTGATTCTTTCGTCCAGCTACTCTGTTTTGTTAAGGCATCCTTGCAACATTAAATTTTCTCACAATTCCCTTTTCAGCACAGAACGAATCAAGAATCTTATTTTTTTAATTCAGTACCATTGTCATTTCTCAAGCCCAGAACCTTTCTCTTGCTTATCATCTCAATTGAAAGTATTAGCTTCTGCAATTCCTCAGCAACCTCTCCCTTGTGAGCGAGAAATCTTACCGAAGAATATCTTGAGAAATCATTTGTTACAACAAGACATAAATATTTTTTAGCAATTGATTTAACACTCATTGGGCCAAATCAATATGTAACAACTCGAGAGGACAAGTTATGCTATTTTCAAGTTTAAGCTTATGTGGTTTCTTATGTTGTTTGCCCTTGGCACATGCCATACATTTTATGTTCACAGAGAAGTCTTTTAAATGAAGTCCTCTAACAAGATTGTTTTCGACAAATTTGTTTATTATTTTATAATTAACATGGCCCAATCTTCGATGCCATAACAGAGACTCAAAAGTGGAAACTTTAGAAAGAACACAGTTGGCTGTAGACTTTGACTCCCTTGAACCCATATTAAGAAGATATGTATCATACTTTCATGGAGCATGCATAAGTACCATTTCTTCTAGAATATCAATCTCAGATTTCCAAAATATACATTCATCGGATTTAAATAAGACTAGAATATCTTTATCGCAGACTTTAGAGACACTTAAGCGATTAAACACAAGCTTAGGTACATAGTTAGCATTCTCCAAAGTTAAAGAACCATTGGCTACATCTCGTTGACTAATCATCTTTCCACCCTTTTTTCGCCAGCAAAAGCTACATAACCTCCATTTATAATCTGATAATTGGTCAACAAATCTTTTAGCCCCGTCATATGTCTGGAGCATCCACTATCCACATGCCATACACTGTTTACAGCCTTAGTGGATGACTCTTGCAACAATATAAAGAACGGACTAACCAGGTGAGATACGAACCCAAGTTTGAATAATTTTGGCTTTAAAAGAGACAAATTTCTAACAAAAGAAAGTATTAACTAATTTTTCTAATCTATTTCCAAAATAATTCCTACTAACATGGCAATGATGTAGTGTAGGAGAATTCTTAACTAAATGATCATCTTCACCACACATGAAATATTGTGGTTTGAGTCTAGGTTTGTTATGTAATGAGATAGGAATGTGATCAATTTGAATTTCCTTATCACATTCAGACACCTTAGAATCAACATCACTGTATGTCTAATACATTCCACGAGAACTGTATTTATGTGAACAAGAATGGTTATTTACAAAAGTAGGTGAATGATCATCTCGAGTACAAGTAGTACTAGTACCACTTGTGCTAGCTTATGATGAAGTTGTTGCTCTTTCATTTGATAAAGAAATATTTGTTCGAGTAAATGATGGAACTAGATTAGAAAAGAATTTGTCAAAACAATTAGTTTTATATTTCTCGTTATTCTTTGTAGTGAAATCAGTTGCACTATTAACATAATCAGAACAAGAAACATCATCACAATGAACATAATTTAAAGATGAAATAGAAACATCGTGAGAACATGATGCGACAGTGTCTGTTACAGGTTCACTAAAAACAAAAATAGAATTTAAACTAGATTGATGATCGAAAACAGAATGCTGAAATCAGGTGTACTAATACTACTACATCCAAGCCCACTAGTTGGTCCATAGTCGTAGTCCTCACAAACATGCTTAGGATTAACACCCACTAAACCTGTAGATATACTGTTAGTATCTGTTTTGGTCAAATCATTAGAAGGATGAGGAACATGCATAGGAGAATAACAGTATGTACTAGGTGGAGGATAAATCTTAACATTTTCATATCCCAATCCCTTTTTAATCCTAGATCCCCGTTGAGATTAATATAAATCATCATGCTTCATTCCTGATATGGTCCATTATCTAACATTGACTAAAGTATGCTTGTTTTAAATTTAGCAAGAGCAACTCTTTCAGTCAAAGTATTAATCTTAAAATATTTTTTGAAAACAATTTGTTTTATGTGATCATTCTCTTCAAAGCCTCGTTTAGTTTAACAAAATATTTTGATTATTTTATTTTTAGTTCCTCATAATTCTTTTTAGATATTTCTCATTATCAATTAATAACTTATTAGCTTAATAAATGCCAAATAATCTGATCTTGCATGCAGAAGAATACATATCCTAAATTACCTCATACGGAAGTCTCATCACAACCTTTTCTACTATTGGGGCCTTTTCTTATTGGCACACCAGAGTACTTGACTTGCTTTCCTCAATAGTGATAGCATCATCATCATTTTCTTTTCCTTGCTCGGTGGATGACTTCCTCCTTCTTCAGTCCTTTAGATTTACCTTCTCTAATCATCTCATCCTTCTTTTCTTTCTCTTCATAGACAACTCAGCCTCATCTTTGAATTCCTTGAATGGATCAAATTCATCTTCACCATCTACCTTACGCTTCCCTTTAACAATGCCACTAGTGCTTAATTAATCTCCGCTCACCTCTGCACTCCAATCAAAGCTAGAAATCAAGGCAGTCTCCTTTTTGTGATTGATATTCTCCTTTCCCTCTGAGTGGTTGATCGTGGAACTCGTGAATTACTGGAATCAGTGACAATTGGTTATGGACAGTGATGTTTAAAATGTCCCAGTTGTTTACAATTGAAGCATCTCGGCTTGGACTTATCGAATCCCGGTTTTGAATTAGAGCTTTGGCCTCCGAAGTTCTTTCGCCCAGTGCGCTCCATAAATCACCAAGCTCTAAGAGTCAACATTACCATTTGCCACTAAATGTCAGTCTCTTCTAGATCATCTGGGTCCACTTGATACATATCCTCCATTGACATTCCTTTCCCATTCAATTCTCCAGCCACAAGGGCTTCATAACTCTGAATAAACATTCCAAAAAGAGGCATTGTTTCTCATGAAACTGAAGTTTCAACATTTGCCTTAGTATTAGCCTGATCTCTCCGAACACTAACACTTCCTCCTGAAAAATTACTCTTATTAACTCCTCCTTGAGTCAATGTCTGCATATGAGAGCTTGCAGCGGATGATAGTAATGCAGCATTTTGAGTAAAACCATATGTAGAAAGGTTCTACCTTAATGGCCTAATCAAAGGGTTTGAGACGTTCATAATGAATTACAATATGAACGGATGGGACATGAGTATTCGTGAGCATCATGCAATGCTCAAAACAACCGAGGCAGGGATGGGTAGAAAGGTTCTACCTGTTCTCTCGATCAATGAGGGAGGCAATAAAAAAAGGCCATTTCGTGATCCCAAGGAAAATGTTGCCAAAGGAAAGGGGCACATCAAAGGAAAGGGGAAAGGAAAGGCTAAAGCCGAACCTCCAAAGCCTAAGCTTAAGAAGCCTAAGGTAACGGAGAACGATCTATGCTTTGAGTGTGGAGAGATAGGAAATTTGAAAGGAATTGTCCAACCTATCTCAAAGAGTTGAGAAACAAGAGGGATGCTATGTAAACCTCATGTAGAACTTTCATAATTCACATTGGTTGAAATGTTATTTCTTCAAACACATGGGTATTGGATACCGGATGTGGAACTCTTTTTTGCAATTTGTTGCAGGGGTTCATATGAAATAAGCACTTCAAGAAAAAGACAATATTTAGAAGCTTTCAAATGGTTTGGAAGTTATTCTAAAGAACATTTTGTATGCTCCTAGTTTGACTAGGAACATAATTTTGATTTCCCTTTTAGAACAATGTGGTTATGAATTAAAGTTTGTTAACAATGGTATTTATGTTTGTATGGATGATGTATTTTATTTCAAGGCCTTTTAATGAAATCTATGAATTGGTTCATAATGATTCATCGTATAACAGCTCATTATACCAAACAAGCACCAAGAAACTTAAAATGGTTTCAAGTGATTCTTATCTTTGACATTGTCATCTTGGTCACATAAAACGAAATCAGATTCAAACACCACAAAAGAATGGTCTTTTGAAAAGAAAATGAAAATGTTTCATTCGATAAGCGTGAATCTTGTTTACAAACTAGATGACCAAGTCGCCCTTTAGTGGCACTAACAAGAGGGCAAAAGACTTATTGGGAATCATACATTCGGATGTATGTGACCCTTTTAAGACAATGACTGTAAATGGTGAAAGATACTTCATTACCTTTACCGACGATTATAGTCGCTATGGTTATGTGTACATGATGACACATAAACATGAAGCTTTTGAAATGTTCAGAACTTTCAAGAATGAAGTAGAAAATCAACTCTATAAAACTATCAAAGTTCTTCATTCAGATAGATGAGGTGAATACCTCAGTGATGTTTTTAGTAACATCTAAGAAGTTGTGGGATCGTCTCACAAGTTACTCCAATTGGAACACCACAACATAATGGTGTGTCTGAAAGGAGAAATCGAACCCTATTGGATATGGTTCAATCTATGATGGCTATAAGCTCACTACCGCTATCATTTTGGATTTTGCCAATCCTCCCCGGGGCTCGTATTTTAAATATGGCCCTAACCAAGATAGTCTATTCACTATGTGTAATTTGTTAGATATCCCAAAGACTATATAGGATACTACTTCTTTGATCCGACAAGAGCAAGAGTAATTATTGCTCGAAAGGCTGAATTCTTGGAAACTAATTCCTTAGGGAAGGAGTAATGTATAGAATAGTAGAATTTGATGAGGATCAAAATCTACAAACCAATACACGTTTGGTTGACACTAGCAATCAACAAGAGGTTGTTGATGATGATCAAGAGGTTGATCAATACACACAAAACGCTCACAGATCTCGTAAAGTTAGCATTCCACCTGAAAGATATGGATTTTCATGAATGGATGCCATGTGGTTGACTCCGATGAGCAAACTACATACCATGAAGCAATGTACAATTTGGATTGTGACAAATGGCTGGATGCCATGAACGTTGAGATGCAATCCATGTATGACAATCAAGTTTAGGAATTGGTTGACCCTCCACTTAACTCCAAACTGGTTAGATGCAAGTGGGTTTCAAGAAGAAAATTGATATACATGGAAACTTGGATACTTACAAAGCAAGACTTGTAGCAGAAGGTTTCGATCAAACTCAAAGGGTTGATTATGATGAAACTTTCTCGCCTGTGGCAATGCTAAAGTCAATAAGGATATTATTTGCAATAATTGCATATTATGACTATGTGATTTGGCAAATGGATGTCAAAACCGCTTGTCTTAATGGACATCTCGAAGAGACTGTCCATATGGTTCAGGCAGATGGTTTTGTCGATCCACAGCATCCTAAAAGTATGCAAGATAAAAAGTCAATCAATGGATTGAATCAAGCATCGAGAAGTTGGAATCAACATTTTGATGAAGAGATCAAGAAATTTGGTTTCATCAAGAACGCTGACGTGGCTTGTGTATATACGAAGGCTAGTGGGAGCATAATAACATCCTTAGTATTGTATGTTTATGACATACAACCTTTTGGAAATGATATTCCAACCATGGAAGGTGTCAAAACCTGGATTGGAAGTTGTTCTTCCATAATATCTCGGTGAAGCCGCCTATATTTTAGGAATATAGATCTATAGGGATAGATCGAGGCGGTTGATAGGTTTAAATCAAAGTGCCTATATCATAAAGTCTTGAAAAGGTTCAAGATGGAACAATTTTGAGAAAGGTATGGTACCTATTCAAAGAAGGACAATATTGAATACATCTCAATGTCCAAGCTCAAAGGAAGAGCAAGATCGAATGAAGGACATCCCATATGCATCAGCTATAGGATCCATCATGCGATGATATGCACTAGATCAGACGTGTCATGCGCGAGCAGATATTAACACAATCCAGATAATAGCCATTGGATGACTATTAAAAGTATATTGAAATACCTTAGAAGGACTAAGGAAATGTTTCTAATATACGGATCTGATGGAGAGGAATTTGTTGTAAAGGGTTACACGGATGCAAGTTCCAAACCGTTCGAGATGATTCTCAATCGGGATTTGTCTTCATTATGAATGGAGTAGCATTGTCCACTACAAAATCCGAATACATAGCCGCCTCATTAGCAGCTCAGGAAGCTGCATGGATAAAGAAATTTATCGCCTTCCTACGGTGGTCTCTACCATTCAAGTCCCCTAGAAATCCTTTTGTGATCACGAGGGTACGATTACATGAATCAAGGTACCATGTCCTCATGAAAAGGCTAGGCATATTGAGCGGAAATTCAACTACATAAGGGATGAAGTTGAAAAGGGAAAAATATGTATTCGTAAAGTTCACATCGATCAATGCATTGCGGATCCACTCACTAAGCTTCTTGAGAGGGCAAAGCATGAAAGTCATACTTGTGCCTTAGGACTTTGATATTCTAGTGACTGGAATTGATCTGTTAGTATTTAAAAGTTTGAAACAATGTAATATTTAACTCATTATATACATGTGATATTTTGAGTTATATTCATTTTAGCATGTATACATCAATGAATATGTTTATTATTTTAAATGTCCGTAGTCGGTCATGTTTGTGGGAACAAATATGAAGGTAACACTATTATGAACATGAATTGGTGGATATTCATAAGGAATGAATATAGAGCAATTGGTTGCTGCCAAGGTTCATAGATATTTGTGGGATACAAATATTGGACTGACCCGCATCTCAATTTTACTACATGGAATCTTCTAGATTGATCATAAGTAAATTTGAGTAAAGGCGAATATCATTTGGTATCCTGCGACCTGAGATACATATTGGGTTTTGATATTCACCAAATGTTATACCTTGAGCTAGTTCTTCGCTGCTCTGAAATCATGGACAGTGCATGAGGCTATGTTCAGTGTGACACGAGGTGATTGTGAAAAACGTAAAAAGTCTAAGGCCTGATTAAGTTAAATCAACAAGGAATGATCATTCTATGTCCTTGGGTTTAACATGACATCTAAAACAAAAGGATAAATGATTAATTCACCTAAATCATTTCAAGTGGATACTTGAAGGGGATGATGTTATTCTATGGCTTTAAGACATGCGTATTAAGGGTAGTAAACCGTTGTTAGGCGGTATTTACTGCTTGCATCAATCTTCTATGTATCCTGTGCAAGTGGGAGATTGATGGATTCTTTATGGCCAGGACACATAGAACATTGATGTGGTTAGTATGTTATGATCCAAGTCGGGTCATAACCAATAACAAGCTTTGCAGACACCAAATATTATTTAGATGATGATATGATCATACAATTAAGTAAATACACCAATTTAGAAAATAGGTTTTCTAAATAAGTTGCATATGAGATTGAACAACTTATATGGATATTTTGTTCATAGATATTATTTGTAATGTTGTTTAATTTAGTTAAATAACATAAAATAATAAAAGTGTGTGTGTGTTATATAATTAAAAGGTTAATTACATATCTATATAAATCATTAGTTTACAAAAGATTAAAAAAGGGACTTTTGGGGGGAAAACAAAACCCTTAAGAGGGTTCGGCCGCCCCCTTTGAAAGGCTCCTCCCTTTTTGTTTCTTTGAAGTTTTTGGAACCTTCAATCTGCTTGAACACACACACTTAATCTTGCTCTCACTCATATATTCTAAGGGGTCACATGAACATCAACCTTTCTTATGGAAGAAAGTGTTTGCGGCTGGAACAAAACTCCAGCAGTTTTCTTGATTGTTCACGGCTGGAACAAGGTTCCAGCAACTTTCGTGATCCGATTTGGTGCTCAAATCCTAGCAAGAATGGTGTATGCTTGATGCTTGTGGGTATGGAAGCTTAAGACACCTCTTCTTGGTGTTTTGCTGTTCAAGAACATCATTCTCTTCATCTATATCTTCTTTTCTAGCAGCTTTTGGACGGTAGTATGTATTGCTTATTTGGGTTGTTATTTATTTGTGATAGCTAGTTCAAACACATATATAAGATCCTTATGTTCTGGGTTTGTTGTTGTCATGAAATGAACCATATTTCAGATTACAAATGATAATATTGATGTTAATCCGCTGTGTTTTCAAGTTTAAATGGTTAAACTAGTTTGATTTGGTCCAACAAACCCAACATTCATTTCTCATCTAGATGCTGTAAAGCTTTACCCTCCTCATGACACTCAGTCATGATTACTAAGGTCGAATGACAAAGATCCAGTTCGTTCATTACTGCACTTTTGCTGAAATCGCACCTTCGCATCATCGTACCTGAAGTGCATATCGCATGGATCGCACACATGAGGAAGTCAGAATCGCACGCTATCTCATGTGTTAGCCAAGATCGCACGCTATAAAACCACATCAGGCAGCCAAAATCGCACGCCACCCTTATGCCGTCCATCGCACATATCGCCCAATCGCACCATCGGAGTGGTCACGAAGACCGACTCGCCCTGTGTGCGTGAGGACTCTTGGGGTTTAGCAAGAATCGCATGCCATCCCATGGGTTAGCCAAGATTGCACACTATATAAACCACATGAGGCAGCCAAAATCGCACGCTACATAGCACACGGTAAATACCACATCGCACGTATCGGAGAAGTTACTAAAAACTAAACTCCCATTGTGTCTATGTCCCCTTATGAGTAAGCCAAGATCGCATGCTATTATACACACACAGTTGAGCTAACAACTCTCAATGAGTCGTGAACCTCCTTTCTTTCTTTCACAAGCCATCCTTACTCTCATTCATTCGTTTATGCTCGCATTCATTCATTACGTTCCTCTTTTCATTATCTTCCACTTTACGTTACTAAATACTTATTACATTCATTAACGTTCACCTAAAGCCAAGGGAAGACATACATACATTATAAAGAACATACACATAATCATAAACATACATCATCACCATACAGGCATCGTCATACATACATAACACACATCTGACATACAATGCATCACACGCACCGCGAGGCATACATCACACATAACCCCATACCCATCATCGTCGTCAACTCATCATCATACATCGTTTTGCATCATCCATGCCCATCTCATCATCTTCAACCCTGAGGGTCCGAGTCTAAGTCCGCACTTTCCGAAATTCGAACAATGCTACGGTCATTCGGGCGTATGAATACCCTTCAGTCGCCTGGCCTCCATGCGACTGGCCTTTCATTCGGGCGACTGGCCCTCTGTTTGGGCGACTTGACCTTCATTCAGGTCACTAGACTTCATTGGGGTGACTGGACCTTCATTCGGTGACTGGACCTTCATTCGGGTGACCGGACCTTCATTCGGGTGACTCGACCTTCAATCGGGTGACTGGACTTTCATTCGGGTGACTAAGCCTTCATTTAGGTGACTGGCCTTCAGTCTCCCTCCAATCGGGTGACTGGCCTTCAGTCTCCCTCTAGTCGGGTGACTAGCCTTCAGTCTCCCTCCAGTCGGGTGAGTGGCCCTCAGTCTCCCTCCAGTTGGCCGAATGGCCTTTTGTCTCCCTCCATTTGGGTGACTGGCCTTCAGTCTCCCTCCAGTCGGTCGCCTAGCCCTAGCTAATGCAGTATGCAGTTCATCCCGACTGCAGCTGAGGGTTTTCGGCCTCCAAAGTCATTTAAATCCATATTAAGCTCGAATCGACCATCCTAACCTTAGGGTAACATACCACGACTCATCAAGCATAACCAAGCAAGAAATCACGCCCAAAACGAATCATACACATACACAAAAGCATAAAATGGTTTACACCCAAAAACTCGAAAAAGTGTTTTCAGATGCGTTCAAGCCCAAAGTCATTCAAAATCGTGTAAGAGAGGGGTCCTGGAACTCACCCTAACAATCCCGTGGAGTAGAGCTTCGATTGACATGCTACACGTCGATTTTGGCCGCTCGAACTAACCCCAACCAACACTTCTTCTCTTTTTCTCCTTCTCTTCTCCTCTCCTCTCTTCTTGGCTGAAAATGGTAAGAATGGGGTGTCTTCCCCTTTTTATACTCCCATTCATCAAAGTTTCTCTCCTTGGCGAGTTTGGTCCCTCGACTTTGGACTTTATTTCTTTTTCTTCTTTCGTCATCTTCAAAGAAAATTTCTGGGCGTTACAAGTCCACCCCCCTTAAATAGGTTTCGTCCCCGAAACTTGTTGTTCCTTGGAGCATTGCAGGAAATATTGTCTCATCTCTTTTCCAGCCTCTCACGTGAAATCCAATCGCTCTACACCATTTATCAACATACGATTTTTGGTCTATTTTTGGCTACTTCCATCAAGGCTTTGATCCTTTCGAGCTTTTCAGTCATAGCCTCAATCACTTCAATATTTCCCATTCATCATTTGGTGTTCGGCCTTCACTTGTAGATAAGTAAGGCATTTACTCACTTACTTCATCATATCACGCTCCATACCTTACATCAGCTAAGTAGGCAATACGTCCACGCCTCGTGCACTTTCCCGCCAGTGCCCTCGAAATCACTTTCGGACTCATCGTGAGTTGATCGCCTTAAACCGTCACCGTGATCTCGTCGGGCGCTGTCAATCGTATCATCATTTTGCGACACACTATGTTCACTCCGTAGTTCGCCAAACAATCCACTCCTAGGACTACATCGAAGGGTGTATTTATATTCTTACCGCTAAGAGGAAACTTAGCACAGGAAGCAACAGGAATGGAACTTTAACTAGTGCCAAATCGAATAAAACGAAGGCAAAGAGTTGATTTACTAGAAACGCACTTGACACGACATCGGGGTCCATCCCAGCTTCTTTTGATCTTCTTCACTCCCGAACATTCCGCCCTTGGCTTCTTACAAGCCCTGTTCATATGGCCAATTTCTCCACAATTGTAACATCTCACAGCTCCACATTCTCTAGCCACATGAACAGGCTTCCCACAATTGAAGCAAGTGTTTGGTCCCCTTTTGCATTCTTCCCGAATGATCCATCCCGCATTTACCACATCTGTTCGTCCACACCAGGTGTGACCATACGGCGGTCATCCCCCTAGGCATGCTTATTATTCATCAAGTCACCACCCGATCCCGTTCTCTTTCCCTTCCAGTTCCAGTCTCCATCACCTTTCTCTCCGTCTTTAGCCATCACCACCACCATAGTTCCTTCATCGTACAATCTCCCCACCAAATCAACTGCCGACCTAAATGTGCTCCGTCGAGCAGCGATCATGTGCCTGCGGCTGTCCGCTGGCATGCCCTGAATATGCCTCTTGATCTTTCGCGAAACGGGTGTCACGTGATCCGATACCAGACGTGCCATCTCGTTGAATTTGGTGGTGTACTGCTGATGCGTCATTGTTCCCGCCTCTAACTACAGGGTCTCTTTTTCAACCTTATCCATTTCACGATAAGGACAGAACTCCTCAATCACCAGCCTTTTCAACTCTCGCCATCTCATCCTCCCGATAGCTCTGCTTCCCTCAACTTGGACTATGTTGTCCTACCAGCACAAAGCTGAGTCCACAAAAGAGTGGGTAGCAAATTTTACTTTCTCATCTTCTCGGCACTCGCTAATATTTACAACAGTTTCCATTTCCCTCACCCATCGGTGAGCAGCAGCAGCAGTGCCATTACAATCAAAAGTTGGGGGCTCTTCCTCTTCTTCCTCCTCTTCGTTATCGAAGAAAACCATTTCAGTTTTGGTCGTCTCCTTTCGCCCGAAGGTCTACCCCTTTCCTGTCTCTCCCCATCTCTAACTGCCTTTATAACTTTAGTCACCACAGACGGTAGGGTCATCTACATGACCTGATGCACTTCCTCCAAGACTGCCTCTCTCATCGAGGCTCTCTAATTAGCATTCTCATCACGCCCTCCTGATGAGGGGTCTCGGGTTATTCATGAACCACTCTTTCAGCCTTAGACCTTCCTCTACTGACTCGTGGTTCAGCACCTGTGGATCGAGAAGAAGGCTAATGCAACCAAAACTATATCGCTTAAGTTATTTTGATGCTGCATGCGAAGGCTTCCAAAGCTCTTCATGGAATTTCCGAAGGTTGTAGAGTTCTTCCGAAGACAAAGGAAAAGTCCAGCTTCCGATGACAGAACTCTACTTCCGAAGACAAATGCATACTTCCGAAGTTCAAGACTTAGAACAATAAAGTGAAGACCACTTCCGAAGTATGATGAAGAAGTCTCTAAGTCTTGGAAGAAGCAGCCTCTTCCGAAGTATAAAGTGTCTTCGGAAGTACTTACTCTTCCGAAGCCATTTAACATTCAGAAGACACTGCTATAACCAGTGGAGACGAGTATGGTCTCTGACACTCCACTGCAGACTTCTGATATAACATGGCTTCTTCTAAAGAACCATGTGGTTGACCATACTTTATTCCACTGTTTACCTTTTCATGATAGTACAGTTGCCATCTTTAGTTGGTGACAAAATGTAAGTCAGAGACATGACCTGACTACCAAATCTCATATAAGACTTTATCCGAGATACCTTAATCTTTAGTCTTGTAGTATAGACTTTAGCTATAGGATCCCAGCTGGTATCAAAGTATATCCTGCTGTAGATAGTATTATATATAGGTTCTCCTTGTAATTCATACAGAAGACAGAAAATATGCTTGTAAGAGTCTTTGTATTTTGAGTTGAGAATCAATATATAAAAGTATCTTGAAAATTAACTTTCTGTGTTCTTAGTTACTTTTCATATTGTGATCAACTCTTCTTGATTCTTACCCGAGTGTGATTCTAGGTGAGTTTGAGAGAAAACATTTGTGTTTAAGTGACAAACACCGATCCTGCAATTGGTATCAGAGCTTCTCAGGCTCTTGATTGCATGATCTAACCATCCAAATCAACCTGTTTTCACTCCTACCTACCACTCACTCCCTCAAATGGCCCTCAACAAATCTGAAGTAGAAATGGGGACGATGACCAAAGCGCCAATCATCACCCCTGAAAACTTCAGGTCTTGGAGTAGAAGAATGGAAGGCTTCATTAGATACCAAGACAGCAAGATGTGGAACTTGATTGTCAATGGACCGTACAAGCCAAAGGTGGCTTCACCTGGTGGAAACGGTGCCATGATAGAAAAAGTTGTTGAGGACTTTTCTGATGACAGAAAGAAGATGGACATCGATAGCAATACTATGACTATTCTCATGACTACAATACCGAACTCTATTATGGTGGGGTTTGAGCATTGCAAGACTGCCAAAGAATTGTTTGATGCACTTGCTCAGATGTATTCTTGCTCCAATGACTCATAGAAGGACTCACTAAAGCAGCAGTTCGAGAACTTCACTCATATTGCTGGAGAGACCCTCAGCCAGCAGTACTTGAGGTACATGGATCTTATCTCTTCCCTTCAGTGTGTAAAGATCACTCCTGAACTTAGAGATCTCACCAGAAAGTTCATGAGTGCTCTTCCAAATGAGTGGACATTCTATTGTGTCTCTATCAAGAGAACAAAAAACTTGAACACTCATTCCATGTTTGAGCTCTATGGCATCCTTGATGGATACCGTCTAGAGATGGAGAGTAAGAAGGGCCATAAAACAAGCAGATCTATGAGTCTTCCTGCTAGCAATGCTTTAATGGTTGTTGAAGGCTCATTAACCCCTCAACCTTAGCACTTCCTGACTTATAGCAGCCATCCTGCTCATCTAGTCCCTACATCACTTATCCTGAGACTCCAAGGATCTCAACAGGCTCAACACAACTCCTTCCAGGAAAATTGTGCCTTTGTCTCAGGAGGTGGACACTCAGAAGATTTTCAATAGTGCTTGATGATCTTGAGTGCTTCAGCCCAGATGACGTAGAGTACGTGGACATTGTCCAGCAAATGGCTCTTTTAACTTATAGAGCAAAGAAATTCTTTAAGAGAACTGGAAGGCACTTCCCTCAGAACCCAACTACCAGCAAGTTTGGGTTTGACAAGACCAGAGCAAAGTGTTACAACTGTAACCAACTGGGTCATTTTGCAAGGGAATGCAAGGCTCCCAAGACCAATTCGGGAACCCCATAGGCCTCCAAACATCCTCAACCTCAAAGCCCACTGAGAAGTCAACTAAGACGACCGCAATGGCTCAAGAAGTTGACTGGAGCTTCATAGTACAGGATGGACTCATGCTCAAGCTCTCATGGCCGGAACATGCCCAACTATATGAACATCTCTGCACTCCAGCCTGTATAGCTAAAGTTAAACTCTATTAGGATTACAATATGGAAATCAGATCTGACATTGAGTCTTTAAATATTCTAAAATCTGATTTTAAAAGAGCTGAATCTGACTATCAAAAAAATTGATGAGTTAAGAAAACTGTATCTCTTTTGAAACATGAACACACCAACTACAAAACTCAAATCAAGGATCTGATATCCAAATTGTCTGAGGCTCAAGCCCAGCTTGTCACTGCTGAGGCTCAGGCCAGGAAGCATGCTATCTCTGAGCAAAACTTCCAAGCTATTCTTGCATCATCCTCCCATTCCAAACTCTGTTATCAGAACAAAGAAGGGTTGGGAACCAATGAAATTGCTCCACCACACTCCTATGAGTCTATCAGACAGCCTAGATGTGGTACTGAAGAGCAAGATGTTCCAATTGCTGACCCTTTCTTTCTAGATTAAAGGATGAGGCACCAATAGTGGCCACCACACGGAAGGAACAGGTAGATACACCTATCGCCTCCTGTGATGATCAAATCCTAACCACCAAAGCTAGAAGAAGCAGAGCTAAAGCTGCTAGGAGAACTGCTAAGAAAGTGGCTGAATCCAAACTGAAAATTAACCCCAAACAGAAGGGTGTCTTGTGTTTCAGCCGGTTTCCAAGTGTTGGGTACTTTTGATTCAGGAAAGGAATATATTACCAGCATTCCTATCCCACCAAAGGATCAGAAGTTAAAGGGAAAGGTTGCTGATGAAGAAAAGAAAACCAAGAAACAGCAACCCTCACTTCCCCAAAAGACTAACATTGCATGTATCATGTATGGCGTGCAAAATCATATGGCAAAAGATTGTTACTACATTCTTGCAAGCACACATTATGCAAATAATGTTAGGAAAGAAGGAGTCAGGGAAGGTTTCTTATTGGACTTTCCATACGGTTCAAGAGTTGAAGAAGGGAAAGCTAGTTTCCAAAGCCATGTTGCTTTCAGAAGAAACTCCTTCTTCGAAGGGAAAATGGCTTCGGAAGCAAAAGCTACTAAGGTTCGAAAGAACAAAAAAGCTCCCTTGCAACCATCCCAAAAGAAGACTGCTTCGGAAGAAAAGGTGGTGAGTACTTCTTCCAAAAAGAAAGAAGCTTCGGAAGAAGACCATGCTGCAAAAGCTTCTACAAGCTCATCCTCCAAGATCAACCAAAGGGTGGACTGGAAGATCAAGGAAGATGCTGCAGCCCAAACCTCTTCCTCAAAGACCTCTACTGAACCCCCCAGCATATCATTTGGTTCACTCATGTTATATCTTTGGAAGAACCCAAGAAAAATAAACTTTTGTTTCCAAAGAAAACTGAATTCTCATCTTATGTGCAGGAACATCCATTTGACAAGAACAACAATGTATGGATCGTAGATAGTGGATGCTCCTGGCACATGACAGGGAACAGACATCTCCTTCAACAATTTCAACATTATGATGGAGGTCCTGTCTAGTTTGGAGGTGAGGCTGGAGGATATATTTCTGGCAGAGGGAGTATATCCAATGGTATGTTAACTGTAGACAAAGTTAACTTTGTCAAACAGCTTGAACACAATCTGTTAATTGTTTCTCAATTCTGTGATCAAAAGCACCAAATGCTTTTCCCAGAACATGAGTGCATTATCCTCAAACCAGGGATGACAATTCCTCAGGAATTGGTGCCTCTTAGATCTCCCAGGAAAGGGGATATGTACAAGCTTGATATGAACAATGCTTCCCCAATGCGTGAAGTATCATGCTTTCTTTCCAAAGCTGATAGTGATGAGTCAACATTGTGGCATAACAAATGTGTCATGTAAATTTTAAGACAATGAATAAATTGGTTAAAATTAACTTGGTACATGGTTTGCCTAAAAAGGAGTTTTTCTGCAAAGACAATCTTGTTGCATGCCTAAAAGGGAAACAACACAGGACATCTCATAAATCCAAATGTGTTAACTCTATCACCACTCCATTGCACTTATTGTACATGGATCTTTTTGGTCCCACGAGTATAATGAGCATTGGAAGGAAATCATACTGCCTTATGATAGTTGATGATTTTACAAGATTCACATGGGTATTCTTTTTAAGAACTAAAGATGAAACTGCTGAAACGTTAAAATCTTTTATTCTTAAAATAGAAAATCAAATTGATCACAAGGTTAAAATAATTAGATGTGATCAAGGGATGGAGTTTAAGAACTTCGTTCTTGAATCATTCTATAACTTAAAAGGGATTGCCAGACAATATAGTGCTCCCAGAACTCCTCAACAAAACGGTGTTGCTGAGAGGAGGAATAGGACACTTATGGAGGTTGCTCGAACTATGTTAGCTGATTCAAAGCTACCTCTAACATTCTGGGCAGTGGCAGTCAGCACTGCATGCTACGTGCAGAACAGAGTTCTTGTAGTTAAGCCCCATGGAAAAACCCCTTATGAGCTATGGAACAAGAGGCCACCGTTCATTGGCTTTCTAAGGTCCTTGGCAGCAGGTGTACCATACTTAACACAAAGGAAAATTTAGCAAAATTTGCTGAAAAGTCGGATGACGCTATCTTTGTTGGAAACTCTTCTAGTTCCAAAGCTTACAGAGTATACAACATTAAGAATCAACAATTTGAGGAGTCATCCAATATAGTTGTTAATGAGCACACTCCTTATGTTAGGGGGAATGGGCCTGATCACATCTTTGATTTAGAATTGTTTCCCAACTATTCTAAACCCTTTTGTGAGAATGTTTCAGTTGGAATAGGTGCTCAAACTGATGCTGATGCTACTGCTAATGATCAACTATTTGAGCTTCCCAGGCCTAGACCAAATTCTCCAAGTGTTGAAATACATCAATCTTCCACTATTCACAGATCTGGCAGTTTAACTATATCAAGGAATAGTGAAGCTTCAACAAGTGAGTCACCTACTGAGCCTCAAAGCTCATCAGGTGATCCACCACAACACCAGGAAGAAGGAGGTAGTATTTTGAAGGAAGAGGCAATTGTTAATACTACCTCACAACCAACCATCGATGATGTTTCTCTTTCATTCAATCCGTCCTCATTGAATGACTTTGAAACAACAGCTGGACAGAGTGTTCTAGTTCCTGAACAGAATACGTTCAACCTGGATCTATCTCTGTAACTGGAAGTGATTCCTCGGTTTCGGATTCACAACACTCATCCAACTGAGAACATCATAGGGATGTCTCTGAGGGTGTGAGAACAAGAGGACAGACTCATCAACGGAATGTCTTCTTGTACTCATGCTTTCTATCTCAGATGAAACCCAAGAAGTTAGAAGATGCCTTAAAAGATAGTAGCTGGATTGAATCGATGCAAGAGGAGCTGCTTCAATTCAAGAGACAGAATGTATGGAACCTATGTCCGCTACCATCTGGTCAAGTACCCATAGGCACCAAATGGGTTTTCCGAAACAAGAGAGATGATAGAGGCTTGATCATGAAGAATAAGGCAAGACTTGTGGTTCAAGGATACACTCAAGAGGAAGGAATCGATTATACTGATGTCTTCGCACCAGTTGCAAGACTTGAGGCAGTAGGATCTTCCTTGCTTATGCTGCATCCAAGGACTTCACAGTATAACAACTTGATGTCAAGTATGCTTTTCTATATGGGGATATAGACAGGGAAGTGTACGTATGCCAACCTCCAGGATTTGAAGATCCACAACATCCGAACTATGTGTGCAAATTGGATAAAGCTCTATATGGGCTACACCAAGCACCTAGGCTGTGGTATGAGACTCTGTCTCAGTTTCTTCTGAAGAATGGCTATACTAGAGGTACCATTGACAACACTCTCTTCACTAGAAAGTCTAGAAAAGACATTTTGCTTATACAAGTCTATGTCGATGACATCATAATTGGTTCCTCAAATGACCAAATGTGCAAGGACTTTGAGAGCATTATGAAGAAGAAGTTTGAGATGAGCTCAATGGGAAAAATGGACTTTTTCCTAGGAATTCAGGTAAAGCAACTCAAGGAAGGATTCTTCATTAATCAATCTAAACATGTCTCTCACATCTTAGAAAGATTTGAGATGAAGGATTGCAAGCCTGCCAAGACACCCATATCCAGAAACCATAATCTTTGTCTTGACCTTGAGGGGGAGGATACTGATCAACATCAGTTTAGGATAATTATTGGTTCTCTGATGTATCTTACAACAAGTAGACCTGTTATCATGTTTGCTACTTGCATTTGTGCAAGATATCAGGCTGCTCCTAAGGCGTCTCACTTAGCTGCTGTTAAGAGAATCCTCAGATACCTCAAAGGAGCACCTAAACTAGGTCTCTAGTATCCCAGAAACAGGGATTTCAATCTTTATGGATACTCTGACAGTGACTACGACGGCTGCAATATTGACAAGAAATCAACATCGGGAGGATGTCAATTTCTTGGTGGAAGGATCATCTCATGGCAATGCAAGAAACAATCCTGTGTCTCTACATCAACTGCTAAAGCTGAATACATTGTTGCTGCTAGCTGCTGTGTGCTCAACTGCTATGGATTCAAAATCAGATGTTAGACTATGTATTCAACTTTATGTGTACTCCTATCCATATTGACAAACCAGTGCTATCTCCATTACCGAAAATCCGGTGAAGCACTCCAAGACTAAGCACAGTGACATCAGGTATCATTTCATTAGAGACATTGATGAGAAAGATCTAATCAGGTTAATCAAAGTTAATTCAAATGAACGATATGCTGATCTGTTTACCAAAGCTTTTGATGAACAAAGGTTTAAGTATCTCATAGCAGCTATTGGATGACAAACATTGATTAATCTGATCTCTTTTGAAAAATATTTTAACATGTAAGTCTTGTGTCAATACAATTTAAGCCCTGTTACAAGGAATTCTCTCTCAAATTTTCTAAGTGTAAATTCCTTCCGAAGAGAAATTAACCTCGGAAGACATTATTATATCTTCCGAAGCAGAATTTCTCAAAGGATAACTTTCTTCTCGGAAGAATTTTGGTCTCGGAAGAAGCATTGATTGTATATCAGATCTACTTCCGAAACTTACAAATTCTCCATTCAGAAGCAACTCTAACCTTCGAAAGCATAGAATTGGCTTTGGAAGTAAGAATTGCCTTCGGAAGACAAGTTACCTTCGGAAATGTTTTATACTCGGAAGAGAGATCTCACTGTTTAACGTTAATTTCTTGGGCCCCACACTGTAAAAAGCAAAGATTTTGTTAATGATGTCGGATTATTTAACTGATTTTTAACCTTACCGCCACTGTCATTTCATCCACTAAACCATCACATCACCTTATCCTAACCCCCATTATCGCCTCTCCACAATAGTTTAAATAATCTCGACTATTCACTTTCACTCTCTTACTTGCAAACTTTACAGCCCTAGAAATTTCTTCTACTCATCTTTACCCAGCTCAAATAATTCCAATTCAACTTTCCAAATGGCCTTCAACCCACAGCACAATCAAGTCGCACTTCTTGATTCATCAAGAGATGCCGACTTCTTAGATATTATCCTCCTTCCCAACCCAATCTTCATACTACACACGCTCATGACTGTTAACCCCACAATTTACACAAACCATATGTCTGAATTTGGGGCAAATGGTCAGATTGAAACCCTAAACAGGGTCCGAGTCATTCGATCGAGTATTTGTGGCCAGGATTTGGACCAAAGAACCAATGAGCCTGATCAGAAAAACCTCTAAGTCCCAAGACATCACAACAACTGCTGAAGACTTGATCAGCTGTTTAACAAAGTCTGAAGACTGCAACAGCTGAAGAACAAAGTACTGAAGAACAACAGCTGAAGATCTAAAGTGTTGAAGACTTCAACAGCTGAAGAACTAAAGTACTAAGAACAACAGCTGAAGATCTAAGTGCTGAAGACTTCAACAGCTGAAGACTAAAGTACTGAAGAACAACAGCTGAAGTTCTAAAGTGCTGAAGACTTCAACAGCTGAAGACTAAAGTACTGAAGTACAACAGCTGAAGTATAAAGACTGAAGACATCAGCTGATGACAACAGCTGAAGCTCAAGTACAAGTACTGAAGCCTTCAGAGTTTGTTACAACAACTGAAGAAGCATTCTTCAGTTGTTGTGATGGTTTACCTTTCAGTAGTTTTCTTGTTCAGTATTTGTAAAACAATGAAGAGTATGTTCTTCAGTTGTTATAGTTTCAGTATTTGTAAAACAACTAAAGAGTATGTTCTTCAGTTGTTATAGTTCAGTAGTTTCTTTTCAGTAGTTGTAATAATAGTTAACACTTAGCATTTTGTAAGAAGATGTCAGCTGTTTGACATCTTCAGTAGTTGTGTTAACTATCAGCAGTTTGTAATAAATTCTGTTAGATGTCTCTATCAAGTGACATCAGCAGACGTCACATCTCTTATATAAGAGGTGTTGACCTAATTGTAATTGTGACATTCGTTACCACGAAAGCGAATATTGGATGAAATATTATTTGCAGAATTGTCTGTCTATAACCATTTTTTTTCTTACATTGAATATCTCTTTGTTCTTGTGAATTGGCTAATTCATTGTTAGAATTCCGCTGCTATACTCTCTAATCAATCAAACGTAGATCACTGATCGTAACAAGTGGTGTCAGAGCGAGTTAATCATTGATCGATCTAACAATTGATCATTGAAACTGCTAATTGATATCTATGTTTTATTGAATTAGCATATTGGAAGAACTGGTTATAGATTATTGAATTTCTGACGCTTCGTTCATTTATTTTGAGATCTCTCTTGCTTCAATTGGTTGTTGTGTTTTTGTTCTAAATCTGTTGTAGCTTAATTGAATTTGATTGAATCTGAGATGACTACTCCTTCTAATGATCCTCACAATACCGGTGCCCCCGATGCTGGTTAGGACCGAGTATAACATATGGCAGCGAAGAATGCTTCATCACCTGTCTGTTAACAGTTCAGGTTGTTGGACATCTGTGGTACATGGACACATAAGCCTATGGTGAACAATCCGGAAACCAATCAAATGGTTCCGAAGAAGAAGGAACAATACTCTAATGAAGATCGGAAACTGTTTGAGATTGATGCTAAAGCCATGGAATTCTAGCCATGGCACTGCCTAATGAAATCTATTCAGGGCTTATGCATCATGAAACATCTCATGATCTCTGGAATGCCTTGAAAGAACAATTTGGTGGCACAGATGAGGTCTTAGCTAACAACAGAGAAATCCTTGCCCAACAATATGAGACATTCTCTCATAGAAAGGGTTAGACACTGACTCAACAGTTTGAGCGTTTTTCCTGCTTGATCTCTAAGCTGAAAATGGTGAAACAGGAATACACCAACAGCCAGATGAATAACAGGTTCCTCGGATCACTGCTTGAGAGATGGGACACATACACTATTGTCCTATGCTCCAGTGCAAATCTGGATAGCCTATCTCTCACCCAACTTCATGGGAAACTGCTTACATTCGAAAGAGAGATAGAGCAGAAAAGGAAACTGTTCTCATGAGGAAAGCTCACTGATGACTTTGTACCAGGGAATACTGCCTTGGTTGGTCATGAGTCAGAATATGCTGCATCTGAAAGCAATTATGATGAGCATATTGATTTCTCTTCAAATAGTTCCATCATGCATTTGTTGGTATTGAAAGTCATTCTGGGAGTAATAGTGACAATCTATGCTTCATCATGGATGATTTGAAAGGAATAGCTGATGATGATCTAGAGAGAGGATTCTGAGCCAAATGGCATTGATTAATATCTGATCTCAGAAGTTCTACAAGAGAACTGGCAGGAAATTTCCTGGACTCTCTGGCAAAACCAAAGTTGGTTTTGACAAGAGTAAGTTGAGGTGTCACAAATGCCAAAGGCTGGGACACTTTGCAAGAGAGTGTAGATCAACTGGATCTAACTCTTCTGCACCCTTTGTGACTTTTCCTAGTACTAGTCCACAAAACAGAGGGCAACATCCTGTTGGTTCTGGTCATCATTCACACCCTAGATCTCCTGCATACTTTGTCCCCCAGGGTCCAATGTCAGATCCTTTTCCCTGCTATTACTTGCCTCAGTCTAATTCGGTTCAAGCTCCCATTTCACAACAATCACATGCATTGCCTGAACCTCAACCTTCCCAATCTCATCAACAAACTCAACCTCAACAACACAACTTCTTCACCCCAGGATTTGTTGACCGGAGCAATTTACCAGATGATTTGTCTGGTCATGAACAACTGTTCACTGGTGCTGGTCAACATGGTGGTGACAATCCCTTTGGAAATCTAGCTCTTATGGCTTTGGATTCTGCTGATACTTCATCCTCTAATGCCTCTATACCAAAGGTATCACAGGTATCCTCTTAGGCAAAAGCCAAACTATGTTCTGAATCATGCATAGCCGCATTTGCATCTATTAGAGAAGCAAATGTAGCTTTAATTAACAAGAACATTGAGCTAGGACAAAGAATTTCCAAAAGCAAAGCTGAATTTGAGTCTGTGCTTAATGATAAAAATGATGAGATTTACAAACTTAAATGCCAAATCACTGATGATAAGGCTAGGGAAGAGATACTTCTAGAGAAGTATAGAGATCTCAAGGAAACACTTGCAACTACCCAGGTAGAGTGTGATCGATGGTAATTTTTTCTTGCAAGGGTTTTGAAATGCTTCTTAGTAAGCAATCTGCTTCCAATGTGAAGTTTGGCATTGGTTATAATCACACTGCTCCACCTACAGATTTTACTCCCAGAGCAGAGGTAGAATCTGATGGTGAGAGCAATAACCAATCCATTTCATCATGTGATCTACTTTCTGATACAGCCACCATCAGAAGTAGAAGTCAGCACTAAGCCCTCTCAGAACCTATCAGCTAATGTTGATGGTTCCACTGCTGACACAAAGTACTGAAGAGCAAGTCTTCAGTAGTTTCATCCTCTTAGTTGATGATCAACATAAGATGAAGAAGAAACCATGTGAAGTATGTGGCTTGTTCAATCATCTTATAGATGATTGTTGGTACAAAAGAGGATCCAAACTCAAACATAAAGAGGAAATTAAAGAGAAAATGGTTAAAATGAAAACTGAGTTTGAAGCCACATTTGTATCAGCAACATCAAATCCTGTAACCCTTAAGTCCATAAAGAAATCCAAAAAGGAAGGGGTTAAATAGGTAACAGCTGAGATTGCACAAAAGAAGAAGGTGAACATAGGAACTATCAAACTCCAATGCCAATGTGTCTGAAAAGCTGAAAGCTTTATCACAAAATCAGACACAGCTGGTTATGATGGTTCAACATCTTGGGAAGAGTCAACCAATTAGATGTTCCTATGTTGAAACCACAGAAAAGGAGTTCCAAGCCAAAGGATTCCTCTTCTTCACCATCTTCTTCCTCTCAGGCTATTGTTTCCATCAAACCTGTTAGTTTACCATATGTTGATGAGAACAGGCCCAAAACCAAAAAGGTTTGGGTCTCCAAAACTAACTGATTGTTTATATTTGCAGGGTTTTTCAACATGCCAAAGTAGCATCTGGTATGTAGACAGTGGGGGATCTATGCACATGACTGGGAATAGCTCTCTTCTTCATGACTACTCTCAAGGAAAGAAGGGGTTTGTTTCTTTTGGTAATGATGCTAGGGGTTACATCATTGGAAAAGGCTTTGTCTCCAATCGAGAAATAAAGTTTGATGATGTTAATCATGTGGAAAAACTCAAGTACAATCTCTTGAGTGTCAGTCAAATGTGTGATAAAGGCCATGTTGCTCTTTTCACCAGTCAGAACTGTAGGATTCTGTCATCCAAAGTTCTGCATTTGATTGATAAGGTGTTGGATGATCACACTCTCCTGAGAGCCAACAGGACAGGAAGAGTGTATGCCTTAGATCTTTCCAAGAAAATAGATCTCAGAGGCCATCCTTGCCTATTTTCCAAAGCCTCTCCTCAAGAATCTAAACTGTGGCACAGAAGGCTGGGTGATGTTAATTTCAAAAACATGAATCAGCTGATCCACAATAGTTTAGTCAGAGGCTTACCAATAACGGAGTTCCACTGTGATGAAACCTGCACTGCTTGTTTAAAAGGAAAACAGCACAAGTCAACTGCTGCTTGCAATTACTGCATATGGATCTATTTGGTCCTGTGAGAGTGATGAGCATGGCAAAAGAGAAATACTGTCTGGTAATTGTGGATGATTACTCCTGATTTGTATGGACATTCTTTCTACATTCAAAGGATGAGGTTGCTCAGAAGATTATTCACTTTGTGTTGTATGTTTGAGAGTAGTATTCCCTTTCAGTCAAGTGTATAAGGAGTGACAATGGAACTGAATTCAGAAACCATACACTTGATGACTTCTATCTTTCAAAGGGAATCAAAAGGCAGTTTAGCATCCCACGGACTCCAGAACAAAATGGAGTAGTGGAGAGGAAGAACAGGACCCTAATTGAAGCTGCAAGGTCCATGTTGGCTGACTCTGGTTTGCCACTGACCTTTTGGGCTGAAGCTGTTAACACAGCTTGCTATGTGCAGAATAGAGCCTTAGTAAATCAGAGGTTGATCAAGACTCCATATGAAGTTCTCCATCACTTGGATCCTCTAATTTCTTTTTCAAAGCATTTGGGTGTCCCTGTTTTATTCAACTGCAGAACAAAGATAGTTGAAGAGACTTTGCATGTGAAGTTTAATGAATCTCCTATGGACAAGATTCCACAAAACCCTGTGGAGTTATTTGATTTGGACATACTGCAATATGTTCCTTTTCAACCTCCAGCTGTTGCAGATCATGTGGATAAATCATCTTCTGCAGCATATCTTCCAGCTGGTGGTATTGATGATGATGATGATAATATCAATACTCACCTATTCAAGTTTAGTGACCAACTACCTGTGTCTGATAAATTTGATGTTCCTGTAGCTTCAGCAGGTCCATCCATAATAAATGCTCATTAGATCTCTGATTCCTCTACATCTTTTGAGTTACCATCCAATTCTTGGTTTCAAGAGTCTGCATCAACATCTGCTGCTGGTGAAGGTCCTACAAACACTTGCACAGATCTCATTGTTTATCAAGAACTGAAGAATCACCCAATGTCTCAAATTATTGGTGATATCAAGCTGGAGTTTCAACAAGAAGTCAATTGTCTAACTTCTGCTTCTATGCTCTCTTCATCAGTCAGCTTGAGCCAAAGAACTATCATGTTGCTTTGAGAGACAATGGATGGGTTGAAGCGATGCAGCTTGAGCTACTTCAGTTCAAGAAACAGCAAGTGTGGGAACTGGTTCCTCTTCCCCCAGGTAAGTGTGCAATAGGCACTAAATGGGTGTTTAGGAATAAAACTGATGAAAATGGGCTTATTGTTAAGAACAAGGCTAGACTGGTTGTACAGGGGTTTTCACAAGAAGAAGGTATTGATTATGATGAAACCTTTGCCCCTGTAGCCAGACTAGAGGCAATTAGATTGTTTTTAGCCTATGCTGCATTCCACAATCTTAAAGTTTTTCAAATGGATGTCAAAAGTGCATTTTTATATGGTAAAATAAAGGAAGAAGTTTATGTGTGTCAACCACCAGGTTTTGAGGATAATAAACATCCTGAATGGGTGTATAAACTTGATAAGGCTCTTTATGGGTTGAAACAAGCTCTTAGAGATTGGTATGAGACACTTTCCACTTTTCTTCTAAAGAATAATTTCACTAGAGGCTCCATTGATAAAACTTTGTTTATTAAGAAGGTGGATCAGCATAAGCTACTTGTTCAGATTTATGTTGATGATATCATTTTTGCATCCTCTGATCCCCATTGTGTGATGATTTTACAACATTAATGAAAAGAGGTTTGAAATGAGTGCAATGGGAGAATTACAGTTCTTTCTAGGCTTGCAAATTAAACAAAAGGCTGATGTAACCTTTATTCATCAGTCAAAATATACAAAAGATCTTTTGAATAAGTTTGATTTACAAAACTGTAAGCCCTGTTCTACTCCCATGTGAAACACCATACAACTGGATGCAGATCAGAAAGATAAAGCTGTTGATAAAACATTTTACAGATGTATGATTGGGTCCTGATGTATTTAACAGCTTCTAGACCAGATATCATGTTTGCTACTTGTGTCTGTGCCAGATTTCAGGCTGCTCCTAAAGAGTCTCATTTGAATGCAGTCAAGAGGATCTTTAGATACTGCAAGGTACACAATCTCTAGGTTTATGGTATTCCACTGGACACTCTTGCAAATTAGTTGCTTTTTCAGATAGTGACTATGCAGGGTGCAAGTTAACTAGAAAGTCAACTTCTGGTGGTTGTCAATTCCTAGGCAACTGTTTGATTTCTTGGCAGAGTAGAAACAGACATCTGTTGCTACATCAACTGCTGAAGCCGAGTACATTGCTCCTGCAAGTTGTACTTCTCAGGTACTCTGGATTCAGAACCAACTTCTGGATTATGGCATTACAGAGACTAAGACTCCATTATTAATGGATAGTGCTTCAGCTCTGTGTATTGTCAAAAATCCAGTCCAGCACTCTAGGACCAAACATATAGAGATCAGACATCACTTTATTCAGATTGTTTTGAAAAAGGTCTGATTGATCCTAAGTTTGTGCCTAGTGCTGATGAGCTTGCATATATTTTTACTAAGCCTTTGGATAGTTCTACTTTCCAAAACCTTGTGTTAAGGCTTGGTATGCTGCAGCTAGAATAAGTGATAACTACTGATGATCTCAGTAAATAAGTACTAATGATCATTAGTGACCATATCACATATTGTACTGCTTCTGTTACAACAACTGATAAAGTAACAACTACTGATGTAGTTGTAACTACTAATGTTGTCAAAACAGATACGTACTGATGTCCTATGAAACAACTGAAAACAGCAAAAAGGCTGATGAGTAAGTGTTGAGGACAGTATGAAACAGCTGAAAGGCTATGAATTGACGAAAACTACTGATGAGAACTTTCTCTTCAGTTGTTTCTACAACTGCTCTTTCATCCTAAACCACTATGACAAAACCATGTCTTCAGTAGTTTCACAACTACTGATGACTAATACCAAGTCATCAGCTGTTTACAACAACTGATGACAAACCCATGTCTTCAGTAGTTTCACAACTACTGATGACTAATACCAAGTCATCAGCTGTTCACAACAACTGATGACAAAACCATGTCTTCAGTAGTTTCACAACTACTGATGACTAATACCAAGTTATCAGTTGTTTTCAAACATGTGAAGTCAAAACCATGGTCTTCAGTAGTTTTATAACTGCTGAATGCCTAAAACCACGACTTCATTGTTTCAACGTCTGAAAGGGTAATACCATGTCAACAGTCGTATTAAAACTACTGATGACTAACACCAAACCCTTCAGTCATTTTCTAACTCGTACCCTATAAATATCCCCGACCTAATCCTTCAGAGCCTCATCTTCTTCAAACCTAACGTTCATATCTCCAAAACTTCTCTCTCATTAATGGCGACCATGCAGCTCAAAAACCACGACACAACTGTGTAGCTTACCTCACCAAATCGCCATTCGGGCTAAGTTCGATAACGCTATTGATCTTATGGTCCAGTCACCCTACAAAATGGCCTTTCTTCTCAATCCAATCCTTCATGCCGAATCCCTTAACCAGTTTTGGATGAACGTCACCCTCACCACTGGGGAGAACAACACAGAGTCTCTCCGGTCGGTCGTCAACAACCACCAAGTGGTCATCACTCCCGATATACTTCGTCAAACCCTACACCTGGATGATGCCACTTTTCCTGCTGGATATCCAAGGGCACAACTGATTTATCCTTTGCCCACCATGGATATCAGGGAAACCTTAGCGCCTCCACCATACTGAAGAAACATTTCCATGATGCTGAACGTCTCATATTTCACATGGTAAATGTCTGTTTGGCTCCTAAGACTTCCTCTTGGGATCAAATGTCTACAAGGTGGCAAGCAGGTACTATTCTCTATCCTTGAGCAACAGAACCTAAACTTCTCTGAAATCATTTTTCTGGAACTTAAGGACATGGCCTCTAAATCTATTTCTAACCGCTGGATATTATATCCTCGGTTCATTATGGCCATAATGGAGAATCAGCTAAAAGCTGAGGGACTTGTTGGTCTCGAAGTCCCTGCAACGGCTGTATTGCCTGAAGTATACTCCAGGCACAACTCTGACCAAACGTTGAAACAGGTTGCCAGGCTGCGAAAACCACGCAGTTGGAACCCACAGCCACCACCTCCAGAACCAAAGTCCCCACTACACCCAAATCCAAAAAGCCAAAAAAGGCTACTCAGGGAGATGAGTCCCCTGAGGATGCCCTTGTACCACAAACACAGGAACCACACACTGGTCTTAACCCCCAGTTGTGACACTGACTCAACCAGCCACAGCCGCACAGGTATCCTCTCAACAGGATCCTGTTGCAACCAACATTGGGGAACCTACACTGCTGGAACCTATCTCCCTTGAGAGGGTTACCATTGAAGCGCACCATTCACCCTGGGTGCAATCGCTTCCACCCAATCACCACATGCAACCGCCCCCAAAAGTCCTACATTACTTGTTGCACAAGTGTTGACTCAGTTGCACTCCTCACCCCCTCCCCAGATACCAATTACAACTGGGAATACTTCTACCATTGAGGGGGAGGACCAAAGTGCAGCTGAGAACACACAGCATAGGGGTTACAATGTTCCTTCTCCTAGTGTAGCAATGGAGATTGGAAGTTCTGGTGAGGCTGCACTTCTCCTGCTTCAGCATATGATCAGGTTGTAGTTGGTACCATTACTAAGACCTTACCAGAGGCAACTGCTGATGAAGGACAAAGTCCTGAGGCAGGAAGTCCCCAGTTCCAAGACAAAGGGGCACATGCTACAACTGAGCTACACTCAGTGCATGTTCATCCTGATCCTATCAGGAGGTCAGGTGATTCAGTAACTACTGATGATGACCTGGGCTTCTTTTACGATGTAATCGCCCAAAACACCATCCTGGAAGAGGAGGTGAGCAGACTCAAAGAGCTGCTTGCCAAAACTTCTAAGGAACAAAGACCATCTGCCTCTACCACCTCTAGATGGCACCTTCATCTGAAGGTCTCACAAACACTGAGCCACTCCCAACAACTCAGCCACCTACCTCTGCTTCTGGCACTATTTCTCAGGAACAGAACCCTCCTGAGCAAATAGTTGCTATCCTTCAAAATTCCCTCCCTCTCATCACACCCATAATCACTGACATAGTGATCAAAGCCATTGATGAGAGGCTTTCCTCAGTAATACAACCATTGATAGAGGAGGTTATGGGCAAACAGCTTTCTGGCAATCAACCCCTTGCAACCAATGCAACCAAAAAGGGGGAGATTAAGTCAGTGAAAGCAAAAAGAAAGAGGAGTACAGAGGAGGAAGAAAAGGAGAAAGAAACAGAAGGGATAGTAGTGGAAAAGGAGTTGGATTTGAATGTGGAGACCGATAAAGAGAAGGAAAAAGAGAAAGCCTTGGAGCTACTGATAAAAGAGGCTGATGCCAAACACAGCAGATCAATGGACAACATCATTGATCAGCTATTTAGGCAGGTCATGACACCGATAAACTTGACTCTAAGATTCGACGATTAGAGATTGAAGAATTCCAGAATAGATGGGCAAGTTATGAAGTGTTAGAAAGAGAAAGGCTTGAGATCATGATTAGATTTATTGCAAAATATCTTGGAAGATCAATGATCGAAATCAAAGCTTGGTCCAGGGACAGTATCTTGGCAATCACCACCAAGATCTCTTCGTTTGAAGCATATATTAAGGGACTTGTTATTGAAGCTTTGAATGAAGCGGGTGCTGGGAGCAGGACTGAGCTAGCCAAGCAATCAAAAGCCACACTCACCTCAAAAATGCTAGAACAGCCTGTCAACATTCCCACACCAAAACCACCCAAAACACAACCCACCGAACCAACTCCTTTACCCTCAAAACCCATAGCCGATGATATACCCTTGAAGAAGAAGAGAAGGGTATTGAGGCTAGAAGATGATGAAGAAGATGATGAAGATAGGCTGCCAGTCTCAGCTGTGATTCAGTTGCCTAAGGCACAAGTCACTCTCAGCAATTACTCCTGAATTCCAAAGACAAATGGTTAAAGTGAAGCTAGAAGAAGAAGAAACAAAGCTTATGCAGCCACATCTTCTATCATCAATATGAAGAAACAAGCCCTCAGACTTTACACTCTCAAGCATACCTTTCAATATCAAAAGGAAAGAGTGAGGATTTGGCCTGATCCCAGGGTGTCTCACAGAATTCATAGGAAAAACATACCTCAGAGATACATTGGCCAGGTGAAAAAGATCGTAGATGAAGTGATCTCTCTGGTCTTTGTAGTTTCACCCTGGGAAATCCTAGAGGACTTCAAGAAAGCCTATAAAGCTAATCTAACCCCTCAGAAGATGCTGGAAAACAAATAGTGAAAAAGGGGTTAGTTTACAAGAGGCTTGAGGAAGTCAGGAAAATGAGCTCCAGTTGTTCCTAGAGGGTAATCACCCGGATGAGTTTGCTTACAGAATAATAACAACTGTGGAGCTAAAGAATGGGAAACAGGCCAAACACCTGTCTGAGTATTATGGGCCTGAATCATTGTTTGAAGGAGGTGCTGAAGAGCTAACCATGGAGGAACAAATCACCTTCCTTGAGGCCTACACAAGAGAGTCGTACAGACTCATCATGGGGAAATAGATCTCATGAATAGGGTAACAACTCTGTGTCCAATTCCCCAAAATAGAGTTCCCATTCATACTTTGCCAAACAAATCTTTGAGACTTCTTCCCTGGCCGGTGCTTAAAAAAGGGTCGCTTTTGAGCTGATCTAGAAGACAAAAGACCAACATTTCTGCCATAATAAGTGGGACAACTCTAATAAGTTTAGAGGTTTTGGCTGCATTGGTTCAGGGGGAGTTTGTTGGACCAAAAGAACCAATGAGCCTGATCAGAAAAACCTCTAAGTTCCACAGACATCACAACAACTGCTGAAGACTTGATCAGCTGTTTGACAAAGTCTGAAGACTGCAACAGCTGAAGAACTAAAGTACTGAAGAACAACAACTGAAGATCTAAAGTGCTGAAGACTTCAACAGCTGAAGACTAAAGTACTAAAGAACAACAGCTGAAGATCTAAAGTGCTGAAGACTTCAACAGCTGAAGACTAAAGTACTGAAGAACAACAGCTGAAGTTCAAAAGTGCTGAAGATTTCAACAGCTAAAGACTAAAGTACTGAAGTACAACAGCTGAAGTATAAAGACTGAAGACATCAGCTGATGACAACAGCTGAAGCTCAAGTACAAGTACTGAAGCCTTCAGAGTTTTTACAACAGCTGAAGAAGCATTCTTCAGTTGTTGTGATGGTTTACCTTTTAGTAGTTTTCTTTGTTTCGGTATTTGTAAAACAACTGAAGAGTAGTTCTTCAGTTGTTATAGTTTGAGTATTTGTAAAACAACTGAAGAGTATGTTCTTCAGTTGTTATAGTTTTAGTAGTTTCTTTTTCAGTAGTTGTAATAAGAGTTAACACTTAACATTTTTGTAAGAAGATGTCAACTGTTTGACATCTTCAGTAGTTGTGTTAACTATCAGCAGTTTGTAATAAATTCTGTTAGATGTCTCTATCAAGTGACATCAGTAGACGTCACATGTCTTATATAAGAGGTGTTGACCTAATTGTAATTGTGACATTCCGTTACCACGAAAGCGAATATTGGATGAAATATTATTTGCAGAATTCTCTGTCTATAACCGTTTTTTTTCTTACATTGAATATCTCTTTGTTCTTGTGAATTGGCTAATTCATTGTTAGAATTCCGCTGCTGTACTCTCTAATCAATCAAACGTAGATCACTGATCGTAACACAGGAGTTGGTAATTACTAAACAGCTCATCAGGGAGCATTTAGAGCTTCATGATGAGGGCGCTCCAACGGAATTTCCCAAAGCAAACTTGGACCACTCTTATCTCCAATGGGATATGGAGGAGACGTTAGCAGGTCAACTGTCTACAAATTTAACTTCTCGTACAAATGGAAGTTCCTGCTACACTTGGTCCTTCACTGCTTGTCGAATAAATCCGGCGGATGGGATCAATCCCATTTGAACTTGGTGCGTTGTTCATGGTTTGGCAAAAGGCCTCCGCTTCAACTATTCAAGATTTGTGCTGACTAACCTCATGGGAAATCTTCAGGAAGACACCTTCTTCATGTATCCCAGGTTTCTCCAGCATATAATCAACTGTGAGCTAGACCAGAGCACGCTTGTCTGTGCAGCTGCTCTGACTGCTCCCCAGATGAGGCTGACCATCTTCAAGACTTTGAAAAGAGTATCCACCAACTTCACAGGAAGAGATACTGCACTTCTTCCAAGTATGACTGAGCCAACGGCTCCTGGTGATATCCCTGTTAACCCCACAGGTGATGAACCCACACCAGCAACTACCCCCACTATGCCAACACTACCCATCACCATCACTTATCAAGACGTCCCAAACGAACCCTTGTTCAATCTACTCTGATTGAACAAGCTCCACCTGTTCAATCCAAAAAGGCTAGAGTGGAACAAGGGTTCCCACTCAGCCTGAGGTCCAACCATCCTTCACAATTGACCTCGATTTGGGTCCTGAGTCTCCTCAGTCTCAGACCCATGAGCCCACAACCCAAGCTAAAAGCCCTCAGGGTGAGTCTCTATACTCCCCTGAGCAGCCACCAAGGGACAACCCCACCACAGGCTCAATGCCTGTAGACATTGACCAAAGTCACGGTCAGTAGGTTTAACCATCCTATCTTTCACTGACCTTTTATTTAAAACTGATGAAGAGATAACATCTCTCCATGGCAATGAACTTGATTTACAACACCCTCTCCAAGATCAACAGAGCCTGGAAAAATCTCTTATCTCTAGCCCCCATCAGCAACCAACTGAGGTGAGTCCCACTGATGTGGAGGGGACTCATGTAGATTCAGTTGCCACTACACAAGGTGCCTCAATGGACCTTATGGACAGTGGTAACATTTCTCAGACTGAATCTAAGGCAACCGGACCCTTTGATGACTCTGAAAGAGACATCATTGAGCATGGGAAACCAGGGTGCCAAGAAACCACATCTAGTGGTGCGGCTGAACATACCAGGTATGTTACCTCATCTCCCCATGATTCTTCGAAAGAAGATGAGGGAAGCATTCAACTCCTCATTCAAGATCTTCTTTCTAAAGTCTCAAATCTAGAATCTCAGGTTAGGACTTTAGAGGCAAGATCTGCCACTCATCAACTTAAGATTGACAATCTCAAGGCTCAACTAGCTGAGAAACAGACAGAGCGATCTGTTAGGCATGTACCTATTCAGGTCTCCCTGACTTCCTCCTCCAGCTCATCTAGCTCTCAAGATGATGCTATCAAAAAGTGGGAAAATGTTCAAAGACAAACACACAAGGAACCACAATGCCGGCCTTCCACTTCAACATCTTCCTCTCCCATCATTTCTGTGCCTGAAACATCTCAGGTCACTCTTCAGATTGATCCAAGGATGCTTAATAATCTCTACCGACTCTTCACCAAGTTTTTGTTAAGATCTTCCTTTGAGCAGCCAAGTCATGATGCTACAATGATCTACTTTGGAGCAGACAAACTTCAAAGGCTAACTGCACCTTTTACCACTGTGGAACAAGTTGGTTAACCTAAGGTTCTCATGGAACCTAAGATTCAATTCGAAGGGGAAATAGGAACTGATGGCCCAGCAACTGAAACAGTTGGGACAGAATCTGCATCTCCTTTAACTTCCAAAGGTGATGTTAAAGCCTCGGAAGAACAAGCTGAATCTTCCGAAGCTGAAATGGAAGCTGCGGAAGGACTGTTTAAAATGTCTGAGGAACTGATCATCATAGATGCTATCGTGGAAATGGCATCTGAAATGAGTAGCGAGGAATTTCCGATTGTACCTCCATCACAGACTCTATTTCTGATTCTCTCACAATCACAAACCTCTCTCCAAGAACCACCACAGTGAGGATCTTCAAAGGATAAAGGTAAAAGGAAGATGACTGCGGAAGAGATTCAGGAAGAGGAGAAGATTGAAAAACTTAAGAAGAAAGGAAGACTTCAGACTGAGAAGTTGCTAGCTGCTAGCACAAAAGCAACTGCTTCCAATCAGGAGGTTGTCATCAATAAAAGAAGAGAGCAGATCATTGACCAGCTCATTGAAATGGGAGCTGCCAATGAAGAAACACTCCTGCTACCATTAGAGGAGTTGGTGGATCTGGAGAAGGCAACCAGGCTGAAGCTTAAAGAAGAAGCCAGGTTGGCTTAAGAGGAAAAGGAAAAGAAACAGAAGGAGGATGAATTGCAGCTGAGAAGAAACAGGATAAACTTCCTACTCGCCAGAGGTTTTGATCTTCAAGAACTCTCTCCACACAACGATGACACGATCCTCTGGCTCTTCAACAAAGAGCAGGATCAAATGGAGAAAGAAAGGAAAAATGTTGCAAAAGAAAAGAAAAGAGAGAAGAAGAAGAAAGAAGAAGAGGCTAGGGTCACTATCTCCAAGAAGCTTACTAAGAAAGCCTGGATGAAGGACTATCTCCGGGCTCATGGCTTCTCCGGTAGGTAGGTGGGTCCTATGTCTAAAAGGATACTCCAACAGATTGTCAGTGAAATTAAGGCTGACATCCGGTTGGGGAAAGAAAGAGATGTACAAAAGGGTAAAAGGGATGACCTTCACTGCTCTTACCCAACCACAACTTGAACCCTCATCCTCACCATTCACTATTAAACCTGAACCCTTCACCCCTAAACCCACATCACTACCCTCTACTACTCCTTCACCTCAACCTCCTAAACTTCCCATCATCCAACCCAAAACACTAGCTAGAACCTTTGAACCTAAACCTATCCAATAACCATCCAAACCCTCCCTAGAGCCTTCTTAACGTCTCTCCCTTGAGGAGTTTAAGGCAATCAAGATGAAGCTCACTAATTGAACAACTTTGAGCGAAGTTTCCTGTGTAGAAGACTCTGTCAAAATTACCTATGTAGATGGATCTTCAAGTTCCCTCACAAGAGACACATTCCTTGATTTACCTAGAGGAACTTTGGACCAGGCTATAAGGCTTTTGGGCCTCAATTTAGACTCTTTAAATGAGGAAGAAAAGAAGCTTAGAAGGAAACTAGTGACTCTGCTGGATACAAGAAAAGAGGACAAGATTCCTAGTCAGCCTCTTGTGCCTAGAAGGAAGATAATCCAGTGGAGGTTTGATGAACCTTCTCACAACTTTGTTGTGGAAAGAGAGAATGGTGAAGTCAACAGACTCAATGCAACCTCTCTGTTACACTCCAGCAGATTTGACATTGCTGAGTTAGCAAGGAAACCATTCTCCAACCCCTCCAACTCTGAAACTGCTGCTTTTGTCAGAAATCATCTTAGCAGTCTTCATTTGGCTGAGCTAACTGCAAAAGCAAAGATTGAAGAAGAGTTGAAGTTGAGAAGACAGGAAGAAAAGGAAAGATATCCCACTAAAGGTCCTGCTTTCTACAGATGGTGAAAGGTCCTGAATTGGAACCTATAGTTTGATGGGAATATGATTATAGTTCCTATCAACTAACTCTTTTCAGAGGGCAATAACAAAGCGTACATGTTATCCAAGGTGACAGACTGGATTTCCTGTCTACCAAGGATCTGTACAAGCATCTCAGCACCACATGAGGGAAGAACAAGGAGACAGACAAATATTTTCTCTCCTTGGTGCTGAAAGTTTTGAGAAGTAGAGGTAAGTGAAGTTTTGGTAGCATCAGCCTAGGGGGAGTTTGTTGGATCAAGAAGAAGCTAATGCAACCAAAACTATAACACTTAAGTTATTTTGATGTTGCATGGAAAGGCTTCCGAAGCTCTTCATGGAACTTCCGAAGTTGTAGAGTTCTTCCGAAGACAAAGGAAAAGTCCAGCTTCCCATGACAGAACTCTACTTCCGATGACAAATGCATACTTCCAAAGTTCAAGACTTAGAAGAATAAAGTGAAGACCACTTCCGAAGTATGATGAAGAAGTCTCCAATTCTTGGAAGAAGCAGCCTCTTCCGAAGTATAAAGTGGCTTCGGAAGTACTTACTCTTCCGAAGCCATTTAACCTTCAGAAGACACTGCTATAACCAGTGGAGACGAGTATGGTCTCTGACACTCCACTGCAGACTTCTGATACAACATGGCTTCTTCTAAAGAACCATGTGGTTGACCATACTTTATTCCACTGTTTACCTTTTCATGATAGTACAGTTTCCATCTTTAGTTGGTGACAAAATGTAAGTCAGAGACATGACCTGACTACCAAATCTCATATAAGACTTTATCCGAGATACCTTAATCTTTAGTCTTGTAGTATAGACTTTAGCTATAGGATCCCAGTTGGTATCAAAGTATATCCTATTGTACATAGTATTATATATAGGTTCTCCTTGTAATTCATACAGAAGACAAAAAATCTACTTGTAAGAGTCTTTATATTTTGAGTTGAGAATCATATATAAAAGTATCATGAAAGTTATCTTTCTGTGTTCTTAGTTACTTTTCATTTTGTGATCAACTCTTCTTGATTCTTACCCGAGTGTGATTCTAGGTGAGTTTGAGAGAAATCATTTTTGTTTAAGTGACAAACACCGATCCTGCAGCACCACATCCACCACCGCCTCCACCTCGTGAAGCTTTCGAAGATCTACCACCAGCCATCTTCTAACACACAACGAAAGATTCAAACACCAACACGGTCATTCAAGGAAACAACTCAGTTTATACCAAGTATAGTAAGTCCGTAATTACAGTGGTCAGTTGTGATTAGCCACTAACTTTACTCTTCATACCCCAAGCATTACTTGTCCTGACTATATCAGTATCCAAATATATGAGCAACACATAAACCACATAACATGCGCATGTAATACCGATTAACTTTACAAAAATACCTGATGGCACGCAACTACTCAGCTTGGCATCCCTTCCCTTTCTGTCCCATTCACAGTTTAAAATTAGGTTTACTTTGAGAATATTTACCCAATTCACATCAACTTTAGCTTTGATACCAACTTGTAAGGCCCCGTTTCCGGGACGCTTACAGCTGGATCCTCATCGCTCATAAAACACAATATTACATTTCACTTTCATAAACGTTGCAATGGAAACATTAAAAACAATATCTTCAATTCAATCAAAATACTTTTGCAAAATATTACAACCATTCATTTCACAATTTCTTTTACAAAAGCATCATAATATTGGATGCCCTTCATAATAAGCTGAGTAACCACCCCGGGCCATCCTCAACAACATACCTCCCAACTAGAAACACATCAAAGTCAGTGTTGCTGAGTGAGTTATAGTTTTATAAATTAAAGCATACTTTTCTTTCGTTAAAACTGTTCTTTACTTTCTTTTAAAATCATCCTATACTTTTGTATATGATGACACATAATATGTACATACGGATAATATCATTATTATCTTCATCATTATGTTTGTTAACTTTCTTTCATTCAACGTACATCATTATCTTTCACTTTTCTCGAGATCCGGTAAGACTTTACCCTCTTTGTGGCACTCAGCCACGATTACTGAGGTCGAATGACAAGGATCTGTATCGCTCATTATTATGATAATTCAATAATGTTCACTACATACATAGCGCACGTTCGCACATTTCATACTTCTATTATCATTAATTTCTCATCTAGATCCTGTCAAGCTTTACCCTCCTCATGCCACTCAGCCATGATTACTAAGGTCGAATGACAAGGATCCCGTTCATTCATTATCACACTTTTGCTCAAATCGCACCTTCGCATCATCGTACCTGAAGTGCATATCGCACGGATCGCACACATAAGGAAGTTAGAATCGCAGGCTATCTCATGGTTAGCCAAGATCGCACTCTATAAAAACCACATTAGGCAGCCAAAATCGCACGCTACCCTTATGCCGTCCATCGCACATATCGCACCAATCGCACCATCGGAGTGGTCACCAAGACCGACTCCCCCTGTGTGTGTGAGGACTCTCAGGGTTAGCCAGAATTGCACGCTATTTAAACCACACGAGGTAGCCAAAATCGCACGCTACATAGCACACGGTAAATACCACATTGCACGTATCAGAGGAGTTACTAAGACTGAACTCCCACTGTATCTATGTCCCCTTATGAGTAAGCCAAGATCGCACGCTATGATACACACACAGTTGAGATAACAACTCTCAATGAGTCGTGAACCTCCTTTCTTTCTTTCGCAAGCCATCCTTACTCTCATTCATTTGTTTATGCTCGCATTCATTCATTACTTTCCTCTTTTCATTGTCTTCCACTTTACGTTACTAATACATTCATTACATTCATTAACCTTCAACGTAAAGCCAAGGGAAGACATACATACATAATAAGGAACACACCCATAATCATAAACATACATCATCACCATACAGGCATCATCATACATACATAACACACATCTGACATACAATGCATCACACGCACCGTGAGGCATAAATCATACATAACATCATACCCATCATCGTCGTCAACTCATCATCATACATCGTTTTGCATCATTCATGCCCGAGGGTCTGAGTCTAAGTCTGCACTTTCCGAAATTCAAACAATACTATGGTCATTCGGGCATATGGATACCCTTCAGTCGCCTGGCCTCCATGCGACTGGCCTTTCATCCGGGCGACTGGCCCTCCGTTAGGGGGACTGGACCTTCATTAGGGTGACTGGACCTTCATTCAGGTGACTGCACCTTCATTTGGGTGACTGGACCTTCATTCGGGTGATTGGACCTTCATTCGGGTGACTAGAGCTTCATTCGGGTGACCGGACCTTCATTTGGGTGACTGGACCTTCATTCTCCCTCCAGTCGGGTGAATGGCCTTCAGTTTCCCTCAAGTCGCGTGACTGGCCTTCAGTCTCCCTCCAGTCGGGTGACTGGCCTTCAGTCTCCCTCCAGTCAACCAAATGGCCTTCAATCTCCCTCCATTCGGGTGATTGCCCTATAGTCTCCCTCCAATCGGTGACCTAGCCCTAGCTGATGCAGAATGCAGTTCATCCCGACTGTAGCCGAGGTTTTCGGCCTCCGAACTCATGTAAACCCATTTTAAGCTCGAATTGACCATCCAAAATGTTAGGGAAACACACCACCACCTCAATCAAGCATAACCAAGCAAGAAATCAAGTCCCAAACAAATCATACACATACACAAAAGCATAAAAACGGTTTACAACCAAAACTAGAAAAAGGGTTTTCAGATGCATTCCAGCCCCAAAATCATTCAAAATTGTGTAAAAGAGGGGTCCTAGAACTCACCTTAACGATCCCTTCGAGTAGAGCTTTGATTTGACACGCTACACGTCTATTTTGGCCGCTCGAACCAAGCCGAACCAACACTTCTTCTCTTTTCTCCTTCTCCTCTCCTCTCCTCTCTTCTTGTCTAAAAATGGTAAGAATGGCGTGTCTTCCCCGTTTTATACTCCCATTCATCGAAGTTTCTCTCGTTGGCGAGTTTGGTCCCTCGACTTTGGACTTTATTTCTTTTTCTTCTTTCGTCGGCTTCAAAGAAAATTTCCAGGCGTTACAAAAAACCTGGGTTGGAAGTTTTTTTTCATTAAGGATCTTGGTGAAGCTGCCTATATTATGGGAATAAAGATCTATAAGGATAGATCAAGGCGGTTGATAGGTTTAAATCAAAGTGCATACATTGATAAGATCTTGAAAAGGTTTAAGATGGAAAACTCTAAGAAAGGTACCATACCTATTCAAAGAGGAATGATATTGAATACGACTCAATGTCCAAGTTCAAAGGTTGAGCAAAACAAAATGAACAAACTCGTGGTAAATGGTAACCTGGATGCGAATTTCCAAATTGATTGGGATGATTCACGATCATAACCAAGATACATTTTAATCTTGAATGGAGGAGCAGTCTCTTGGAAGATCATTAAGCAAGTCGTGTTGGTATTATTAACTACCGAGTCAGAATACATCTCTGCTTCATTAGCAGCTCAAGAAGCTGCATCGTTGAAGAAATTCATTGCCGATGTTGGGGTGGTCCCTTCCATTCAGGGCCTCTAGAAATTCTTTGTGACAACAAATGTGCGATTGCTCAAATCAAGGAACCCATTGCACATCAAAAGAGTAGGAACATTGAGTGGAGATTCAACTGCATAAGGGGAGAAGTTGAAAAGGGAAATATATGTATTCGCAAAGTTCATACGGATCAAGACATTACAAATTCCCTCACGAAGCTCCTTCAAAGGGCAAAGCATGAAGGTCATACTTGTGCCATGGGACTTCGATATTCTAGTGATTAGATTGACTTTAGTTTTGTATTCATATATTGGGACCCTTTATTACTTGAATGAATTATTTGGTTATAATGTTTCAACTAATCTTCCTATATTGTATGTTTAAAATCCATGAGTAAATCATTTACTCAAAATGTCCATAGTTGTTCATACATGTGTGAAAAAATATGAAGGTAACACTATTATGAACTTGGATTGGTGGAGATTCACATGGATGAATATAGAGCGAAGGGCTGCAGGCAAGGTTCATCGATATTTATGGGATACAAATATTGGACTGACCCGCATCTCAAATATTACAACATGGAATCTTCTTGATTCATGAAAAGTAAATTTGAGTAAAGGCGAATAAAATTTGGTATCCTCTGACCTTATATACATATTGGGTCTTCATATTCACCGAATGTTATACTTTGATTTAGTTCCTTGCTGTTCTGAAACATGACATTACATAAGGCTGATTTTAGGTGTAATACGTGGTGATTGTGAGAGACGTATGTAGTCAACATGGGATTTGTCCCTCTTATTCGTTGAGAGTAAGATGTCTAAGGCCAACTAAAGTTAAACTAATGGAGAATGATCACTATGTCTCTCTAGGATTTAACATGACATCTCTGACAAAAGGATAGATGATTGATTCACCTAAAACATTTTCGAGCAAGGTACTTAAAAGGGATGATGTTATTGAAAGGATCTTAGTCATAGATATTAAGGGTAGTAAACCATTGTTAGGCGGTATTTAATGGTTATGAATCTTGTACAAGTGAGAGATTTTTGGATCTTATATACCCAAGATACATACAAGATTTTTGTGGTTAGTACGTTATGATCAAAGTCGGGTCATACCCAATAACAAGCTAAACAAACACCAATAAATATTTATTTGTTGATATGATCAAGCAAAAAATATTAACACCAATTTAGAAATGGGTTATCTAAATGATTTCATTTGAAATAGAACAAATAACATGGATATTTTGTTCATGAGGAATTATTTGTTTTGTTATTTAAAAGGATCAAATAACAACAAATAAGTGTGTGGTTAAGTTATAAAAGTAAAATGGTTTAATTTTATAAACTTATACAAAAGTTTAATGAGTGTGAAAATTGTTTTAAAATGAGAGGGAAACCCTCTAAAATTCAGTCGGCCCTTTGCTTGTCCTCCTTAGGATTCTTTTGTCTCGTTTTATTACAAGACTTTAACCCATTCACACTCCACTCCAACCACACTCTTTCTCACACACAATTGCACACTCTCTCTTCCTTCTTGGCTAAAATATTCGGATTTGGAAGAAGGCACAAGAAGAAGATTTGGTGTTCAACTTCCTAACAAGTTAAGGGTGTTTCCTAGAGACTTGTGGGTATAATAGCTTGAGGTCTTCTTCCTTGGAGGCTTCCATTCAAGAACGTCATCTTCTTCATCTATCAACCATCTCATATATCCTTTTTCATAGAAAGGTAGTATTCTATGAACACCTTATGGTTGGTTTGGTTTGATAGCATATGTTTTCACATATATGATCCTTGTTCTTCGGTTTGTCTTCTTGAATATGAAATGGTTTATTTCAGCATCTAAAACATGGTTTATATGTCTATTTATCCCCTATGTTTTTGTTTAAATGGTTAAACAATCTTTGATAAACATGTAACGAACCAGCAGTTCATTCACAAGGAATGTAATATTTTGTTAATTTATCCAAGGTGGGATGTATTCCATACTGAGAATCTTTTGGATCATGACATCAGCACTATGTGCTTGTTTCTTTAGATCTTTGCTCAACAAAATAGAGAAGAAACTCATGTAGATGAAACAGATTCATATAGCATCATTACCTAGTGAGTTGAGGTTACTACACACATACATTTGGATAAGCCAATACATACCAATTCTTTGAGGTGAGTGCTCCCTCAAACGACGGAACAGTCTTAGAATGGGAGATGCTTGTAACAAAAGCTTCATATTCAAAGGGCTTTGTAGTGAAAACTACATCCTTTGCGGACATAGAAGAGAGTTGATCACCGGGAGGATCTCCCTCCCAATTTGAAGTTTTTTCCTGGATGTTTCAACCTTGTTGACTATGACAGCAGTCGTGACTATGAATAGACTCACCACTATGGCAGGGCGGTACAGTCAGCTCTCTCATGATCCCTACTCTAATAAAAGACTAAAGACCCCACCATACATGCCCATTCAATTGGTGAGTTGATGGGTGTTTTGTTGAGGTTCCCACAAGTCCAAGAATTAATGCAGATGAAGATCTTGCTGAATAGAACCAAGTATGGCTAACTGCATTTGTTAATGCGGAAGTCATAAAAACAAATGCTGACAAGTGTGTGTTCTTCCGTATTAACAAATGCAGATAGCTTAGAAGAATGCGGAAAAGTTTTTGTTCATCCGCATTTGCCTATGCCGATGACCAGACAAATGCACAGAAGTATTTGTTCTTCCATATTAACAAATGTACATAGCTTAGAAGAATGCGGACAGGATTTTGTTCATCCGCATTTGCCTATGCAGATGACCAGACAAATGCGAAGAAGTATTTTGTTTTTCCACATGAACCAATGCAGATGACCAACATACTAATGCGGAAGATCAAGTAAAGAAATTTTGATCAAGTCAACTCATTCGTATTTTCTAATGCGGATGATCAAGAACAAATGCGAATGAAGACTTAGACTAGTTCTGATATATAGGTCTAGGGTAGTTTAGTCATTTTGTAAAAAGGCATCTTGTCCGCCTATAAATAGAATAGAAAACCTCGTACATGAGATGATACAGAATAGACAATTAGAATATTTTTTGTCATTTACTCTCTAAGTGTATTGTTACTATTTTATGCTCAAACCCTAGCATTTACTGTAATCAATTACCTTCATCAATACAAAAACCATTTATGAGTATTTCTTCTGCATTGAATGTTTCTTGATTGTATGATTCCGCCATTGAATCATTAACTCAATCATTATATTCGATCCTAAGTGAGAATCTCAATTTCACTACCCAGTCAATAGGTATTAGAGATTTGGCTCTTAGTTCATTTTTTGGATCTACTCAAGACCTGAATAGAACCTGATTGAAGTGGTGATTGAGTTGGTAATAGAGTATTCCATCATCTCTACTTAGTAAATGACAGAAAATACTCTTAAAAAGACATCTGTCAACACGTTCTCACCTCAAGAATTATACACAAAACCTATCCATTCATACGAAGAACAAGAATATAGCATTAACTACAACATAAACTAAGAAACATTAACAGATCTGATTTACTAAGCATTTGCTGAAAGATTTGGACTAGTTGAACTAATTAATCTTAAAACTTACCTAATCTATATTTATACAAGCTAAAAAACACCTTGTTAAAATGGATCCACAAAGTTTTTCAGAACATGGTCATACTCCAAAACCACCGATTCTTAAACATAAATCTGAATTTAAACCGGGGAAGATTAGATTCATGAACTATATTACACGGGTATATCCAGATTATTGTATTTCAATTTGCAAGGGACCACACATTCCAGTAACTCTATCTGTAGATCAAGTTGCCATGTACAAAACATCAAGAATCCCAATTGAAGACTTCACTCTTGATGATGATGACTATAACAAAATCAAGATTGATCTCAAGGCTTACTCCATTCTTACTCAAGCACTAAAGATGGATGTGCTAAAAAGACTAGAAAAATATGGAACTGCCAAAGTAGTATGGGATGCACTGCTGATCATGTGTGAGGAAAGCAGTGAAGTTGCTGAAATTAAAAATGATAAACTTATTAATCAATATGAAACATTTCATCACTCCAAAGGGGAGTCCATCTCTAAACAGCTCCATAGATTTGTGTAGCTGGTGAACGACTTAGAGATAATGGGAGTCACCTACAAAAAGGAGTTGAACTACAAAATGCTACACAGTCTTCCTGAAAGCTGGAAACAAAATGTGACCATGCTAAAAAATACTCTTGATCTTGGGAGTACTACATTGGATATCATGATAGCCAAGATAGAAACATTGGAGCTTGATGAAAGAAGCAGAAATATAGGAGGACCAAGAGTGATTAAAGCATAAAAATTTCCATCTGATTCTCATACTCTGGAAAATGACTTCATTCCTGAAGAAGATGATCTGTCGACAAGGGATCAAGTCAAGACCACTAGATTCATTGTAGCTCCATCTATCAATAGGCCATCAACATCATCCCAATCGGTAGGATTCTCAGCAACTTTTCCAAACACCCATGATGATACAAGATCAGAAGAACAAAAGGCTACCAACAATGCCTTTGTTGCAAGGTTTGAAGCTTATTTGAGAGGAAGACTCACATCTGCACATCTGATCCAGGAAAACTTGCAGGAAATGGATCCAGATGATGTGGAAGAAATGGGTTTAGAATGGCAATGACCATGATTGCTATGAGAGAAAAGAAGTTTTTCAGAAAAGGCAGAAAGCTAAGCCTTAATGAAAACACAAAGCTTGGATATGACAAATCCAAGGTGAAGTGCTTTAAATATGTCATGACTGGCCACTTCTCTAGAGAATGCATTGCTCCAAAAAGAAACAACAACTTCCAGAGAAATTCACAGAACCAGTCATCTTCACAACCAAATTCAGGCTATCATTCCAACAATCATCAACAATAGTATCATCATCAAAAACAACATTCATACCAGACTCAACCTCAACTGATTAATAAAGCTCATGGAAGCAGTCACTCATCTGGAAATGCTATTGTGATTAAACAAGATGGAGTATGTGACTGGATCCTGTTTGCTGAGGAAGTGAAGCTACAATTTCAAAATCATGCACTCATGGCTCATATCAATGATGGTCCATCGCCCATGCCATCTGAGGTAAAATCTAACCTATGTACTGATAAATGCATTGCTGAACTACGAGGTTATAGAGAACATAATCTTAAACTGACACATAAAATAAAAGAAGAAAAGGTGAAGTCAGAGATGATGAAAAGAGAGATAAAAGGCTTTGAAATCAAAATAAAATCTCTCATTTCTGACATTGAAAAACTGTATGGTGAAAAGTACACTCTTGCAACTGAGAATGAGCTACTGATTGAAAAGTTAGCTCAATATAAGGCTAAACATACACTTACTGAAGTGAAACTTGAAAGTTTCAACTGTCTTCAGTCAAGTTGCAAGAAATGCTTGATTCTCAAAAGGATCCCAAGAACATGTCTAGGATTGGGTATAATTCATGTCCTCCACCATATAATGACAACTAACTGTCATGCCTGAATCTTTCACACTCAATGAGGAAATTAAAACTAAAACTATGGAACCAAAATCTATAGTAAAACAAGTAACCAATCATCAAAACAAACCTGATGTTTATATTGAAACAAATTAGGAGAAATCAAATTAGGTCATCCAATCAAGATTAAAGAGTGTTCAGACAAGACAGTGAGTGTCATTAAACCTATCAACCCAATGAAGGCTATTGCTACTTTTGTGAAGTTCATGCCAACCATTTCAAAAGGAAAGAAAAATTTTGTGAAGTCAATGAAACCATCTGCTGAAAACAGTTCTGATAGTGAGAGCAAATCTCTAAATAATTCAAGCAAATCAGAAAAGGTTTCACTGCAAAATATACATAAGAGATCACCTATTTAATATATGTAAAAACGACTGCAAGATCGGTTAAGGGTCACTTAGCACTTAGTTTTTCACTTAAATTCACTTAGAATAACACTCGGATGAAGGTAGAGTCAATAAGAGTTGATCACAATATAGTAAATAAACAGAACACAAAAAGTAATTTTCAAGGTACTTGAATATATTGCTTCTCAACTCAAATATTACAAGACTCTTACAAGCTTATCTTTTCGAGTTACAATGAGAAACTATGTATAATACTACCTACAGTAGGACATACTTTGATATGAGCTGGGATCCTATAACTAAAGCCTATACTACAAGGCCAAAGTCTAAGGTATCTCAGATAAAGTCTTATCTGAGATTTGGTAGTCAGGACATGTCCCTGAGTTACCTTTTGTCATCAACTAAAGTTGGTAACATGTACTATCATAAAAAGGTAAACAATGGAATAAAGTATGGTCAACTGCATGGCTCTTTGAAAAAATACCATGCAGTATCAGAGGGCTGTAGCGGAGTGTCAGAGACCATACTTATGTCAACTGGTTCATAGCAGTTTCTTCTGAAGGTTAAATGGCTTCAGAAGAACAAGTACTACTGAAGACACTTATATTTCGGAAGAGGCTGCTTCTTCTAAGGCTTGGGAACTTCTTCTTTTCTTCATACTTCAGAAGTAGTCTTCTCATTGCTCTTCTAAGACTTAACCTTCGGAAGTATGTTTTTGACTTCGGAAGTAGAATTCTGTCTTCGGAAGCTGATATTTCACTTTATCTTCGGAAGAACTCTACAACCTTCAGATGTTTCATGCTAAGCTTTGGAAGCCTTTGTATGTAGCACCAAACTTATTTAAATGATTTGGTTTTGGTTCCACCAGCCTTCTTCTGATCTAACAAACTCCCCCTCTGATGCTACCAAAACCTCACTTGTTTCTACTTCTCAAAACTTTTAGCACTGAGGAGAGTAGATATTTATTTGTTTCCTTATTCTTCCTTGATGTGGTGATGAGAAGTTTGTACAAATCCTTGGTAGACAGGAAGTCCATTCTGTCACCTTGGATGATATGTACCCTCTGTTGTTGCCCTCTGAAAAAAGTCAGTTGATAGGAACTATAATCATATTCCTATCTAACTATAGGTTCCAATTCAGGACCCGCTACCATCTATAGAAATGCAGCTTCAGAGTTGGAGGGGTTAGAGAATGGCTTCTTTGCTAACTCAGCAATATCAAATCTACTGGAGTGTAACAGAGAAGTTGCATTAAGTCTGTTGACTTCGCCATTCTCCCTCTCAACAACAAACTTGTGAGAAGTTTCATCGAACCTCCACCGGATTATTCCTTTTCTAGTCACAAGAGACTGACTAGGAATCTTTCCTCTTTCTCAGTATCCAGCAGAGTCACCAGTTTCCTTCTAAGTTTCTTCTCTTCATCATTTAGTGAATCTGAGTTCAAACCTAGAAGTCTAGCTGTCTGGTGCAATGTTCCTCTAGGTAAATGAAGGAATTGATCTCTTGTGAGGGAAAAAGAAGATCCATCAACATAGGTGGTGTTGATAGAATCTTCATCACATGAGACTTCGCTCAAAGTTGTGCAATTGATGAGCTTAGTCTTGATTACCTTGAACTCCTCAAGAGATAGATTACCTTGAACTCCTCGCTCAAAGTTATGCAACTGAGGGGATGGTTGCTGGGTAGGTGGTGGTTCAGAGGTTCTGGGAAGTGTTTTTGGTTGAAAGATAGGAAGTTTAGGTGGTTGAGATGATGAGATGGGTGAGGGTAAGGATGTGGGTTCAGGGGTGAAGGGCTCAGTCTTGATGGTGAAGGGTGAAGGTGAGCGATTAGGTTGTGGTTAAGTAGTTTCATTGAAGGTCATCCCCTTTACCCTTCTATACATCTCTTTTGTGTTTCCCTAGTGGATGTCAGCCTTGATTTCGCTGACAATCCATTGGAGTGTCTTCGCTGACATGGGACCCACCCACCTTCCAGAAAGTCCATGAGCCTGGAGATAGTCCTTCATCCAGGCCTTCGCACTGAGCTTTCTGGTTGTAGTTGTCTTTGCTTCTTCCTCCTTCTTCTTCCTTTCCTTTAGCTTTTCTCTTGCAACCTTCTTCTCTCTTTCTCCATTTGATCCTCCTTGTTGTTGTAGAGCCAAAGGATTGTTTCATTGTCATTTGGATAGAGTTCTTGAAGATTGAAGCCTCTGGAGATTAGGAACTCTATCCTATTTCTCCTCTACTGCAAGTCAACCTCGTTTTGTTTTTCTTCTTTCTCTTTCTCTAAGGCCACCTGGTTGCTTCTTGTTGTTTCTCAAGTTGCAGTCTCGTTGCCTTTTCCAGTTCCACCAACTCCTCTAGTGGTAGCAAGAGTGGTTCTTCATTGGCAGCTCCCAATTGGATGAGCTGATCAATTATCTCTTCTCTCCATTTATTATTCACAGCCTCCTGATTGGCGGCAGCTGCTTTTGTACTAGCAACTAGCAACTTCTTAGTTTGAAGTCTTCCTTTCTTCTTTAATTTCTCAATCTTCTCGTCTTCCTGAAGCTCTTCTGTAGTCATCTTTCTTTTCCCTTTGCTAAATTTTGAAGAGCCTGATTGTGGTGGTTCTTGGTGAGTGGATTCTGATTGTGAGAGAGGCAGAGAGGGTGTTTGGGATAGAGGTGAAAGAATTGATCTGCCCAAGATACATATTAAATTGATGTGGCTAGTGTGATATGATCCAAGTCGGGTCATACCAATAACAAGCCAAACAAACACCGACAAATATTTATTTGTTGATTAGATCAAAAAATAAATATAAACACCAATTTAGAAACCGGGTTTTCTAAATCATTGCTTTTGCAAATGAACAAGTTTATATATATATATATATATATCTGTTCATATGGGATTATTTGTTCATTTTTAAATTAGTTAGAAAATGACAAATAATAGTGTGTGTGTTAGTGATATAAAATTAAAATGGTTTAATTTTACATAATAAGGGTGCAAGAGTGTATATTTTTTTATAAAATTTGAAACAAGAGGGAGACAAAGGGAGCCAAAAATCGGCCGCCCCTTTTGTCTTGGATGGCCCCCTTTTAGTTCCAAGGCCATGCAATAACTCAACCCACTTGAACACTCTTGATTCTTCTCTTTCTCTCTCACACACACAAGAGAAGCTCTCTCCTTTCTCACTCTAAAATCTCATTTTTTTAGCAAAAGAATCAGGATTTTAAGCTTTGCAAAGAAGGGTTCTTGGCTGAAAAGATTCAGCAAAAGGAGATCTCTACAAGTTGGTGTTGCAAGCCCTAGCAAAGGAAGGTGTTTGTACAAGCTTGGGGTACCACTCCTTGAGGTTTTCTTGGTTGAAAACTCAGCCACAAAGTCATCTTTCACAGCTCACAACTTTGGGTTTTAGGAAGCTACAAAGGTTGTATATACATCTAAGTATCTTATGTTATTTATTGTATGCATTTGTATAGTGATCCATGGCTTGGGGTTCTTTATTAAATGGGTTTAATAATCATCTTATTAACATGTTTTAAAATATAAAATCCGCTGCGTTTTTATATAAACAAGATTATATGAGCTTTGATAAACATGTTAAAAACCCCTACAATGGTATCAGAGCCACTTACACATCTGCATACATGTTTTTCACTTACTAGTTCACGGTTTTGTGGTGCTAGACACCAAAATCCATGAGTTAGAGGGCTGGATTTTGCCCCCCTTTTGGTGTTTTAAAGATGCTACTTTATGCATATAAGGATCTTTAAAACTCTAGATTATTAGATGTTTGTTTATATGTTCTAAACCCATTTGTTCTTGGTTTATGTTGGCCAAGAACATGGGCTATAAGGGCTGCCAAAATCGATTATCTTGTGTATGTTTGAACATGTTGTTGTTGATTATGCATAACAAAGCCTAGACCATTTGGATTGAATGATTGGTTGTCATGTTATATTCATTTGGGCATGTAATTATTTAATTTTTGTTTCAAGTCTTGTTTTGTAATCTATTCATTCATATGGTTTGTAATAAATAGATTAGGAGTTTATCTTTACTAGAAAAATGTATTAGGATACATATTTTGTACGGATGCTCAAGATCAAGACTTGAAGAAAAGATGGACAAAGAGGATGCTTGAAGATGTGGATTCAAGTGGGAGTTCCTTTTGTCAACCCTGTGTCATGTTCTTAACCCTTAGGACAAGACCTTTTGACACACTTGTTTTGGCTAAAGAAGTGTGCTCAACTTAGTATGCTTTGTTATGCATATATGAATTGTTTGGTTATGCTGTTTTGAATATTTGGATGTTATTAACAAACCATCAATTAAAAAAAGTTAAACACCATCCTTTTACACCACACTTAGGTTACTTGCAAACTCTCAGTGGGATAAAGGTCACCTAACCACTTTGAGGGAACTTGTAACTTGAGGTGAGAATACCATGTTTGTGGATAAAGGTCACCTAACCACTTATGTAGTAAACTCATACGTGTGTGTAAGTAGGACGACTTGATTTATAAAATATTGAATGGATCACCTAAAATGTGTTTTATAAAAGGTGTTGATGGGATAACATGCCATTATAAACATAAGATGTTCAAACGATCCCATACCACTAGAAGTTGCAATGGGTTGCAATTGTCATTTATGACTACCTTGTTTATTTAAATAATGAGATAAAGGTCACCTAACCATATTTAAATATAACATTGGATTCTAAAATTTTATTTATTAATAGTCTATGAGACATAAAGGGTATTAATAATGAAATATATAATTATACCAACGATTACTAAAATGGACTTTGTAAAATCTTGTAGATGGCAACAACAACAACGCTAATAATGATGTTCCTAACCAAAACAACCAATCCCTTAGGCGATCCTTCAAAGGGATCGTCTAACACCTAACAATTTCATGGATTGGTACCGCAACTTGAGAATTGTTCTCAAGCCAGAAAAGCGGGCCTACATCCTTGATGATCCCATCCCTGATGAACCTAACGAGGAGGATGTGGAAGCCTATAATATTGGGTTTGATATATGGAAGACTCCATCCAAGTATCTTGCTTTATGTTAGCAAGTATGACACCCGAACTCCAAAAGGAGTATGAGCTCCATGGAGCCTATGACATGATCACTCAGTTGCGGGAAATGTTCCAGCAACAAGCTAGAGTGGAGCGCTTCGAAACGGTACGAGCGCTTCATGCATGTCGGATGGAGGAATCCCATTAGTTTCATCTTATGTTCTTAAGATGAAAAGCCACATCGACCGCCTTCAAGGCTAAATTGTCCTGTCTCAAAGGAGTTGGCCACAGATTTGATCCTTAATGGCCTAACTAAAATGTTTGAGGCATTCGTCATGAATTACAACATGAAAGATGGGACAAGACCATAAATGAACTTCATTCGATGCTCAAATCAGCTAAGGCGGGAATGGGTAAAAGGGTTTTACCCGTTCTCACCATTAATGAAGGTGGGAGAAGGAGAAGGTCTCTACCCCCTCCTAAGGCAACTGTTGCCAAAGGAAAGGGGCACGCTTGAGGAAAGGGGAAGATGGTTGTTAGGGCGGAACCTCCGAAGCCCAAGGAGAAGAAGCAAAAGGTTGCTGTAAACGACCCATGCTTCAAATGTGGTGAGATAGGGCATTGGATGAGAAATTGTCCAGTCTATCTCAAAGAGTTGAGACAAAAGAGGGATGCCGGGCAAACCACAGGTATAATTTACATGATACATATTGAGCTAAATGTTATTTCTTCTAACACATGGGTATTAGATACGGACGTGGAACTCACATTTGCAATTTATTGCAGGGGTTCAAAAGAAATGAGCATTATGCAAAAAGGGAAATAAGTCTCTTCATGGACAATGGTGCAAAGGTTCACGTTGAAGCCCAAGGAGACTACATTTTGAAGCTTCCAAGTGGTTTGGAAGTTATTTTAAACAATGTATTATATGCTCCTAGTTTGACTAGGAACATAATTTCTGTTTCCTGTTTAAGACAATATGATTATGATTTCAAGTTTGTTGACAATGATATTCATGTTTCTTTAAATGACGTATTTTATTTTAAGGTTATACCTTGTAATGGTATTTTATGAATTTTTTCATGAAAACGTAACATATGATAGCTCAATATACCAAGCAACCACCAAAAGACTCAAATTAGATTTGAGTGATACCTACCTTTGGCATTGCCGTCTTGGTCATATAAACAAGAAACGTATACAAACACTTCAAAAGAATGGTCTCTTAAAAACAAATGAATGTGATTCATTTGATGTATGTGAATCTTGTTTACAAGGAAAATGACTAAGGCACGCTCTAGTGGAACTAACGAAAGGGCAAAAGATTTACTAGGTATCATACATTCGGATGTATGTGGTCCTTTTAAGCTAATGACTAGGAATGGTGAAAGATACTTCATTACCTTTACCGACGATTATAGTCGCTATGGGTAGGTGTACTTATTAAGGCACAAAGATGAAGCTTTTGAAATGTTCAAAATCTTCAAGAATGAAGTGGAAAATCAACTCAACAAGTCAATTAAAATTCTCCGCACCGATAGAGGTGGTGAATACCTAAGTGATGTTTTTCAAGATCATCTTAGGAGTTGTGGGATTGTCTCACAACTCACTCCACCTGGAACACCACAACATAATGGTGTGTCTGAGAGGAGGAATCGAACCTTATTGGATATGGTTCGATCTATGATGGCTAGAAGCACATTACCTCTATCATTTTGGGGTTTTGCTTTGCTCTCCGCGGCCCGTATTCTGAATATGGCGCCAACCAAAAAGGTGGAAAAGACACCTTTTGAGATATGGCATGGAAGAGTTCCATTCCTATCGTACTTAAGGGTCTGGGGTTGTGAGGCTTATGTTAAGACTCCCACCCCAAACAAATTAGATGTCCGATCCACAAAGTGTATCTTTGTTGGATATCCTAGAGATTCTATGGGATATTATTTCTATGATCCACTGGAACAAAAGGTGTTTGTTGCCAGAAAGGGTGAGTTCTTAGAAACAAAGTTCCTTATGGAAGGAACTAGCAGTAGAACAGTGGATCTTGAGGAGGATCAAGAACCACAACCCGATGCACGTTTGGTTGAAACTAGCACTCAACATGAGGATGTTGAGGATGATCAAGCGGTTGATCAATACACACAAAACGTTCGCAGAAGTGGTAGAACTAGTAATCCACCTGAAAGATACGGATTTTTCATGGATGAATGCTATGTGGTAGATTCAGATGAACCAACCACATATCATGATGCAGTGTCCAATTTGGATTGTGACAAATGGCTTGAGGCCATGAATGTTGAGATGCAATCCATGTATGACAATCAAGTTTGGGAACTTGTTGTGCCACCTCTTAATTCCAAAGTAGTTGGATGTAAGTGGGTTTTCAAGAAGAAGACCGATATGCATGGAAACTTGGATACTTACAAAGCTATACTTGTAGAAAGGTTTCACTCAAACTCAAGGGGTTGATTTTGATGAAACCTTCTCACCTGTTGCAATGCTTAAGTCTATAAGGATATTGTTTGCCATAGCAGCTCATTATGATTATGAGATTTGGCAAATGGATGTCAAAACCACTTTCCTAAATGGATATCTTGAGGAAGATGTCTATATGGTTCAGCCTGAAGGTTTTGTCGATCCAAAACATCCTAACAAGTTAAAGAAATCAATCTATGGATTGAAACAAGCATCGAGAAGTTGGAATAACCGTTTTGATGATGAGGTAAAGAAATTTGGCTTCATCAAAAACGCTGATGTGGCTTGTGTGTATAAGAAGGCTAGTGGGAGCACAATAACCTTCCTAGTATTGTATGTTGATGACATACTACTATTTGGAAATAACATTCCAACCTTGGAAGGCGTTAAAACCTGGCTTGGAAGTTGTTTTTCCATCAAGGATCTTGGTGAAGCCACCTATATTCTGGGAATAAAGATCTATAGAGATAGATCAAGGCGGCTTATTGGTTTAAATCAAAGTGCATACATTGACAAAATCTTGAAAAGGTTCAAGATGGAAAACTCTAAGAAAGGTAGTGTACCCATTCAGAGAGGGACAATAGAGTACGACTCAATGTCCAAGCTCAAAGGAAGAGAAAAACAGAATGAAGGCAATCCCATATGCATCTGCTATAGGATCCATCATGTATGCAATGATATGCACTACACCAGACGTGTCATGCGCTTTAAGCATGACAAGTAGATACCAGCAAAATCCTGGTGATAGTCATTGGATGGCTTTCAAGAACATTCTGAAGTACCTAAGGAGGACTAAGGACATGTTCTTGATCTACGGGTCTGGTGAAGAGGAACTCGTTGTAAAAGGTTACACGGATGCGAGTTTCCAAATCGATCGAGATGATTCACAATCTCAATCAGGGTACATCTTTGTTCTGAATGGGGAGCTGTATCTTGGAAAAGCTCAAAGCAAGAAGTCGTAGCGTTGTCCACTACAGAGTCAGAATACGTCGCCGCTTCAATGGCAGCACATGAAGCTGCATGGCTAAAGTAATTCATAGACGATCTAGGGGTAGTCCCTTCCATTCAGGATCCCCTAGAGATCTTTTGTGACAACGAGGGTGCGATTGCTCAAATCAAGGAACCTCGTGCTCATCAAAAGACTCGGCACATTGAATGGAGATTCAACTACATAAGGGATGAAGTTGAAAAAGGAAAGATATGTATTCGCAAAGTCCACACTGATAAAAACGTTGCGGATCCACTCACAAAGCTCCTCGAAAAGGCAAAGCATGAAGGTCATGCTTGTGCCATGGGACTTAGATATTCAAGTGACTGGGTTTGATGTTATATTTTGTATTTGGATATTGGAACTAATGTTATTTGACTTAATTATATGGTTATAATTTCATTTGTTCTTCTATTTTAGCATGTTTAAATCCGTGAATAAATGAATTATTCTCAACGTCCATAGTCGATCATACTTGTGGGAACAAATATGAATGTAAGACTGTAATGAACTTGGATTGGTTGATATTCATAAGGTATGAATATAGAGCAAGAGGTTGCTACCAAAGGTTCATTGATGTCTATGGGATATAGATATTGGACTGACCCGCTCTCAATTATTTCTGCATGGAATCTTTCTGATTAGTCATAAGAGATTTTGTGTAAAGGCGAATATCATTGTATCCTCAGACTTGAGATACATATTGGGTCTTGATATTCACCAAGTATTGTACTTTGACTTAGTCCTTTGCTGTTCTGAAAAGGCAATACATAAGGCTGAGTTCAGGTATGACATGAGGTGATTGTGAGAGACGTATGTAGTCAAGATGGAATTTCTTCCTCTTATTTGTTGAGAGTTAGATGTCTAAGGCCTGTTAAAGTTAAATCATTAGAGAATGACAATTCTGTGTCTCTTGGATTTAACATGACATCTACAACGAAAGGATAGATGATTAATTCACCTAAAACATATTCAAGTAAGGTACTTGAAAAGGATGATGTTATTGAATGGCACTTAGTCATATACATTAGGGGTAGAAACCGTTGCTAGGCGTTATTTGCTGCTTGCATCAATCTTCTATGAATCTTGTGCAAGTGGGAGATTGAAAGAATTGATCTGCCCAAGATACATATTAAATTGATGTGGCTAGTGTGATATGATCCAAGTCGGGTGATACCCAATAACAAGCCAAACAAACACCGACAAATATTTATTTCTTGATTAGATCAAACAAATAAATATAAACACCAATTTAGAAACCGGGTTTTCTAAATCATTGCTTTTGCAAATGAACAAGTTTATATATATATATATATATATATATATATATATATATATATATATATATATATATATATATATATATATATATATATTTGTTCATATGGGATTATTTGTTCATTTTAAAATTAGTTAGACAATGACAAATAATAGTGTGTGTGTGTTAGTGATATAAAATTAAAATGGTTTAATTTTACATAATAAGGGTGCAAGAGTGTATATTTTTTTTATAAAATTTGAAACAAGAGGGAGACAAAGGGAGCCAAAAATCGGCCGCCCCTTTTGTCTAGGATGGCCCCCTTTTAGTTCCAAGGCCATGCAATAACTCAACCCACTTGAACACTCTTGCATTCTTCTCTTTCTCTCACACACACACAAGAGAAGCTCTCTCCTTTCTCACTCTAAAATCTAGTTTTTTTAGCAAAAGAATCAGGATTTTCAGCTTTGCAAAGAAGGGTTCGTGGCTGAAAAGATTGAACAAAAGGAGAGCTCTACAAGTTGGTGTTGCAAGCTCTAGCAAAGGAAGGTGTTTGTACAAGCTTGGGGTATCACTCCTTGAGGTTTTCTTGGTTGAAAACTCAGCCACAATGTCATCTTTCACAGCTCACAACTTTGGGTTTTAGGAAGCTACAAAGGTTGTATATACATCTAAGTATCTTATGTTCTTTATTGTATGCAATTGTATAATGATCCATGGCTTGGGGTTCTTTATTAAATGGGTTTAATAATCATCTTATTAACATGTTTTGAAATATAAAATCCGCTGCGTTTTCATATAAACAAGATTATATGACCTTTGATAAACATGTTAAAAACCCCTACAAGAGGTAGATTCAGAAAGTCCTTACTGTTCACCTCAGATGTGATTTCTAGGATTACATCTATGATGATCAATTCCTAGGAAATCTTGAACAGTCCTTCACAGCTTCCATTTCAGCTTTGGAAGATTCATCTTGTTCTTCCGAGGCTTTAACTTCAGCTTCGGAAGTTTGAGGAAATGCGGATTTTATCCCAGCTGTTTCAGTTGCTGGGCCATCAGTCCCTATTTCCCCTTCGAAATGAATCTTAGGTTCCATGTGGACCTTAGGTTGACCAACTTCTTCCACAATGGTAGAAGGTGCAGTAAACCTCTGAAGCTCTATAGCTCCAAAGTAAATCATTGCAGAATCTGGGCTTGGCTGATCAGAAGAGGATCTCATCAGAAACTTGGTGAAGAGTCTGTAGAGATCTCTGAGCATCTTTGGGTCAATTTGAAGTACGACTTAAGATGGCTCAGACAAAGTGATGACAGGAGTAGAAGATGTTAATGTTGAAGTATGAGTCTGTGGGTCCACAAGTGTTTGTCTCTAACATTCTCCCCCTTTTTGGTAGGATTGTCTTTAGAGCTAGATGAGCTAGAGGAAGAAGTCAATGAGACCCCGAACAGGTACATGTCTAACAGATCTCTCGGTCTGTTTCTTAGCTAGTTGAGCCTTGAGGTTGTCAATCTCATGTTGCTGATTAGCGGACCTTTCTTCTAAAGTCCTAACCAAGGATTCAGGTTTGAGACTTTAGACAGAAGGTCTTTTATGAGGAGTTTCATGCTTCCCTCATCTTCAATTGAAGAATCACGAGGAGATGAGGTAACATACCAGTATGTTCAGCCTCACCACCAGATGTGGTTTCTTGGCACCCTGGTTTCCCTTGTTGAGTGATGTCTCTTTCAAAGTAATCAAATGGCATGGTTGCCATAGATTCAGTCTCAGATATGTTACCACTATCCATATGGTCCATTGAGGCACAATCTGTAGTCGCAGCTGAATCTGTATGAGTCCCCTCCACATTAGTAGGACTCACCTCAGTTGTGGGCTATTGATGGGGGCTAGAGATAAGTGATCTCTCTTGGCTCTGTTGATCTTGGAGAGGGTGTTGTAGATCAATTTCATTGCCGTGGAGAGATGTTATCTCTTCATCAGTTTTAAAAAGAAGGTCAGTGAAGGATAGGGATGGTAAGCCTACTGACCCGGGACTTTGGTCAATGTCTACAGGCACTGAGCCTTTGGTGGGGCTGTCCCTTGTTAGCTGCTCAGAAGAGTGTAGATACTCATCCTGAGGGTTGTTGGTTTGGGTGTCGGGCTCATGGGTTTGAGATTGTGGAGACTCAAAACCTGAATTGAGGTTGAATGAGAAGGATGGTGAGACCTCAGACTGAGTGGAAGCCCATGTTTCCACTCTAGTGTTTTTAGATTGAACAGGTAATGCTTGCTCAATCAGAGTAGATTGAACAAGGGTTTGTTTAGGGCGTCTCTCGTATATGATGGTGATGGGTAGAGAAGGCAGTGTTGGCATTATGGTGGTGGTCGCTGGTGTGGGTTCATCACCTGTAGGGTGAACAGGGATGTCACCAGGAGTTATGCGCTCAATCATACCTGGAAGTAGAGAAGTAAACCTTCCAGTGAAGTTGGTGGACACCTTTTTCACAGTCTTGAAGATGGTAGGCCTCATGTGAGGGACAGTCAAAGCAACTGCGCAGACAAGCATACTCTGTTCTAACTCACAGTTAATTATGTGTTGAATGAATCCGGGATACATAAACAATGTCTCCATTTGAAGATTCCCAATGAGATTGGTGAACATAAATGTTGAGTGATTAAAGCAGAGGCCTATGACAGGATCAGTGATCTCAAGTTTGATGGATTAGAGTGTAACATAGCGGAATAGAACAAGAATTAGACAAATTATAGCAAGAATTTGATATATGTATGCATTAAGAACAAATACGGTTGTAAAGAGAGAATATATTTATGTGAAAAGGAATGTTTCAATAATATCAAATGTTTCTACTCAATCATTCACATATTACAATTGGGTTGACACTCCTTATATGGAGTGCAATCACTGCTGATATCACGGGATAGTGACATCTGGCAGATTTGTTACAAAAATAACTAAAACTTGACAAACTACTAAAATATTCACAACTACTGAGAACATGTCAGAGTGCTAAGTATAAAACATAAAACTACTGATACGAAACTATTGAAACTACAACGACTGAAGAACAAGTTCTTCAGTCGTTTTACAAAACTACTGAAAACAAAAACATAAAACTACTGAAAGAAAACAGTCACAACTACTAATGAAGACCTCTTCAGCTGTTGTGACAACGACTGATACTTGGTCTTCAGCACTTGTCTTCAGACTTTGTCTTCAGCACTTGTGTCTTCAGACTTTGTCTTCAGCACTTGTCTTCAGACTTTGTCTTCAGCACTTGTGTCTTCAGACTTTGTCTTCAGCACTTGTGTCTTCAGACTTTGTCTTCAGCACTTGTCTTCAGACTTTGTCTTCAGCATTTGTCTTCAGACTTTGTCTTCAACACTTGTCTTCAGACTTTGTCTTCAGCTGTTGTGAACTTTAGCAGTTGTTGTGACGACTGTGGGACTTAAGGTTTTTCTGATCTGGCTCATTGGTTCTTTTGGTCCAAAAAAACTCCCCCTGAACCAATGCAGCCAAAACCTTAACTTTATTGAGGTCCAACTTATTGTTGGCAGTAAGATTGGTCTTTTTCCTTCTTGATCAGCTAAGAAGATGACCTAATTAAGCACTGGCCTCGGAATAGATTTCTGAAATTTGGTTGGCATAGTATGGATAGGAGCCCTGACGTTAGGGAACTGGACACAGGGCTGTGGTCCTATCCATGAAATCTACTTCCCATGTATAAGCCTGTAGGATTCTCTGGTGTATGCTCTCAGAAACATAATTTGTTTTTCCATGGTAAGATTTTCAGCTCCACCATCAAACAATCCTTCATGCCCATACAGCTCTGAAATGTACTTAGCCTGTTTGCCATTTTTGAGCTCAACTGTTGTGATCTGTCTGTATGCAAACTCATCTGGGTGAGTCCTTCAAGTAACAGACTGAGCTCGTTTTGTTTGAAGTTCTCAAGCCTCTTGTAGACTAACCCCTTTTTAATCACTCTGTTCTCAAACATATTTTGGGGTGGCTGTTTAGTTTCATAGGCCTTCTTGAAATCTTCTACAATTTCCCAGGGTGATACTACAAGGACCATTGTGATCTCTTCATCTACCATCCTTTTTACTTGACCCTTGTATCTCGAAGGAATGCCTTTCTTCACAATTCTGTGAGCCACCCTAGGATCAGGCCATATTCTCACCTTTTCCTTTTGATATTGAAATGAGTTAGCAAGGGTGTACAATCTCAGAGCTTCTTTCTTCATGCTGATTATTGAGGAAGAAGCAGGATAAGTTTTGTCTATGCTTTTTAGCATCTCATCATCATGATCTTTTGCTGCTGTTCTTCTTCTATCTTTACTCTCACAGCTTCCATCTGTGAGGTGGGAGTGATGGCCATAGGTTTGGCTTTAGGCAAAGTTAGGACTGCAGAAAGAGGCAGCCTATCTTCTTCCTCATCATCCTCTTCTTCTTCTTCTTCTAGCCTCAACACCCTTCTCTTCTTCTTCTTGGGTGCATCATCGGCTGTTGGTTTTGAGGCTAAAGGAGTTGGTTTAGTGGGTTGTGGTAGTGGTGATTTTGAAGTGGGAGGTTTTACAGGTTGTTCTAGCATTCTTGTAGTGAGTGAGGCTTTTGAGTGTTTTGCTAGTTCCTTTCTGTTCCCAGCTCCTGCCTCATTTAGTGCTTCAATCACCAATCCCTTAGTGTATGCTTCAGACGAACAGATCTTGGTGGTTATTTCCAAGATACTGTCCCTGGTCCATGACTTAATCTCGATCAATGATCTCGCAAGGTATTTTGCAATGAATCTGATCATGATCTCTAGTCTTTCTCTTTCCAATGCATCATAACTTGCCCATCTTCAGTTAATTTCTTCAACTTCAAGTCTCCTAATCTCTGGGTCAAGCTGTGCAGTATCGAACCCCTGTCTATACAGTTGATCAATAATGGAGTCCATTGATTTACTGTGTGTAGCATCGGCCATTTTGATCATCTCATCGAGTTCGAGTTCTTTTTCTTTTCCTTCAACCTTCCTCTTCTTTTATGTGACATGAAAGTCTTTGTGACTTTCACCCACTTGATCAATGTCAGCTCCCTTCACAAATTCCTCTTCCTTTTTAGTCTCCTTATCTTTCTTCCCCTCTATGCTCTTCCTCTTTGCTTTCATTGACTGACTCTCCCCCTTTTTGGTTGCATTGGTTGCAAGGGTTTGAGTAGCAGAAAGCCTTGTGCTCACAATCTCCTCCACCAGGGTTTGTATGATTGAGGGAAGCCTTTCATCCATGGTTTTGATCACAATGTCTGTGATCATTGGGGTGATGAGAGGTAGGGATTGCTGAAAGGTAGCAGCTGTTTGCTCAGAGGGGTTCTGTCCCTGAGAAGCAGTGCCAGAAATAGAGGCTGGTGGCTTGGAAGTTTTGAGTGGTTGAGTGTGTGGGAGACCTTCAGGTGAAGATGCCATCTGTGGGTTTATGTTGGTGGCAGATGGACTTGTTGTGTGAGAGAATTGGTCAAGTAGTCTTTCTAGTCTACTGACTTCTTCCTCAAGAATTGTGTTCTGGGCAAGAACATCATAAAAGAAACCCAGGTCATCATCAGCAGATGCTGAATCACCTGACATCCTGCTTGTAGCAGGATGTACATGCACTGGGTGTAGACCAGTTGTAGCATGTGCCCCTTTTTCTTGGAACTGGGGACTTCCAGCCTCAGGACAATGTCCTTCATCAGCTGTTGCCTCTGGTGAGGTCTTAGCTATGTTACCAGCCTCAGTCTAATCATATGCTGATTCAGAAGAGGTGGCAGCCTCACCAGATGTTCTGGTCTCCATATCCACACCAGGAGATAGAACAGTGAAGCCCTCGTGCTGTGGGCTGTCAGGAGCATGTTGATCCTCTTCCTCAATTGATGTGGTTTTCCTTTTTGTTGGTGTTTGTTGGGGAAGAGGAGAGGCATGCAGCTGAGTCAACACGTTTGCAATAATGAGAGTAGGACTTTGTGGGGCGGTTGTAGTGGGAGATGGGGTAAAAGCAGTATGCACCTCGGGAGAATGGTGCTCTTCAATGGCAATCTCCTCAACTGAGGAAGATCCCAGATTAGTGGGTACCCCTTCTTTGGTTGCTGCAGGCTCCTTTTGAGAGGAATCCTGAGCAGCTGTGGCTGGTGAAGTCGTTGTATCCCCTAGGGGGTTATAACAAGTGGATATAGCCTGTGTTTTTGTTGCAGGGGCATCCTTAGGGGACTCATTTCCCTGAGTAGCCTTTTTTGTCTTCTTTTTAGTGGGTTTGGTGGGGACTTTGGATTTGAGGTGGTGGCTGTGGGTTCTACCTGCGTGGGTTTGCGCAGCTTGGCATCCATTTTGAGTGATTGGTCAGAGTTGTGCCGGAGTATACTTCAGGCAATACAGCCGTAGCAGGGACTCCCAGGCCAACAAGTCCCTCAGCTTGAAGCAGGTTTTCAATTATGGCCATTATGAACCGAGGATATAATATCCAACGGTTAGCAAGTTGTTTTTGGGCCATATCCTTGAGCTCTAAAAATAGTATTTCAGAAAAATTTAAAGGTTGTTGCTCAAGGATGGAGTACATTACCTGTTGCCACCTTGTGGACATTTGATCCCATGATGAAGTCTTGGGGGCAAGGCAGACATTTACAAGGTGAAAGATGAGACGTTCGGCATCCTAGAAATGTTTCTTCAATATGGTAGATGCACTCAGGTTACCCTGGTATCCATGCTGGGCAAAGGATCGATCGATTGTGCCCTTTGGATAACCAGTTGGGAAAGTGGCATCATCCAGATTGAGGGTTTGGCGAAGAATGTCTGGAGTAATGACCACTTTTTGATGATGGACAAACGATTGAAGAGACTCTGTGTCATTCTCGTCAGAGACAAGAGTGAGGTTTGCCAGAATTGGTTAAGAGATTCGGCATATATGGTGGGATTTAACAGAAAAGCCGTTTTGTAAGGTGACTGAACCATTAAATCAATGGCGTTGTGAAACTTGGTCTAGTATGGCGATTTTGTGAGATGTGCGACACAGTTGCGTCGAGGTTTTAGTTGCATGGTCGCCATTGATGAAGAGAGGTTACAGAGTTTTTTGAACGTTAGGTTTGAGAAGAGAAGAAAGTAAAAACTCTGAAGGTGGATAAGGTATTTAAAGGGTAGGGTTAGAAAACGACTGAAGGTTTTGGTGTTAGTCATCAGTTGTTGAAACTACTGATGACGTGGTATTAACTTTCAGAGGTTTGGAATGACTGACCGTATTGGTGTGATCAGCAGTTGTTATAAAACAACTGAAGACTTGGTGTTAGTCATCAGTAGTTGTGAAACTACTGAAGACAGTTTTGACTTCAGGTGGTGAAACAACTGAGGACTTGGTATTAGTCAACAGTAGTTATGAAACTACTGAAGACTTTGGTTTTACTATCAGTTGTGGTAAACAACTGAAGACTTGGTGTTAGTCATCAGTAGTTGTGAAACTACTGAAGACTTTGGTTTTACTATCAGTTGTGGTAAACAACTGAAGACTTGGTGTTAGTCATCAGTAGTTGTGAAACTACTGAACATGGTATTGCTTCAGTTGTTTAGAAGGAAACGGTAGCTGGGAAACTACTGAAGAGAAAAAGGCTCATCAATAGTTGTCGTCAATTCATTGCTTTTCACTGTTTCAGTCTGACCTCCACTCTTACTCATCAGACTTAGATCTGAGTTTCAGACGTTTCATTGGTCATCAGTACTTATCTGTATTTCTAACATCAGTAGTTGTGGCTACAACAGCTGTTGTGACTACATCAGCTGTTGTAACTACATCAGCTGTTTCAACAAATAAAGTACTTGAGTACTGAAGTTAATCTTTAGTAGTCTTAAACACTTCTAAGGGAGGATAACTTCAGTACTTATATATGACAATAATAAACTAATGATCATGAGTACTTGTGAGCTGAGATCATCAGTAGTTGTCACTTATTCTAGCTGCAGCATACCAAGCCTTAACACTAGGTTTTGGAAAGTTGTGCTATCCAAGGGCTTAGTGAAAATGTCTGCAAGCTCATCAGCACTAGGAACAAATTTTGGATCAATCAGACCTTTTTCAAAACAATCTCGAATAAAATGGTGTCTGATTTCAATATGTTTAGTCCTAGAGTGCTGGACAGGATTCTTGACAATACAAAGAGCTGAAGAGCTGTCCATTAACAATGGGGTCTTAGTCTCTGTTATGCCATGATCCAATAATTGGTTTTGAAGCCAGAGTACCTAAGATGTGCAGCTTGCAGCAGCAATGTACTCTGCTTCAGCAGTTGATGTAGCAACTGAGGTTTGCTTCTTACTCTGCCAAGAAATCAAGCAGTTGCCTAGGAATTGGCATCGTCCAGAAGTGGACTTTCTTGTCAACTTACACCCTGCATAGTCACTGTCAGAAAAAGCAACTAATTTACCAGAATGTCTAGTAGAATACCATAAACCTAGAGAGGGAGTGCCTTGCAAATATCTAAAGATCCTCTTGACTGCAATCAAAGGAGACTCCTTAGGTACAGCCTGAAATCTAGCACAAACACATGTAGCAAACATAATATCTGGTCTACAAGTTGTTAAGTACATCAAGGACCCAATCATACATCTGTAAAGTGTTTCATCAACCACTTTACCTTTCTGATCTGTATCCAGTTGTGTGGTGTTGCACATGGGAATAGAACAGGGCTTACACTTTTGTAAATCAAACTTTTCCAAAAGATCTTTTGTGTATTTGGACTGATCAATGAAAATTCCATCAGCCTTTTGTTTGATTTGCAAACCCAGAAAGAACTGTAATTCTCCCATGGCACTCATTTCAAACTTCTATTTCATCAACTTTGTAAAGGCATCACACAACTGTGGATCAGAGGATGCAAAAATAATATCATCTACATAAATTTGAACAAGTAGATTATGCTGCCTAGATTTCTTAATCAATAAAGTCTTATCTATGGAGCCTCTAGTGAAATTATTTTCCAGAAGAAAGTTTGATAATGTCTCATACCAGGCTCTAGGAGCTTGTTTCAACCCATAGAGAGCCTTATCAAGCTTATACACCCAATTAGGATGTTTATTGTCCTCAAAACCTGGTGGTTGACATACATAAACCTCTTCTTTAATTTTCCCATACAAAAATGCACTTTTGACATCCATTTGAAAAACTTTAAGGTTGTGATAAGCAGCATAAGCTAAAAACAATCGAATTGCTTCCAGTCTGGCTACAAGGGAAAAGGTTTCATTATAATCAATACCTTCCTCTTGTGAAAACCCCTGTACAACCAGTCTGGCCTTGTTCTTAACAATAAGCCCATTTTCATCAGTTTTGTTCCTAGACACCCATTTAGTGCCTATTGCACACTTACATGGAGGTAGAGGAACCAGTTCCCACACTTGCTATTTCTTGAACTGAAGAAGCTCAAGTTGCATGGCTTCAACCCATCCATTGTCCCTTAAAGCAATGTGATAGTTCTTTGGCTCTTGCTGAGTAATGAAGAGAGCATAGAAGCAGAAATTAGACAATTGACTTCTTGTTGAAACGCCGGCATTGATATCACCAATGATTTGAGACATAGGGTGATTCTTCAGATCTTGGTACACAATAAGATCTATGCAAGTGTTTGTAGCAGGCTCAGCAGCAACAGATGGTGATGGTGAAGCATTTCCTTGAAACCAATCAGTAGATGGTAATTCAAAGGAAGTTGAAGTTGTAGAAATCTCATGAGCATTTGTTGTGGATTGTGCTACTAAAGCTACAGGAACATCAGGTCTAGCTGAATCAGGCAGTTGATCACTAAACTTGAAAAGGTGATTACTGATATCATCATCATCATCATCAGTAACACCAGATGGATGACTAGCTACAGAAGATGATGGTTTCATATGATCTGCAACAGCAGGTGGTTGATAAGGAACATATTGCACAATGTCTAGATCAAACAACTCCACAGGGTTTTGTGGAATTGTATCCTTAGGGGATTCATTGAACTTCACATGCAAGGTTTCTTCAACTATCTTTGTCTGACAGTTGAATACTCTATAAGCCTTGCAAGTGGGTGAATACCCAACAAAATACCCTGCATCCACCTTAGAATCAAACTTTTTGAGTTGATCCTTTGTGTTGAGAATGTAACAGGGACACCCAAATGCTCTAAGGAATGAAATCAAAGGGGCTAAATGATGTAAAACTTCATAAGGAGTTTTCATCAACCTCTTATTTACTAAGGCTCTATTCTATACATAGCAGGCTGTATTGACAACTTCAGCCCAAAAGGTCAGTGGCAGACCAGAATCAGCCAACATGGACCTTGCAGCTTCAATGAGGGTCCTGTTCTTTCTCTCCACTACTCCATTTTGCTCAGGAGTCCTTGGGATGCTATACTGCCTCTTGATTCCCTTTGATAAGTAAAACTCATCAAGAGTGTGGTTTCTGAATTCAGTACCATTGTCATTCCTCACACACTTAACTGGTAGCGAATACTGCTTCTCAACGTGTAACACAAAGTTCATAATGGACTGAGCAGCCTCATCCTTTGAATGCAAGAAGAAGGTCCATACATATCTTGAGTAATCATCCACAATTACCAGACAGTATTTCTTCTTTGCCATACTCATTACCTTCACAGGACCAAAAAGATCCATGTGCAGTAGTTGCAAGCAGGCATTAGACTTGTATTCTTCTATGGTTGGGAATGAAACTTTATGTTGTTTCCCTTTTAAGCATGCAGTGCACATTTCATCACAATTGAACTCCTTTATTGGAAGACCTCTCACTAAACTCTTGTGGATCAGCTGATTCATGTTTTTGAGATTAACATGACCCAGCCTTCTATGCCACAGTTTAGATTCTTGGAGAGAGGCCTTGGAGAACAAGCATGGATGGCCTCTTGACTCAATTTTCTTTGACAGATCCAAGGCATATACTCTTCCTATCCTGTTAGCCTTCAGGAGAGTATTATCATCCAGTACTTTGTCAATCAGGCTCAGAACATTGGAAGACAGAATCCTACAGTTCTGGCTTGTGAAAAGAGCAACATGTCCTTTGTCACACATCTGACTGACACTCAACAGATTGTATTTGAGATTCTCCACAGGGTTGACATCATCAAATCTAATATCTCCATTAGACAAAAATCCCTTTCCAATGATGTAACCTTTAGCATCATTTCCAAATGAGACAAATCCCGTCTTTCCCTGAGAGTAATCATGAAGAAGAGAGCTGCTCCCAGTCATGTGCATGGATCCTCCACTGTCCACATACCAGATGCTTCTTTGCATGCTGAAGAACCCTGCACAATCATAAGAAACTAGTTAGCTTTGGAGACCCAAACCTTTTTGGTTTTGGGACTGACTTTATCAACAGATTTAACCATAGCTGGTTTCTTATGATTAACAGCTGATGAAGTTGGAGATGGTGCTGAAATGGATTTGGGGTTGGAATTCCTCTCCAGTGGTTTGATCACATGGGTTTCAAGTTGGTTAACTCTCCCCAACAGATGCTGAACCATCATAACAAGCTGTGTCTGATTTGAAGCTCGAGCTTTCAGTTCATTTGACACTCCAGAGCTTGTTTTTGATGAGTTCCTGTGACCCACCATTTCCTCCTTCTTAGACTTCACAGACTTAGTCTTATGTTTATCATGAGGAACAATATCAGCTGTCTTCTAATAAACCTCATCCTTCTTAGTGGATTTGGGTAAGGCCTTGGGTTTATCAGGTTGAGATGATTGTGGTACAAACTTGGTCTCAAACTCAGTTTTCATTTTCTTTATTTCTAGTTTAATGAGCTCATCCCTTTGGAGCTTTAAACCCTTTTTGTACCAACATTCATCAGATAGATGATTGAATTTACCACAAATTTCACATGGTTTATTCTTCATCTTGGACATCTTTACTGCTGAAGTGGAAACTACTGAAGGTGTAATCTTCAGTACTTTCCTCCTATCAGTACTAGGTACTAAAGGATTTGTAAGAGCTGAAGACTGGTAATTCAACTGTTTTCCATCCGTCCTAATAGACTGTTTGATGGATTCCTCAGCAGTTGTTAGTCCTTGCATTTCAACTGATTTGAAATGCTTTTCAGATGTTGGGTCTCTTTCAGTACTTGAGGTACATTGAGGAACAACATCTGAAGTACTCAGCTTCATATGAGTCTCAGTAGTTAGACCATCAGTCAATTTATTTGTTAAGATCTTAACACTGGTTTCATTCTCTGATCTTAGATTATCATTGGAGAATGACTCACATGATAATGTGGTTTGGAGATTGCTTTCACTTTCAGACTTAACTATGGAGTTAGGAGTAAAGTCTGTTGGTGGAGCAGTATGGTTGTAACCAATACCAAACTTCACATTTGAAGCAGTTTGCTTGCTAAGAAGCATTTGAAATCCCTTGCATGATGAGACCCAGCATTCACACTCAACTTGGGTCACTGCAAGTTTTTCTTTGAGACTCCTGTGGTCTTCCAGAATAACCTCTAGCTTGGCCTTTTCATCATTTAATTGGCATTTAAGCTTATAAATCTCATCACTTTTACTGTTAAGAGCAGACTCATACTCAGCTTTTCTTTTGAAAATGATTTTCTCAAGCTCAAGTTTTTGATTTATTAATGCTACATTTGCCTCTCTAATAGAGACAAAGGCAGCTATGCATGATTCAGAACATAACTTGGCTTTAGCCTTAGAAGATACCTGAGTTACCTATGAAGATGGTGCATTTGAACAGGAACCCTCAGTAGACTCCAGGGCCATGAGAGCAAGATTTCCAAAAGGGTGTTCACCACCATGTTGACTAGCACCATCATAGTATTGCTCAGTGTGACCAGACAAGTTATCAGGTAAGCTACTCCAGTCAACGACTCCAGGTGTGAAGAAGCTGTGATGAGGTTGTGATTGAGATGAAGATGGTTGAGGTTCTGGTAGTGCATGAGGTTGTGGTACTATAGGAGCTTGAACTTGATTTGACTGTGGCATATAATAGCAGGGATAATGATATGGCATTTGACCCTGAGGAACAAAATATGCAGGAGAATGAGGGTGTGATGAATGACTAGAACTGGCAGAATGTTGCCCTTTTGATTGTGAATTGTTATTTTGAAATGTCAAAAAGGGTCCAGAAGAGTTAGGTCCAGTTGATCTACACTCTCTTGCAAAGTGTCCAAGCCTGTGGCATTTGTGACACTTCAACTTGCTCTTGTCAAAACCGACTTTGGTTTTGTCAGAGAGTCCAGGAAATTTCCTGCCAGTTCTCTTGTAGAATTTCTGAGATCTGATATTGATCAAGGCCATTTGGCTCAAAATATCCATCTCTTCTAGATCATCATCAGCAATGCCCTTCAAATCATCCATGATAAAGCATAGATTGTCACTATTATTACCAGGATGACAATCTACACTCACAAAGGCATGTTTAGAATTGTTTGAGGTGAAATCAATACGCTCATCATAGTGGCATTCTGATCCAGCATACTCTGACTCATGACTTACCAAGGCAGTGTTTCCTCGTACAAAATCATCAGTGAGCTTTCCAGATGATGACAGTTTTCGTTTCTGTTCTATCTCTCTCTCAAATGTGAGCAATTTCCCATGGAGTTGGGTGAGAGATAGTTTATCCAAATTTGCACTGGAGCGTAGGACAATAGTATATGTGTCCCATCTCTCAGGCAGTGATCTGAGGAATCTGTTATTCATCTGGCTATTTGTGTACTCATGTTTGACCATTTTTAATTCAGAGATCAAACAAGAGAACCGCTCAAACTGTTGAGTCAGTGTCTCACCCTTCCTATGAGAGAATGTCTCATATTGTTGGGCAAGGCTTTCTCTATTATTTGCCAAGACCTCATCTGTTCCTCCAAATTGATCTTTCAAGGCATTCTAGAGGTCATGGGCAGTTTCATAATGCATTAGCCCAGAATAGATTTCATTGGGCAGAGCCATGGCCAGAATTCCATGGGCTTTTGCATCAATCTCAAACAATTTCTTATCCTCATCTGAGTATTGCTCCCTCCTCTTTGGAACCATTTGATTGGTTTTCGGGTTATTCACCATAGGCTTGTGTGGACCATGTACCACTGATGTCCAACAACCTGAGCTGTTAACAGACAGGTGATGAAGCATTCGTCGTTGCCATATGTTATACTCATTCCTAACCAGCATCAGAGGCTTGGTTGAGGAAGCAGTATTGTGAGGATCATTGGAAGGAGTAGTCATTTTAGGTCCCAATACAATTTAATTTAAGCTTTGTTTTTAAAAGATTTTACACAGACCACAATAGACTCAATGAAAACCAAGTATAAATCTCAGGATGAATGACCAAAGACACAGAAAATTCAATCTCTATAACCGTTTCTTGCAAAAATGCTAATTCAATCAAACTTGGATCTTGGATAGCAGTTTCAATGATCAATTATTAGATCGATCAATGATTAACCTTGCTTTGATACCATTTGACAGGATCAGTGATATCAAGTTTGATGGATTAGAGTGTAACGCAGCGGAATAGAACAAGAACTAGACAAATTCTAGCAAGAATCTGATATATGTATGCATTAAGAACAAATACGGTTGTAAAGAGAGAATATGTTTCTGTGAAAAGGAATGTTTCAATAATATCAAATGTGTCTGCTCAATCATTCACAGATTACAATTGGGTTGACACTCCTTATATAGAGTGCAATCACTGCTGATATCACGGGATAGTGACATCTGGCAGATTTGTTACAAAAATAACTAAAACTTAACAAACTACTGAAATGTTCACAACTACTGAGAACATATCAGAGTGCTAAGTATAAAACATAAAACTACTGATACGAAACTACTGAAACTAGAACGACTGAAGAACAAGTTCTTCAGTCGTTTTACAAAACTACTGAAACTACAACGACTGAAAAACAAGTTCTTCAGCACTTGTCTTCAGACTTTGTCTTCAGCTGTTGTGGACTTTAGCAGTTGTTGTGACGACTGTGTGACTTAAGGTTTTTCTGATCCGGCTCATTGGTTCTTTTGGTCCAACAGCCTATCACCAGTCCATGAACTAAGCATCCTGGTTCATAAGGGATTTGATCCCATCCCCCAGATCTGTTGGACAGACAGTGGAGAACAACATGCCTCGAGGAACTTTTAGTTGTAGGAGAAGTTGTACTTGTAGACTGTCGACCTGCTCACGTCCCCACCATATCCCATAAGGATATAAGTGTTGTCTAAATCTTCTTTGGGGAATTTAGTAGTAGCTCCTTCATCATGAAGCTCGAGATGCTCCCTGATAAATTGTTCAGTAATGACAAACTCTTGTCCACAAATGTTGGACCTTAGTACACAAATCCCGTTTAGGGTTTCGACATGGCCATTTTTCAAAAACTCAGCCATTTGATTGGAATAAACAGTCGGGTTAAAGGTAAGCGCTGTGTAGTAAGATGATTGGGTGAGAAAGGAGATGATTTTAGAGAAGTAAGCATCTCTTGAAGAATCAAGAAGTGCGACTTGGTTGTGCTGAGGGTTGAGTGCCATTGGGGAAAGGTGAATGAGGATGAATTTGAGCTTGGGTAAAGTTGGAGTAGAGAAAATTTCTAGGGCAGTAAAAAATTTCAAGTAAGAAGACGAAATTGAGTAGTCAGGATTATTTAAAAGAGAGTGGGAAAGCGGTAATAGGGGTTAGGATAAGGTGATGTGATGTTTTAGTAGAAGAAATGACAGTGGCGGTAAGGTTAAAATCAGTTAAATAGTCTGACATCATTAAAAAAATCTTTGCATTTTACAGTGTGGGGCCCAAGAGATTTCCGTTAAATAGTAAAATCTCTCTTCCGAATATAAAAAACTTCCGAAGGTAATTTGTCTTCCGAAGTCAATTCTTACTTCCGAAGAAAAGACTTTGCTTCCGAAGGTCAGGATTGCTTTCCGAATGGAGAGTGAGTATAGGCCTTGGAAGTAGCTCTAATATGAGATCAATCGCTTCTTCCGAGACCAAAAACTCTTCCGAGAAGAAAATTATCCATTAAGAAATTTTGCATCGGAAGATATGAAAATAGCTTCCGAGGGTTAATTTCTCTTAGGAAGAAATTTATACTTAGAAAATTTGAGAAAGACCTTCTGTAACAGGGCTAAAATTGTATTGATATAGAACATTACATGTTAAAAGGTTTTCAAAAGAGGTAATCTATTGATACATATGTACCTAGATTTGGATCTTAATATAATATGTCTTGAATGTCTTATGCTTATCTAATGCTTGGGTAATTAATGAAATGAGAATGTTTGATTGTGATTTATAAAGTTTAATATTTCATTAATAAGTTGTGTAACAATATTGACTAGATTATATAGGTTTGTGACTGTTTGAATTGATATCCTTAATGTTATAATAATGAATGCACTCAAACTTGGTTAAGTGAAGTTCTCATGCGTCCGACTGGACCATGCGCCCCAATAGTGGTCATGCGTCCGAATGGCCATGTGACTAAGTGTCCCTGCTCCTGAATAGTCCATACGCCTGAACAACTTCATGCGACTAACTCAGTCGCACGACTGAACACTCAGTGGTGCGAATGGATCAACTGCATGGCTCAATCGCACGAATGGACCATGCTAATGGTTCAGTCGCCCGAACGAGCAACCCTAACCTATAAATACCACATAATTCATGGAACAATGTAAGCATTATATACACATCGACTCCAGATGTACCCTAGCCGTCCAGAGACCTCTAAGATCATACTCCAAGTTCATAGATCGCAATAGATCGATTCCTAATCGATTCTTAACGTTAGATTCAATACAGAATTATTTCTATGTGTGTTCTCACTGATTGGATTGCGAATCAAATAGGATTCCGCACTATTTGGTTCGGTATACACGTTAATCAGTTAGTACATCATTAAGTACATATGGATGATTCCTCTTCAACATATCAGGTAAGTACTACTAACCAGTTGTTTAATAATCATGCTTGTTCGGATTGTAATAAATTTAGGGAAAGCATAGATTAAAAATTTGCTAGGTTATTAGATCATAATGATAGTTCATTAAAGGATCTGGAACTGTGCACTGAAGCTAATAGAGTTTTAATACAAAATGAGCACAGCTACAAGGAAAAGATAGACCTATTGAACAAACAGCTTAGAGAAACAGACGTAGTTGCCTTTAATCAAGCTAATGACATTAGGTACTATCTTAACTCCTTAGAGGACACTAAGAAGCAGAAAGCAGTTTTAGAAGTAGAAGTCAACTTCTTAAAACAAAAACTGCATGGTTGGACAAGCTCATCTCATATTGTCCAACACTTAGTGAGAGGGAGAAAGAACGGGGAGGGACTAGGATACAAAGTGGTTCCACCACCAGCTGAGACCTTGATGAACATCAAAAGTAAACCAATCAATAATAACCCCATCAAGGATCATGTGGTGACCACTCCTCTTGTTAGTGACCCAGATACCATAAGTAAATTAATTGCATTTGGCACTAAACAAAAGGAATCCACTTCAAAGGCAAAAGGAAAAATGCGTTGTGTTAACCTAGAAATATAGTTTGAAAAGGTTAATTTAAAGTCAGGTTCAGACAAGGTCAAATGAGAACCCAAAAAGACTATTAAACCTAATCAATCATACACATCATGTCAAAGTCCAGGTAAACAAGAAATAAAAGATGCAAAACAGGTAAAACAATTAAGTTTGTAAAACCCGACCATACATCTAACGAAGAAGTGTCTCAATCTAAAGAAAATAAGGTCAACCATGTGATACCTACATCTCCACAAAAACATATAAACCGTAAAGTTGAAAGCAGATCCTGGTACAATTATGGAGAGTACGGTCACATTGCGTCTCATTGTCCTTATTATCAGACACCGAGGAGGAAAGTTGAACTTTCTAGAACTTTTAAGAGGAACTCAGTGACACCTCCTAAAAGGGATAGTGAACCCATAGTTCAACCCATCAGCCAGTCGTCTGTTTATCATAAACAGGCCTTACACAAAGCTGGTCTATGGAAAAAAAATCCGCCTTAGCGTCTAAAAATGAGAACAAACATACATCTGAGCTTCCCTCAACCTCAGATGGTCAATGGGTTGAGTTTATGATATGTGATGCCTCAGCAAAACCCAAGCTAGTGAAGGCTTGGGTTCCTAAAATAAACTAAAGTTTTCATTGAATGTGCAGGGTGTTCGCTATAGTGCTGAGACTAACACGTGGATTGTAGATAGTGGAGCATCCAGGCACATGACGGGGGACAGAGCTCTCTTATCAAACATGAGACAAATCAAAGGAGGGCATGTTTGATTTGCTGGAAACAAAGGAGGGTACATCACAGCCCAATGAGAAGTGGGAAATCAGAAAGTTAAGTTTGACAAGGTAAACTATGTCCAACAATTATAGAATAACTTACTTCTGTTTCTCAAATATGTGATAAAGGCTTCAAAGAGTCTTTGACAAAAAGAAGTGCTACATTCTGAAGAAGGACTACGTGATCCCGGAGGATCGAGTTCTAATGTCAGCTTCAAGATATAATGATCTTTATATCCTGGATCTTTCAAAGGCCTCCACAATGAATCGTAAAGTTCAGTGCTTCTTGTCCAAAGCTACTAAAAAGGACTCCATCTCCTGGCATAGGAGAATGGGACACATAAATCCAAGGAAGATGAATCACTTGATCCAGAACGATCTAGTGAGGGGAGTGCACGTCAAAAACTTCCAACTCCCTGATTTCTGTGTTGCGTGCAGGAAGGGAAAACAGATAAGGAAGTCTCATAAGGAAAAGAAAGTTCATTCCATATAACTACTTCTTGAGCGTCTTCACATGGATCTGTTTGGTCCAGTCAATACAAGAAGCATTGCAGGTGACCTTTACTGCTATGTAGTTACTAATGACTACCCAAGATTCTCTTGGGTAATGTTTCTGAAGTCCAAATCAGAAACACTTGAATCCTTCAAGAAATTAGTAACTACACTGGAATCCCCATACAAGCTGAAAGTACGACAAGTGCGCTCAGACAACGAAACCGAGTTCAAGAATCAGTTGATGGAGGCCTACTGCAAGGAAAAGGGAATTGTGCATCATTTTACCTCTGCCTACACTCCTCAGATGAACGGTGTTGCTAAATGGAAGAATTGCAGCTTGATAGAGACCGCACGGACTATGCTAGCAGACTCGAACGGCCTATTCAATTCTTGAATGAGGCAGTTGCAAATGCATGTTATACGCTCAATCGAGTTCTGGTAGTTAAATGCCATGGAAAAACGTGCTATGAGTTACTAGAGCAACGTAAACCTAACTTAGAGTATCTCGAGCTGTTTGGCGCTCCATGCACCCTCCTGAAGAAGACTCAGGAGGGAAAATTTAGCGAGAAGGTAGATGATGGGATATTTCTAGGATACAAAATACCAAATAAGAGAGTTTACAACAACTCAACGGGTTAAGTAGAGGTGTGGTGTAATGTTGTTGTTCAAAGATACACCACACCACCTGCTGGAAAACGGCCTGCTTACTTCTTTGACTATGATGGATTCTTCAAGTCCTTCAACATACCTCTCTCCACTTCCGAAGATGAGTTGGCAAAAAAGATGTTGTATGATGTCTTGAACACACCGTCTCAAGATTCAACACCATTCGGTTCACAAAGACAATCATCTACCAACTCATGGGGAGCACCTGATGTGAGTGACTCTTCCTCTGATGAAGAAAATGTGGAAAATGATTAGAACAACCAGGATGAACAGGCTCCGACTACCACAAGTCCACAAGCATCTGATAGTGATGCTTCTGAGCCTTCTGAACCTTAGACTTCTATAGCCTCAGATCCAGAACCAAATGTTCACAATCTTGATTCTGAGGTGGTTGTTCCAACAACTCCCGGCTCACGTATAAACGTCTATCATCCTTTGGATAATGTCATAGGTGATGTGAGATCAGGAGTTCAGACCAGAAATCAGTTGTACTCAGCTGATTATGCCTCTGTGATGGAAAAGGGAAACCTTCATCATTGTGCGTATCATTGATTTATGTCTCAGTTTGAGCCAAAGTATGTTAGTGAAGCCCTGAATGATGAGGCATGGGTATGTGCCATGCAAGAAGAACTTCTTCAGTTCAAGAAGTTAGGTGTATGGACTCTAGTGGATAGACCTAAAGGGTTAAGGTCATTGGCACCAAATGGGTCTTGAAATGCAAGAAAGATGATCAAGGAGTGATCATCAGAAACAAGGATCGGTATGTACCTGTGGCAAGAATGGAAGCAATCTGCATCTTCCTTTCCTATGCATCGTATATGAAGATCAAAGTATATCAACTAGATGTGAAGAGTGCGTCCTTCATGTTGAGATCCGAGAAATAGTGTATGTCAGTCAAGCTGAGGGATTTGAGGATCTGTATCATCGGGACAGAGTTACAAACTTGACATGGTGCTATACGGTCTTCATCAAGCTCCAAGGGCCTCGTATGAGAAACTCTCGACACATCTTGTGAAACATGGTTTTCGCAGGGGAGTCATTGACTGTACACTGTTTATCAAGGAAAAAGATGGGGATTTATTGTTGGTACAAATCTATGTCGATGACATAATCTTGGTTCCAATAACGAATAAATATGTAAAGAGTTTGAGGCGGTAATGAAGGCGGAGTTTGAGATGAGTGCAATGGGATAGATGAAGTTCTGTCTCGGGTTACAGGTGGATCAGACACCAAATGGGATTTTCCTACATCAGACCAAGTATGTAGGTGATATTCTCAGTCGGTTTGACATGGAGAATGCTTCTACAGCTGGAACTCCACTTGCTACAAACCATGATGTAGCACCCGACGAGAATGGTGATCTGGTAGATGCCACTATGTACCGAGGGATGATTGGCTCTCTCATGTATCTCACTGCCTCACGACCGGATATCATGTATGCCACATGTTTGTGTTCATGATATCAAGCAAAGCCTAAAGTGAATCTAAAGGGTGTCAGTTATTTATCGTTATCTAAAGGGTGCACCCCTACTTCGGTTGTGGTATCCTCATGATGATGACTTTGAGCTTACTGCGTATAGCGACTTGGATTACGGTGGTTGCAAGATGAACTACAAGTCTACATCAGCAGGGTGTCAGTTATTTGGGAGAATATTAGTAACCTGGCAATGTAAGAAGCAGACCTCGGTTGCATTGTTAACCTGTGAAGCCGAATACGTTGCTACTACAAGTTTCTGTTCACAAATCATATGGATTCAACAGCAAATGCGAGATTACGGTTTGAAATTCTCTTCTACTCCTATCTTTGCTGATAACTATGCTGCAATTGCAATTAGTAAAAACCCTGTCCAACATCCAAAGACCAAACACATCGGGATTAAATATCACTTTATACGTGATTGCTTTGAAAAGAACTTAATCGATGTGGTAAAAACAAACACATATTTTCAATGCGTTAACCTAAAATGCTAATCCATGTGGTTAACGCATTGAAAATATGTGTTTATTTTTCAAGAAAAGGCATTGAAAGTTGGTCTTATTAAAACGCACTGTCAAAAGCCTTTTCTTGCTTTGAAAAACGTGGTTAATTAAAATTGGTCTTATTTTCTTGCTTATTAAAATCCTAAAATGCTAATCCATTACGGTTTTAAAATTTTAGGAGGGAGAATTGTTGCACCCTGAAAGGATCATACATGCCAACTCAATGGGTGAATTAATGATTGTACAGCTGGAATCCCACAAGCCAAGATGAAATGCGGATGAAGATCTGGCAAGAAAAATAACAAGTGTTATCTTCCGCATTAATTAATGTGCAAGACAAAACCCTTATGCGGACATGTGTTTACTCTTCCGCATTAATTAATACGGAAGACATAATACTAGTACTGAACAAGTTACTCTTCCGCATTGACTAATGCGGAATAACAAAAGAAGATGCGAACAAGATTTTGATCATCCGCATTGACAAGTGCGGATGACCAACCAAATGCGCACAAGTATTTGTTCATCCGCATTAACCAATACCGATGACCAACTTATTAATGCTGATGATCAAATGGAAATGTTGATCAAGATTATCTCATCCGCATTTGTCAATGCGGATAAACAAGCAGAGATGCGGATCAAGACGTAGACTAGTTTCTGATGTAATAGGTCAGGGGTAGTTTAGTCATTTTGTAAAGGCATCTTGTTTGCCTATAAATAGAATAGTTAACCTCGTACTGAGGTAATAGCTGATAGATAGAGAATTTTTGTTGTAGTTATTCTCTGTAACTTATCAACTTTCATATATCAATAGAAACAACATTTATGAGTAATTTTCTTGCTTGAATGTTCTTTGATTTTTTGTTTCCGCCACTCAATGATTGACTTGATTATCATATTTGATTCTCAGTAAGAATATCACTCTTACACAATCCCAGTCAATTGGTATCAGAGCTTTGGCTCTTGATTCTCATTCAGATCTGCGCACAAACTGAATAGAACTCGATTGATCTGATAATCAAGTTGCTTGTAGTGGATATTATCATCTCTACTTAGCAAACAACAAAAATACTCCTGTCAAACAGCAAGAACACTCATTCTGAACCTCAACAGAACTGCTTGAACAAGTTGGACTCATCAAACATAATCAGTCTTAAAATCAACCAAAATCTATACTTACACAAATCAACATGGATTCTAACAGTTACTCTAAATTAGGTCATACACCTAAACCTCCCATGCTTAAACACAAATCTAAGTTTAAACAATGGAGAATAGGGTTTAGAAATTATATCACAGGTGTAGATCCTGACTTTTGGATCTCAATATGTAAGGGTCCACATATTCATGTTACTCTATCAACAGCTCAAGCTGCGCTGTACAAGACTGCTAGAATACCAATTGAAGACTTAATTCTGGATGAAGATGACTATAAGAAAATCAAAATTGATCTTAAAGCATACTCTATTTTGACTCAAGAACTCAAAATGGATATGCTGAAAAGATTGGAAAAATATGGAACCGCTAAAGCTGTTTGGGATGCTCTCAAAATTATGTGTGAAGGTAGCAGTGAAGTTGCTGAAATTAACAAAGACAAGCTGGTCAATCAGTATGAAACCTTCCATCACACCAATGGAGAATCCATATCAAAACAACTGCACAGATTTGTACAGTTGGTCAATGACTTGGAAATTATGGGTGTTTCATACAACATTAAAGAACTTAACAAGAAAATGCTTCACAGTCTACCTGAAAGCTCGAAGCAAAATGTCACAATGTTGAAAAATACTCTTGATCTTGAGAGTACCACTCTAGACATTATGATAGCCAAGATTGAAGCTTTGGAACTTGATGAACGAAGCAGAATTCTGAGTGGGCCAAGAGTGATTGAAGCCTACAAGTTCCCTTCAGAATCACGTTCTGTTGAAAATGCTTTCATCACAGAGGAAGATGACTTCATCCCATCAAGAGATCAAATGAACAATGTTGGGTGCATTGCATCTCCACCATTCAATCACCAGTCAACTTCAGCTCAAGCACCAAAAGTCTCCACTGCACCTCCAATCTCTTGAGAAGACTTAAAATCAGAAGAGCAAAAGGCAACTTACAATGCATTTATTGCAATTTTTGAAGCATATCTTGTGGGCAGACTCACTTCTGCCCATCTAATACAGGAAGATTTAAAAGAATAAGATCCAGATGATGTTGAGGAGATGGATCTACAGTGGCAAATGGCAATGATGGACATGAGAGCAAAGAAATTCTTCAGAAAAGGAAGAAAGTTAAGCCTGAATGAGAACACAAAACTTGGGTATAACAAATCCAATGTAAAATGCTTCAACTGTGGCATGACTGGCCATTTCTCAAGAGAGTGCAATGCTCCTAAAACAAACAACCATTCAAGGAACTCTCCTGGTCAATCATCATCACAGCCCAATTCAAGCTATCACTCAAACAATCAACAACAGCAGTACCATCATTGTCATCATCAACAAACATACCAGAATCAACCACATCTAACAAATCAAGCCCATGCACGCAGTCAGCCTTCTGAAGGTACGAATGAAAGGGCACGATTGAGTCAGAATGATCCATTCGAGCGAATGGAAGGGGGCGAATGAATCAGTCGACCGACTAAGACTCAGTCGGTTTACTAAATGTGCGAATGAAAGGGCACGATTGAGTCGGTCAATCGACTGAACCTGAGTCGGTCAACTGCATGCGACTGACGGGGCCAATCGCACGATTAAGACTCAGTCGCCCGAATGAACTGAGCTAATGAGGCCAGTGGGCCGATTGAGCTCAGTTTCAGTATTTAAAGGGCCACAGTCGATCGCATTTTACTCATCACTCCCAATCGCTCCCAAATCGTATTTCTTCCCGTTACTCTGCCAAAATTTCTCTAGACCTTGTTTTCATATTGCTGTTGATATTCTAACGTTCATTGACTTATATACAAGTAGATGGCATTGATATCGCACCGAAAACAGAAGGAATGGAACCCTAATTTGGTGATATTCGAATGAAAACAAGAAATGGACTATAAATGACCTAATGACCAACCTAAACTATGCAAAATGTTAAAATTAAGTTTAATAGGTTATTAGTGACTAAATGGCGAGTCTATTGAACCGGTAACCCATGTTTTGGCAAGATTCAAACAGCAGGCGACTGAATAGTGGGACAGGCAACTGGTCATCCGGATGAACTCTAATCGCACAATTGAAACTTGCGATTGGGTCAATCGGCCGAATGAACCATGCGAATGAGCTCAGCCGGTCGACTAAACCAATCGCAGACTTAGTCAGCAGATTGAACTCAGTCGCATGTCTCATTCACCCGAACGAGCTCAGTCGCATGAAAGAACAACTGACTGACTTCAGTCGCATGATTCATTCGCATGAATGAATCAGAATGAATTTAAACATTACACTTAGGACTGAATTTTGATGTATTATGTACTAATGGTTTTGTGTCTTGTGTTTCAGGAAAATGGCTGATAGATGGTCCATTAATCCAAAGCACAACATATGTGCTCACTTGGATCATACTACTCGGAACGGGGCCGAGTTCACAGAGATTATAGCTTTCCTTAGACGTTCCCGGATACATAAGGCTATATCTACACCTTGCACGCCCTACAGGTCATTACACCAGGCATTCTGGGAGAATGCCTCAGTTGATCGCTCTCGTGAGCCGTACAGTATACGGAGCTCCATTCTGGGTCATGATATCGAGGTTACTGCTGCTGATATCCAGAGAGTTCTTGAGTTTGGGGACGATACGAATCACCCCACCGGGTTACATCCACTGATTGTGAGAGGCTGCTTCCTTGGGATCAAGTACGCTGGGGACATAAACTCGGGTGTGCTCAACAAGAGCAACCTGTGCTCCCAGTACAAGTACTTGGCGCATGTGATCCTAAAGTGCATTGCTTCGAGGAGGGCTGGGTTCGATGATCTATCAGACCAGATTCAGAATGCCAACGTGGCACTGGTGCTGAACCATCCTTTCAGCTTTTCGAGTATGATCTTCTCTTATTTGGTGGAGAACCTGGAGGCAAAGGGGAAGGAAGGATTTTGTATGTACCCCAGGTTTCTACAGCTGATCTTCAACAAGAAGCTGCCACTTCTTCCCAAGGAGAGTCATGATGTAGTTGCTTTGGAGATTATGGATGACACGACCTTGGGTCGGATGAGGGTGTATAGGGGCAAGCAAGTGAAGCCCCAGGTGAAGAGGTTGATTGGCCATTTGGCCAACGAGAGATATGTGGCGCCAGGGAGACGCAAATGGCGTCATGATGACAGTGATTCTGACGACGAGAGGCTACTGCTCCTAGAGCATGACTCGGATGATGACGACAGTGGGGACGCTGGGGATGATATGCCTACTCGTCGAGAGGCTCAGTTTCTGATGTTATACCTCCAGTGTCCGCCCCAGCTGGAGACATAGCCGAGTCTGCTAGTTTCCATCAGGATTTTGGTCCTGCTGAGGAAGAAGAGGAGTCAGAAGAGGAGCCGTTGACACGTACTGTGGGAAGCAAGGTTGTTCCCACAGAACATGGGCTAAGGGCGGTTGGTGAACACCCAAGAGACTCAGGAGAGATAGCCACTGATCCGAGTTATGCACCGGAGTCAGCTAGCGGGGTTATAGGGGGAGCATCCACCTCAACGGGAACGAGGAGGAAAAGGATGGCTTAGCCCCATGGTCAGAAGAAGAAGAAAAGATGACTCACCTTCGTTACCATCACAGCCACCACATCTGTCACCACCACCACCACTTCCACAGCCACACCATCCACCACCACAGCCACCACAGCCACACCATCCACCACCACAGCCACCACAGCCACCACAGGCACACCATCCACCACCACAGCCACCACAACCACCACAGCTACTACTACCACCACCACACCTCAGAGCCATGAGATAGCCCAACTCCAAGCACATAGTGTCACATCAAACAAGAAGATAGAGGAGTTGGAGGAGGCGAAGAAGACGATCATGTTAAAGCTAAAATGATCTAAGGAGGAGCCCTTGAAGATCAAAGAGGGAGACGGAGATGATGGTGATAATGATGATGAAGTTGATGATGAGGAGGATGAGGGGACAGAAGAAGAAACGACAGAGGAGAAAGATGATGATGATGATACAGCAGGAGGAGATACAGTTGCATCGGCCTCTACTTCAGGTCAAGAGAGGAGGTCCAAGAACAGACAAGACCAACCAGCTCCTTCCTCTGCTCCACCAAGTGACGAGACGATGATACAGGACAAAAGTAAAGATTAGATGTTTATGTATTTAATTACTTTTGTATTTGAATCATGTATTGAAACCTATGTATTCAATGTTTAAATTAAGTTTAATGCATTTCTGTTTTGATTAATCACTAATGGTTGATATGTTGAATGTGTAAATCAAACAGATCCAAATTAGCAAAGGGATGAGTTTGATGTTGCTCCCCTTCAGCAGGTCAAGACTCAGCTAACAATGATTCTTGATCTGCAAGGGATCGTAAGGAGGTCGGTGAGTTATACCCCTGAAGAAGGGGAAATAATTCACGACCTATCAAATGAGCAACTCGCAGAGATCTTGAAGCTCAATCCAGATGAGATAGTGAAGGATGCTCCGACATGCGACTCGGCCAGTGATAAAGAGCTCAACGATGTTGATGAAATCGAGATTGAAGATGTCACTGCCGAGCACTACCCTCAGTACGCTGATAATAAGGGAAACGTGGTCCTCAATCTAGGTGAATCCCTCATCAGCGATACTTTTGAGGTGTTAAACAAGATGGAGCAAGAGTCGAAGAAAGTAGAGGAAATGGCCCAAGCCTTAAATGATGATGTCGATATCTGAAAGGCTGAGTGGGTTGCGTGTTTTGAAGAAGTTAGAGCCCAACGCGCTGCATCAAAACAGGATGCCTACACCAAACTTTACAGAGTCAAGAAACATCCTAAGGTGACTGGCAGGATCATAGCGTGGGTGTATTTTGAGGATCTTAACGTATATGCAGTTAAGAGGGAAAAGGGCATAGAGTACTTTAGATTCCCACATGATCTGAAGACTCTACTAGGTTGTTAGGTCAACCAGTTGTCCAAACTAAAGCTTTTGTATGCTGACCCGAGGAAGATGTCAGGCTGGTTCGAGGCTGCCCTAAAGAAGGAGTACCACACTAGGTGGGTTAACTTCAAACCCCAACAACCTACAAGGTATATCAGAAGGTTTGAGGTTAAGGCCATTACTGGAAAGCCGAAGATAGTGTTGAAGTGGAGTCCTCCGCGCACAATGTCAAGAATCCCACTCAGGGAAATGCCACAGGACTTCACTCCACACTTTAAGTGGTGGTACTACGATTGGAGAACAGTAGAAGCGGTCATAGTCCTAAACAAAGAGGACCAAATGGATACGATCAGGGTATTCGACCCAATGTGGCTTACCAACTTGTCAGCAAATGATGTCTACACGCTATACAAGTGGCCACTGTTCTTTGATACGCAAGATATTGAACAAGCCCTCCAGTTCGAAAATGTCATAAGACTCTTCTTCGCATTTGAGATTCACGCGGGAGTCACAAAAGAGGACAAGTACAAGAAATATGAGGAGGTGATGCATAAAACAAGACATTAGAGAGATCTAGGTCCAAAGGGGAGTTTGTTGATACATGTATGTCCATAGATCATGATATAAAATGTAATAGATCTTGTTTATCTGATTCTGATGTAATTTGATATGATTAATGAAATGATATTGATTGTTTGTGATTTGTAATGACTAATATTTCATCAATGAGTCGATATTGAATTGGTTAATTAGGTTAGTGATTGTTTGAATGGTTACACATAATGTTTATTAATTAATACATTCAAACTTAACATAATGAAGTTCTCATGTGAATGGCCCATGCAAATGGACCACACACATGAGTAACTTCATACGATTGACTCAGTCGCACGACTGAACCAGGAGACTGGATCAGTCGTATGATTGACACATAAGATTGGCTCAGTCGCACGACTGAACACTCAGTCGTGCGGATGGATCAACCGCATGGTTCAATCGCATGACTGAACCATACTTATGGTCCAGTCGCCCGAATGAACAATACTAACCTATAAATACAATCCAATTCGTGGAAAAACGTAAGCATTCATTCTATTACGACTCCAGACGTACCCTAGCCGTCCAGAAGCCTCCCAATTCGTTCTCCAAGTTCATAAAACACATTAGATTGATTCCAAATCGATTTCTAACGTTAGTTTCAATTCTTTATTGATTCTTCGTGTGTTCTCACTCATTGGATCGCCAATCAAATAGGATTCCGCACTATTTGATTTGGTTTACATGCTAATCACTATGTATTTTGTTCAAATACAAGGTCCTAACACAGCAGAATATACTTCTTTAAACATGTTAAAGTTTTTGAAAATTACCATTATCATGTGAAAACCAACAAACCCATAGACAAAAGGATCTTTATTATGTGAAAAGCAAGCATACAATATGAACAAGAACACCCAAAAACATGACATTATCATACCATAATACTACCTTTCTGGATGCTGTCAAAAACGACCAAAGAGAAGGCAGAAATGAGTCTGAAAAGGGCCAAGACATCAAGGGTAGAAGTCCTCAAGTGTCCATACCCACAAGCCTCTAAGCAAACATCATGGTTGCTAGGATTTCAAGCACCAAAAACGCCCAAGGCCTGCTGAAAACCATTTTCAGCGTGGGAACTTTGGAGAAGAGACGAAATCCTTTTTCCTTTCTTGTACAAATGAAGGAGCATAACTTGAGTCATGAGAGGACCCAAGAAATGACCAAAAGGAGTTCTAAAACACCTTCTTCAGTTGTGAAAATAGAGAGCATATGGAGTTTTCTCTAGAAGTTCATTTGTGCAAATAAGAGAGATAGGAAGTTGAGACTTGCACTCAACCACTATCATAATAAGTGTACCTTTTCAAGACAAATGGGTAAGGCCATACAACCTAAAGGGGCCGAAAATCTGGATTCAAAACCACATTCCCTCCTATTTGAATTACTTTGTAACACATTAGAAGTGGTGAGGTCATGTTACATATTTAAAAGGTGTGTACAAATTATATAACTAAGCCTTTTAGTTAAATAACATAAGTATACATTATAATGTGATTAGTTAATTGATAAGATATATAATTAACCTCTTTATATAACTCATACAATCTAAAATAATTAAAACAACTAACACATTAAGATCTTAACATATTATATAATGAAACCCTTTTGATTATATAACACAAGTACATATTATTTGTTGTTATTTAACCATTTAAATAATAATGTAAATAATAATAATTCATGAACAAATTATCTATATAATTTGTTCTAACTCTCATTTCTTTGAATTAGAAAACCCATTTTCTAATTAGGTGCATATATTTAATTGCATGATCATATCATCAATCAAATATTTATTGGTGTTTGCTAAGCTTGTTATTGGGTATGACCCGACTTGGATCACGACGTACTAACCATATCAATGTTCTATGTGTCTTGGGCATACTGGATCCAACAATCTCCCACTTGCACAAGATTCATAAAGGATTGATGCAAGTAGGAAATACCGCCTAACAACGGTTTACTACCCTTAATATGCATGACTTAAAACCCATTCAATAATATCATCCCTTTCCAGTTCCAAACTTGAAATGATTTAGGTGAATCAATCATCTATCCTTTTGTTACAGATGTCCTGTCAAACCCAAGGACACCATATGATCATTCCTTGTTGATTTAACTTAATCAGGCCCTAGACATCATGCTCTCAACGAATAAGAGGAACAAATCCCATCTTGACTGCATACGTTTCTCACAATCACCTTGTGTCACACCTGAACATAGCCTTATGTACTGTCCATTATTTCAGAACAGTGAAGAACTATCTCAAGGTATAACATTTGGTGAATATCAAAACCCAATATGCATCTCAGGTGTGAGGATACTAAATGATATTTGCCTTTACTCAAAATTACTTATGATCAAGCAAAGAGATTCTATGTAGTAAAATTTGAGACGCGGGACAGTCCAATATTTGCATCCCACAAATATCTATGAACCTTGATAGCAACCAATTGCTTTATATTCATACCTTATGAATATCTACCAATCCATGTTCATAATAGTCTTACATTCATATTTGTTCCCACAAATATGACCGAGTACGGACATTTAGAATAATAACATATTCATGGATGTAAACATGCTAAAAAGGAACATAACTCAAATATATAAAAGAGTTAAATATTAAAATTGTTCCACATTTTATATGCTAAACAGATTAATTCCAATCACTAGAATATTGAAGTCCTAAGGCACAAGTATGACCCTCATACTTTGCCCTCACAAGGAGCTTCGTGAGTGGATCCGCAATGTTTTGATCTTTACGAACTTTATGAATACATATCTTTACCCTTTTTCAACTCCATCCCTTATGATGTTGAATCTCCGCTCAAGGTGTTTAGTCTTTTGATGAGTACGGGGTTCCTTGATTTGAGCAATCGCACCCACGTAATTACCAAAGATTTCTAGGGGACTTGAATGGTAGAGACCACCCCTAGATAAGCAATGGACAAACTTATCCAAGCAGCTTCCCAAGCTGCCAATGAAGCGGCTATGTATTCGGATTTGTAGTGAACAATGCTACCGTGTCCTGCTTTGAACCTTTCAAGGACACTTCTCCTCCATTCATAATGGAAGTATACCCCGATTGTGATCGAGAATCATCTCGATCAGTTTTGGAAGCCTTCACCCGTGTAACCCTTTACAACGACTTCGTCTTCAATAGATCCGTATATTAGAAACATATCCTTAGTCCTACTAAGGTATTTCAATATACTTTTAACAGCCATCCAATGGTTATTTCTATTGGTATCTACTTTGTCATACTTAATAAGCATGACTCGTCCGGTCTAGTGCATATCATCACACAAATGATGGATGCTATAGCAGATGCGTATGGGATATCCTTCATTTGATTTTGCTCATCCTATGAGCTTGGACATTGAGACGTAGTCAACATTGTCCCTCTTTGAATAGGTACCATACCTTTCTAAGAGTTTTCCATCTTGAACCTTTTCAAGATTTTATCAATATATGCACTTTGGTTTAACCCTATCAACCACCTCGATCTATCCTTATAGATCCTTATTCCAAAATATGCGTGGCTTAAATGAGATCATATATGAAAAACATCTTCCAATGTAGGTTTTAACACCTTCCAAGGTTGGAATATTATTTCCAAATAGTAGTATGTCATCAACATACAATTCCAAAAAATGTAACTATGCTCCCACTAGCATTCTTATATACACAAACTTCTCGATGCTCGTTTCAATCCACAGATTGATCACTTTAACTTATATACTTTATTAGGATGTCATGGATCGACAAAACCATCATGCTAAACTATATGGACAGTCTCTTCGAGATGTTCATTAAGAAAAGCGGTTTTGACATCCAATTGCCAAAACTCATATTCAGAATATGCAGTTATGGCACATAATATCCTAATCGACTTTAGCGTTGCCATGGGCGTAAGAGTTTCATCATAATCAACAAATGAGTTTGATGGAAACCTTATGCTATAAGTCTTGACTTATAAGTATTCAAGTCTCCATGTATATCTATTTTCATCTTGAAAACCACTTGTATCCAACCGGTTTGGAGTTAAGTACAGGGTCAACCAATTCCCAAACTTGGTTGTTATACATGGATTGCCTCCTTACGTTCATGCCTCCTTATGTTTATTATTCTAAATGTCCGTAGTCGGTCATATTTGTGGGAACAAATATGAATGTAAGACTATTATGAACATGGATTGGTATATATTCATAAGGTATGAATATAGAGCAATTGGTTGCTATCAAGGTTCATAGATATTTGTGTGATGCAAATATTGGACTGACCCGCGTCTCAAATTTTACTACATAGAATCTCTTTGATTGGTCATGAGTAATTTTGAGTAAAGGCAAATATCATTTAGTATCCTCACACCTGAGATGCATATTAGCTTTTGATATTCACCAAATGTTATACCTTGAGATAGTTCTTCATTGTTCTGAAATAATGGACAGTACATAAGGCTATGTTCAGGTGTGACACAAGCTGATTGTGAGAAACGTATGCTGTCAAGATGGGATTTGTTCCTCTTATTCGTTGAGAGCAAGATGTCTAGGGCCTGATTAAGTTAAATCAACAAGGAATGATCATTCTGTGTCCTTGGATTTAACAGGACATCTGTAACAAAAGGATAGATGATCGATTCACCTAAATCACTTCAAGTTTGGAACTTGAAAGGGATGATGTTATTGAATGGCTTTTATGTCATGCGTATTAAGGGTAGTAAACTGTTGTTAGGCGGTATTTACTGCTTGCATCAATCCTCTATGAAACTTGTGCAAGTGGGAGATTGTTGGATCCTGTATGCCCAAGACACATAGAACATTGATGTGGTTAGTACGTCATGATCCAAGTCAGGTCATACCTAATAACAAGCTTAGCAAACACCAATAAATATTTGATTGACGATATGATCATGCAATTAAACATGTTATATATAAAACCCTTTTGATTATATAACATACGTACATATATTATTTGTTGTTATTTAACCATTTAAATAACAATGTAAATAATAAAATTCATGAAAAAATTATCCATTAATTTGTTCTATATCTCATTTCTTTAAATTAGAAAACCCATTTTCTAATTAGGTGCATATATTAATTGCAAGATCATATCAACAATCAAATATTATTGGTGTTTGCAAAGCTTGTTATTGGGTATGACCCGACATGGATCATGACGTACTAACCACATTAATGTTCTATGTGTCTTGGGCATACAGGATCCAACAATTCGGTGGAGATTCAGAAGGTGGTAGGATTACAGGAGAAGGATCTATGACAAATGGGATGCTAAGCTTTGACAGAGTGAATTACTGTGAACAACTGAAGTTCAATCTGCTAAGCGTGTATCAGACCTGCGACAAAAATATTCCACTCACTTTACACACACTCACTGCTACATTCTGAACCTAGATTTCAGATTCCTGAAGAATGGGTTGTCTTAAAGACTCCAAGGAAGAGTAAAACATATGTCTAAACCTGTGTTCTGCATCACCTAAGGAAGAAACATATCTTTTGTCTAAAGCATCATTTGATGAGTCACAGCTTTGGCATAGACGTTTGGGGCACACTACTTTAAAAATATGAACAAGTTAGTCAAAGGAAACCATGTTATTGGTCTTCCTAAAAAGAATTCAATTTTATTGATCAATGCTCAGCGTGCCTCAAAGGAAAACAACACAAATCGTCTCACAAAACCAAGCTGTGAACACTAACAATGCTCCACTGAAGTTACTTCACATGGATCTATTTGGACCAACTTATGTAATGAGTATAGGAAAGAAACAATATTGTTTAGTGATTATTGATGACTTTTCTCGATTCACATGGGTGTTCTTCCTAGTTCATAAAAATGAAGCATCCCAAATCATTCAAGAATTTATCACTAAAATTAAAAATCAACTTGATCTCAAAGTCAAAATAATAAAAAGTGATAATGGTACAGAGTTCAAAAATGAAAATATGAGTTCCTTTTGTGCAACCAAAGGCATTGCCCATCAATTTAGTGCAGCTAGAACTCCTCAACAGAATGGGGTAGCTGAAATACGAGATAGAACACTAATTGAAGCAGCAAGAACTATGCTAGCCGATGCTAAACTGCCAACCACCTTCTGGGCAGAAGCAGTTAACACATCGTGCTTTGTGCAAAATCGAACTCTGATTGTTAAAGAAAGTAACATGACACCTTATGAACTGATATTTCATAGGAACCCATTTATTGGATTCCTCAAATCATTTGGTTGTCCAGTCTCAATATTAAACACCCTTGATCATTTGGGAAAATTTTCATCTATGTCTGATGAAGGATTTTTTGTAAGTTATTCTTCCGTCTCAAAAGCTTATATTGACACTTTTACTAAATCATTTGACCAGTTTCACTTGTCTGAAGCAGGAAATATACATTCAGGTGATACTTCATCAACTATAGAAAGAAGAGAAAATTATCCATTGATTCCACCTACATCTGATGAACATATGAATGAAGATGTTCCTATTCAAGTTGATCCCATGAGACACTTGTCACAAAACCTTAGTGTTTCTTCTGAAGAAGGTCCCAGCCGGGTACCATCTCACTCAGATGACTTGTCACATGAGATCAGAAATCAAAAATAGGCTTCTCATCCAGATGAAACTCAAGTACGTCAAATAATGCAAGCAACCTCAGTGCTACTGAAGATGTAGCAGTTACTGAAACAGAAGTTGACGATCTTCATAATTCAACAACAATACAAGATGATTGTGCCTCTGACCATAATGAACTGAATGTCTCCAATCTTCATGTAACTATTGCTGGTGACACCATTCCAACCACAAGAATACACAAGAATCAATCAATTGAAACCATTATTGGTGATCTTAATAAGAGGGTGACAAGAAGCAACTCCAGTATTGCAAACATCTGTTTGTTCTCCTGCTTTCTATGTCAAACGATACCCAAAAACATCACAGAGGCGTTTCAAGGCAATAGTTGGATTGAAGCAATGCAGGAAGAATTGCACCAATTCAAGAAGCAAGAAGTATGGAAGCTGGTAGATCTTCCCGAAGGACAATACCCTATCGGTACCAAATGGTTGTACAGGAACAAGACTGATGATAGAGGGATAGTCATCAGAAATAAAGCAAGACTAGTGGCACAGGGATATACTTAGGAAGAAGGAATTGACTATGACAAAGTGTTTGCTCTTGTTGCCAGACTAAAAGCAATCAGAATCTTTCTTGCATATTTTGCATCCATGAATTTACTGTTTATCAAATGGATGTAAAGTGTGCCTTCTTGTATGGAAAGATTGCTGAAGAAGTCTATATAAGTCAACCACCTGGCTTTGAAGATCCAGATTTCCCTCACAGAATGTACAAGCTTACCAAAGCTCTGTATGGTCTTCATCAAGCTCCAAGAAAGTGGTATGAGACTCTATCATCCTTTCTTCTTGAACATGGGTATGAAAGAGGAAAGATTGATCAGACTCTCTTCAGAAGAATAAGAGGAAAAGACATGCTGTTAGTCCAGATCTATGTGGATGACATTATATTTGGCTCCACAAACAAGCAACTCTGCAAAGAATATGAAGATCTTATGCATTCAAAGATCCAAATGAGTGCTATAGGGAACTCACATTCTTTCTAGGGGTGCAAGTCCCGCAAACAGCACATGGAATCTTCATCAATCAATCAAAATATGTAGAAACCATGCTGAAGAAATTCCACTTTGCTGACTGTCAGTCTATTAGAACTCCTGTCGGTACTAAAGTGAAGATTGGACCTGACCCTGAAGGAAAATCAGTGGACCAAACTCACTATTGATCAATGATAGGTTCACTTAAGTATCTAACAGTCAGTAGCCCTGACCTTATGTTTGGTGTTTGTGTGTGTGCTAGATATCAAGCTCATCCAAAAGAATCACATGTGAACGCAGTCAAGAGGATATTTAGATATATGAAGGGCAAACCAGCTCTCCAATTATGGTATCCAACGGAAGGAAAATTTAATCTCTATGCCTACACAGATAGTGATTATGGAGGATGCAACTTCAATAGAAAATCCACTTCTGGCGGTTGTCAATTTCTCGATCCCAGACTAGTATCCTGGCAATGCAAGAAGCAGACAAATGTGTCTGTGTCCACAGCTGAAGCTGAGTATATTGATGCTTTAGCATGTTGCTCTCAAGTTCTCTGGATTCAAAACCACATGCTTTATTATGGTTTTAAAATTTTGCATACACCAATTTCTATTGACAACACAGCTGTTGTTTTTATAACTAATAATCCAGTTCAGCACTCAAAAACAAAACATACTGAAATTAAATATCATTTTGAGAGACTGTGCTGAAAAAGGTTTAATCAAATTGATTCAAGTACCAAGTGAAAATCAATTAGCTGATTTGGCATTTCAACCTAATAGGTTTGAATTTCTGGTTCAGTCAAATGGCATGATTAACCTTGAGTAAAAACTATGAAAAACATAAAAAAACAATTTAAAACATCAGAAAACCCACAAAGAAAATCAAGTTTTAGGAAGAAAAAAAGTTAGGAAATGATATAATTACAGTCCTTATATCATTCACTGTGCTTAATTTCAAAATGTAAAAGACTGAAATGACTTACCAGATATGTTGGTAGGCTCAACTTGGAAGACAAGATACATGAAGTGATGAATTAAAAACATATTCAATTGTGAAACACTTATCACAAAGTACAGGTATGTATTGGCTTATGTGAATGCATGTGTCTGTAGTAGCCTAAACACACCAGGTAATGATACTTTATGAATCTCTTTCACCACATCATGTTTCATCTTTGTTTTGCTGAGCAATGACCTAATGAAACTTGCACATAGTGCAGATGTCATGATCCAAAAGATTCCCAATGTAGAACACATCCAAAATTGTATGAATCAACAAAGTAATGCATTTCAAGTGAATGAACAAAAGAATCCTATCATGGATCACCTTCCAAAGTGAAGTGAAAAGAATCCCAACGAGGATCACCATGAGAAAGGATCAAATTAAATGAATCCTAATAAGGATAAGTGAAAATGAGATTTCATGACTTAAATAACCTGGTAAGAAATGTTGTGAAAACGTTCTACCATGCATTGTATAAGGAGGGTTGATCATTTCATGCTTATGTGTGTAAGGTACACATTGAATAATAAATCAACCAAAACATGATAAAAGTCATTTGCATCAAAATATCAACCAGTATGAGTTTAAGAGGACAAACATACCTTCAATCTTCAAGTTCATAATCATGTCCATTTAATCATAAAGGTTGCACATGTGTAATGTAAGATTGATATGATCCCAACAAAGAGATTTTTCTCTTCATCAATCAAAATAATATTCAAAACTTTTAAATCTTTAAAGTTTCTCTCCAAATGTATACATAATCTTTAGGGGGAGTAATTTAAAAGGTTTGAGTAAGTCAAAAAATTTTTTATTAACTTCAATTTGAAAACCAAACCAAAAAGAGTTTTAGTTGGTGTTGTTGCAATAAGTTTTACCATTATATCTCGGCTTATGCAGATTCTTAGAAGCATGATAAGCCCAAGATCTGTCAAAATTGGGAAACTTGTATTAGTTAAAAATTAAATGTGGACATAATAAAATTAAGAAACAAAACTTCCGCACTAGTAACAGTAGACTAATGCGGACAGTCAGTCAAAAACTAAACCTTCCGCATTAGCCACAGTCACAAATGCGGATGACCAAAAGAAGTCAAATTCGGACTGTCAATGTCAAAAGTTTGTCTTCCGATTTGCTACAGTAACAAATGCGGATGATCAAAATTAAACAATTAACCTTCAGCATTGCTATAGTGTTGACTGTATTTGCTTGTAAACTTATAAAATTTCTCAAATTGTATTGTTTGACTATTTAAAGGAATTCAAACGGGTCATTTAATAATTTCCAAATTTGAGGGAACTTATAGTGAGACGAGCGCAAACCTATAGTACACCACCTTCAATCATCATCATCATCACAAACATTCAAAGATTTTGTTGTGTTTCATCTTTAAACATTCTTGTCATCGATTCAGAACCACAGTCGTTCGAAGATAAGGTATAACTTCAACAGATTTTGAACCAAAACTAAGTCTCGGAATGTTACCCTAAATTAAACAATGAACCATAAAATTATTGAAGAACACCAAAATCAAACTAATTAATGTGATGTAATACACATTTTCGATCTCAATAAACATATAAATTGATAGGAATTCAACTGATGTTGTAAACCATGATAATCATGTTTACTGCAAAAAATAGAGCAAAGTGAAAAAGAAAATTGTGTAACAAATCAAAGTCACATTAACAAATCAAAGCAATGTTAAAGTCAAAATTGTTAACTAACACACATGTCTCTTGTGCAGATTACATGGCAAACCTTACATGGACCAAGCTCCATAACTCAGCGGTTATCTAAACCCTGATGTGCCTGAAGCCGAAGGTCTCACAGATATGATAAGATTCTTATCTACCACAAGGGTAGCATATGCCATGACAGTAAGACCAACAATCTACGAGAATCCCATCAGGTCATTCTGGGAATCAGCTGAAGTGGTTGAAGAGGATGGAGCGAAAATTCTAACCGGGAGAATCAACAATGAACTCACTCTAAGGATCATAGAAGAATTAGTTAGAAAATATCTGTAATTCAATGATAATGCAGATGATCCTCTTGAATTGGATGATGAGGAAATAACCACATTTTTCTTTGAAATTGGTTATGAAGGGAGTTATGAAGCAAAACAAATAGTCAAAGGATTAGTGGATCTGCCTTGGAGATTCCTAATTCATATGTTCCAACATTGTCTGTCTAAAAGGAAAACAGGATGGAATGACATTCCAGTACTCACATCTTCTGCAATCTATGCTCTCTGCACCAACAGAAGGTTTAACATGCCTGCATATGGATTCAATGGCCTAATCTCCAACATTCAAGAGGGGTTGAGATACAAGTTTCTAATGTACCCTAGATTTATTCAATGTCTAATCAATGAATTATTTCATGACATTGTTAATGAAGGACCTGTACTTAACATTCCGCATTATGATGCAAGATCCTATAAGTACATCAAGAAGAAGGACCCAAGGAACTTTTACAGTGGTGCCCCTTCACCTCTTCTTCCTTGATGCTTCAACAAATACGTCAAGCTGGTCAAGCACAACCACCTCCACACCAATAGCTCAACCAACTCCACAACCATCACCAATACCATCACCAATACCATCCCTAATACCATCTCCAACAATCCCCAATACCATCACCAATACCATCCCCAATACCATCTCCAATACAATCCCTAATACCATCACCAATACCATCACCAATGCCATCATGACAACAAATACCACAACCCTTTACACAACCACCTCTTCAAACATTACCTCAACCATCATCACTTTCAACTCCACAACCAACACCACCAATGACCACTCAACCTACACATATATCACCACATCAATCTCCAATATCACCACACCAATCACCTAGTTCTCTTTACCAACCTTTACCATCATCCCTTGATCACCCTGCTGGAACAGAAGGATCAACAAGTGCATCCAAATCATCCAAATCATCTTCTGATGAGGAGGATCATCATGATCAAACCAAAGCTATAAAAGACCTTGTGAGGCTGATCCTTCAGAGAGCTATGCTTAATCCAACATCAACAGACCTGATGAAAAAGATGAATTAATATCTGAGTTGTTACTCAAAGTGGAAAGGATGGAAAGAACTTTAAACAGGAGAGCAGGAATCATAAATGGCAGAATCTTGGAACTGGATGAGAAAGAATGTGAATTGAAAGATCTTAAAGAGAAATATGTAGTTGAACGAAAAGAACAAGATAAAGAGATTGAGAATTTAAAAGCTGCACTGAAACACTCAAGAAAAGAAGTGAGTGGACATATAGATACTCTTGAAATACAAACTATTGCAATGGAGGAACAAGAAATCATCATAGAAGAACAAGCTGATCTCATCTCAACACTTGAAAAGGAAATTGAGAGCAAGAAAAAAAGAATATCCGAGCTTGAAATGATGATAAAAAAACTAAAGTGAAGGATGATGATGAGAAACAAAAACAAGAAAAGGTTGATCATGAGGACAACAATTTAATAGATGAGAATGAAGAAGAAGTAGATGATGAAGGTCAAACTGAGATCAAAGACCAAAGCCAAGACATGGTAGTGTATTCTGGAAACATGGTTATTCAGACTCTGAAAAAGGTGAATTTGAAGAACTCTTCGGTGCTTTGGATAGTTTTGCATCTGAACATTCAGCATTGATGATGATTTATGGGAATTCATAAACAATCAAAGAACTGAGGCAGAGCCTATTGTCTTTATTCCAAATCACCAGTGCCTTTGGAAAAGGAATTAACTCTGCAAATTGTCTCTGCTATATCATTAACTAAAGAACAAAAAGAAGAACTCAAAGAAAGATATGAACAAGAAAGTAAAGAAGAAACTGAAACTGAACAGAAAGAAAATGAGAAAAGTAAAATGAAGGATCAAGAGCCAAGTACACCTGAACATGTCCCTGAGCCAAAAGAACAAACTGAACCTCTAGCCCTCAACTTCAAACTTACTCACGAAAGAGGAAGTATCTAGCTGAAAAAGCTAAAGGCAAGAGACCAATAATTGAAGAAGAACCAGCAAAGAACAACAAGATGACCCAAGAAGTTTAGCAGCAATTGCTGAATTTTTGGAAGAACATGAGCAGGCCAAAGCTCAGTTGAAAACGTTGGCTAGAGCAATTGATTTAGAAGAAGGAGAAATTGCTGATAAATATGAAATTAAAAAGGATGTTATCATGGACAGTCCTATTAAAGAAGAACAATCAGTGGAAGACATGGTAACCAAAGCTCAAACTGATGACTTGATGATTAAAGCCATGTTTTTAATTAATCAAGGCTATGATCCACATGAAGTATTGGGATGACTTATGAAAGAATGAAAGAGGAGGAAGAGAAAGTGAAATTGTTGCTTGATCCAACAATAGACACTGAATATGAGAAGACAATGACAAAGGATACTCCAAAACATAAAACTCATCCTTGAAGAAATCTACAAGGTATGAAATTCTACTGCCAAGAAGTGGTCCCCTACAAAGCTATCTCAAATGAAGAAATCAACCTCTTCCCATGAATCATTATTTCCTGATCCTTATAACATATCTGATAAGGAAATGAAGGAATATCTCTCAAGTCAAGAATTCACAAGAAGAAGGATTGCCACACAAAGACAATTCTTTAAGGGTTGCAACTGTTTAATTGATCAATGAAAAGAAAGATAAACTCAAGAAACTGGAAGAAGAATTGACAAGGACCAAACCCAGAAGCAGAGTGTCAGCTGAAGACATGCTGTTGAATCTAAAAGACCAAGAACTACTTGCCCCAGTGCTCCACAAATACCCTGAATGGTTTGCAGAACCATCTTAGTTGAAACTGCAAGAAGGACTGACTACTGCAGAACTGATGAGAGGGGTGTCTACTCCCAAGGGGAAGGTAGATCAGAAGATAATAGCCTGGAAGTATGATAGCACATGGAACATGTTCATGGTGAAGAGAATCTCAGGGCTAGTACAATTCTTTACAGAGTACTCAGCTCTTGTAAATGCCCTTGAGATTCATGATTTGAAGGAGCTAGCGTAACTTGAACTGATCAATCATGCAGCTATGTTCAGGGGATATGAATTTGAGAACATACTTAAGATGTTCAGAAGGACAAACAACTTCAATTCATTAAAGACAATTTGCTTAAGAAAAGATAAACTTTTGTCAATCCCCTGGATATGAAGAAAAAGATGGAAGCAGAAGAAATTGTATTCACTGAGTTGAACGTAAAGCCAACTGAGTCATTGTAGAGAAAAGTAGTATCTGGTAATCATTCCTCCACTCCCATCTCATACGTGTACTATGATGAAGAATCTATGAGATGGTGATAGAAAGGAAGTGGGGAGGAAAAGAAGGAGTTTGCATAAGACTATTCAATGGATAAAAGTAAAATTACTTGATGAATCCCACATCCACTACATTATACTAGGCACTTCAGGTAATTAAACAACAAATTGGGTGAACAAGACATGCACTTCTTTCTGAAATGCATCAAGTTGTTGAAACTGGCCTATGATAGAATAAATATTAAAAGAGACAAAGAAAGAAAAGAAAACACCACTGTAACTTGGAAATATTGTTAAGCTTGAAGTGGATGTGGAGGGAGTTTATTGATTCATAGAGATGGTCTTTCCATGATTTCCATATCGGAACCTATTTCTCTGAAAAAGTTACCAATGGAAGCCATCTACAACATGAGTAGAATGAAAATACATGTGCTGAGTAGAGACAGGATGTCAGAAGCAACTGATTTTGTAAACATGATCAAGGCTATCCTGGATCCCACTAAAGCTGCATTCATACTACCTTCTGAAGACCCAGCTGAATCTTTACAACATCATCACCTCATAAACATTAGGGAAAACCAGGCCGTATAATCCTTAAGGGGAGTATTGTTGCACCCTGAAAGGATCATACATGCCAAGTCAATGGGTGAATTGATGATTCTTCAGTTGGAATCCCACAAGGCCAAGATGAAATGCGAATGAAGATCTGCCAAGAAAAATAACAAGTGTTATCTTCCGCATTAGTTAATGTAGAAGACAAAACCCTTATGTGGACAAGTGTTTACTCTTCCGTATTGACTAATGCGGAAGACATAAAACTAATACTGAACAGTTACTCTTATGTATTGACTAAGCGGAAGAACAAAAGAAAATGCGGGCAAGATTTTGATCATCCACCTTGACAAATGCGGATGACCAACCAAATGCGCACAAGTATTTATTCATCCGCATTAACCAATGCGGATGACCAACTTACTAATGCTAATGATCAAATGGAAATGCTAATCAAGATTGTCTCATCCGCATTTGTCAATGCGGATGAACAAGCAGAGATGCGGATCAAGACTTAGACTAGTTTCTGATGTACTAGGTCAGGGGTAGTTTAGTCATTTTGTAAAGGCACCTTGTCTGCCTATAATAGAGTAGTTAACCTCGTACTAAGGTAATGGCTGATAGATAGAGAATTTTTGTTGTAATTATTCTCTGTAACTTATCAACTTTCATATATCAATACAAACAACATATATGAGTAATTTTCTTGCTTGAATGTTCTTTGATTGTTGTTTCTGCCACTCAATCATTGAGTTGATTATCATATTCGATTCTCAATAAGAATATCACTCATACCCATTCCCAGTCAAGAATAGGTGTTAGAGAGTAGAGAAAACGAGAGAGAAGGAAGGTAGCTGTAAAAATAAGATTGTATGTGTGATACCGATTCAATCTTTGGAATATGATAGTACACAGGAGCAAACCATTTGGGACTTTAAAATTTATATTGAATATGATGCAAAGCTCAAGTATAAGTCTGTGTAATCTGAGCAAAATAAAAGGAAATATGATAGATAAACTAGCTACTACTAAGGTAACACAAAGAAAGTAGACCTAGAGGTTGTTAGACCACAGATGATATAACGTAGATTCAAAAAAATAGATGACTAGACCTTTTTTGGTGATTTCAAGATTAAACTAAAATGTATGACTAGCTGTGGGTAACACCTTATCCCTGGTTAACACAATCAACAAGATTCCAATAAGGGGTGACGAGCAAAAGAAACGCCACGAACATGTGCGTAAGACCAAAACATGAGCAACAACACATCAAATGCAAATGCAATCAAACTGATAACTTATGTTGTTGGTGAGATCTGTGCAAAAAGAATGAAATCGCACAAACAAGAAGATAACTTATGTGCCTCTCTGTTGTGCGGTGGCACTGACCTGAGGATAAGCATAACCTATAATATTCTAGAATTCATTGTTGTTTGCTGCCTCTATGCTGTGCGGTGGCACTAACCTGAGGCTTGGCTTCTCTTTGAAAGTTCTATGAATAGTTTCTTCTTGAATACTACCCTAAGACCACTCAAAAATCTCCTGAGGATGTGATAACCATATAAGTGTGGATCCATAATTGTTGTTGAAATAAACAAACCTAAACCATCACCATCTATGTTGAAGTCTGTGTATGGATTTAAGAGGACAAATATACTAACAATCACTGTGGCTACAATTCTTGAAAGTTTAAATCAGTGTGTGGAGCTAATGGTACTAGTATTATTTCCTAAATTTGCTAAATGACTATAGATGAAAAACAAGAATAGAGCATCAAAATTTTTGTATAACTTGTCCCGAACGATTAGAATATCCTATATGATTCCAAACTGAATTGGTCCATGTATTTCTTAGATGAATTGAAGCTGCCTTTCAGATAAATAATTTCTTAGATTTATATCTTAGGATTTAACCCCACAAAAACACAAAAACATGTCTTAGTTTTAAGTTTTAGTTTTATTTCTATATAAAGTTTGTCAATTTCAGTTTGTTTAATATCGTACTATGTCATGGAAGTTTAAAGGGAACCTTATCACCTAAAAGGTCACGTCTGAGGTGACCACACGTGCTTTAAAATAAAAAATGGGTCACGTCTGAGGTGACAAAGTATTTTAACAAGACCAGGTCTGAGGTGGTCAAAAGTTTTTCAAGTTAAAAAGATCATGTCTGAGATGGTCAAATGCTCACAATGTTTAATCAAAAGATAAAAGTGTGGATTGGTCATATGTCAATTCAGAGTCTGACCTTCACATGAATAAACCATGAGTATGGACCAATCATACGAATGGACCATACTCATACACTAAACAGCCGAATGAACATGAGTATGAACCATTCAGCCAAATGGATTATCAGAATGAGCTAGTCGACCGAATGGAGGTGTGAAAATGAGTCAGTCGCCCGACTAAAACCCAGTTGGCCGACTGAAGGAAATCGACTGAGCCAATCGCAACTGAGGTCCATTCGCCCAAATGAACAGAGCGAATGGGTCCAGTCAGCCGATTGAACTCAGATTCATATAAATAGGGCACAGTCGATTGCATTCCACTCATCACCCCTAATCGCCCTTAATTCGCACACACTACCGTTACTCTGCCCAATTTCATTAGATCAAGATTTCTGACTCTTATTGATATACTGATGATTGTAGATTGATATATACAAGTACAATATCATGATATCTCACTGAAATCTGACGAAATGGTGCCCTAACTTTAAGATTCTCGACTAAAACAAGAACAGGACACTAAATGGGCTAATAACCTACTTAAACCAAGTAAAATGTTAAAATTGAAGGTCTTAGGTTATTAGATATGTGATTGTGAGTCTAAATAGCTATTACACCACGTTTAATTTCAAGAATGGATCAAGATTCAAATCTCTGTCGTCGAACAGTGGGTCATGCGACTGGTCATCAGTTGAACACCAATCGTACAATTGAGATGATCGAATGGCTCAATCGGCCGAATGGACCATACGAATGAGCTCAATCGGCCGACTGAACCAATCTCAGACTTAGTCAACTGATTGAACTCAGTCGCCTATTTAATCACCCGACTGAATCCAGTCGCATGACAGGACAAACGACTAAACACAGTCGCATGGTTCAATCGCATGAATGAACCAGGATGAATTCAACTAACTTAATTAAGACTGGCTTTATTGTGTGGTTATCTAATGTCTATGTGTCTTGTGTTACAGATTGATGGTGATAGATGGTCTATCAACCCCAAGCATAACATTTGTGCACACCTGGACTCCACAACTCGGAATGGTGCCGAATTTGCAAAGATCATCGCTTTTCTCAAGCGATCAAGGATCCACAAGGCCATTTCTACTCCATGCACTCCCTACATGTTAATACAACAGGCCTTCTGGGACAATGGATCTATTGATCGATCACGTAAGCCTTACAGAATTTGGAGTTCTATCTTTGGGTTTGATATAGAGATCACTACTGCGGACATTCAGCGGGTACTTGTGTTGGGAGACGATACTGATCACCCCACCAACTTCACCCACTGATGGTGAGAGGGTATTTCATGAGGATTAAGTAGTCTCGGGACATAAACTCAGGTGTGCTCAAGAAGAGCAACCTGTGCCCCCAGTATAAGTACTTAGCACATGTTATTCTCAAATGCATTGCATCACGAAGGGGTGGGTTCAATGACCTATGAGACCAAATTCATAATGCCTATGTGGCACTGGTACTGAACCACCCTTTGGATTTTCTAGCATGATTTTCTCTTATTCGATAGAGAACTTGGAGGCAAAGCAAAAGGAGGGTTTTGCATGTACCCTTGGTTCTTACAGATGATTTTTGACGAGAAGCTACCCTTGCTGCCAAAGGAGAGCCACGACGATGTGGCTTTAGAGATTATGGATGATACGACACTGGGTCATATGAGGGTTTATCGGGGAAAGCAGGTCAAGCCCCCAGTAAAGAGACTTATAGGCCATCTGGCCAAGGTGGACTACGTGGCATCGGGGAGACGTGAGTGGTGTCACGTAGATAGGGATTCAGAGGTCGAGCAGTTACAGCTCTTGGAGGATGACTCCCACGATGAAGACAGCGGTGATGGTGGAGATGTAGGGCCCACTCAACCAAGGGCCCCTACATCCGATATAGCATCTCCGGCTCTACCCATGATGGAGTAGAGGCAGCAGGATTCCATCAGGGCTTCATGTCTGATGAGGAGGAGGATACTGATGAGGAGCCTCTGACTCGAATAGTGGCAGCAAGGTTGTTGTCACCGAGAGAGGGCTTCGGGCGGTTGGTGAACGCCCTGGCAGATCTGGGGAGATTGACACGGATCCCACATTTGCTCCTGATCGGCCTAGCCGCGTTTCAGGGGGAGCATCGTCCTCGAAAGGATCGAGGAAGAAAAGGATGGCTCAACCTCACGGCCTGAAGAAGAAGAAGAGAAGATTGACCTTCATAACCACCACCACCACTACCACCTCTCCACCTACCACCACTACTACCACACCCACTCCTCCTACCAACACTACTTCGTCCACTACCACCACTCCACCTACCAGCACTACTACCACACACACTCCACCACCACCTTCATCTATATTACCCCAATCTTCACCACTGCAACCACCACCACCACCACCAGCCACCATGTCGGACCATGTACATTCCCTTCCTTCCCATCAGGATCCACTCTATCTCCTAGTGGGGTAGAGGAACAACTCTCGGCATGTAATCATATGGTGCTAAAGCTATTGGCTGCCGATGACGAGAAGACTGCTCAGATTCCATAGTTAGTAGACCTTACTACTGCTCAATCTATGCAGATATCTAAATAGGCACAGCAGAGAGCAGCAAGCCCAGCTGATGGATGCCAGTGCGTAGAGATGTCCCAACTCGGGGAGCAGCATGCTCAAGTAGCTAAAAGGATAGAGGATTTGGAGACCACCAACACTACCATCATGCTGCGGCTAAAAGGATCAAAGGAAGAGCCCTTAAAGATCAAGGAAAGAGATGGAGATGATGGTGATGATGACAGTGAATGATGATGATGATGATGGTGATGACATGGAGAATGATAGAGATGTTGCTGATGATGCTGATGATGTTTATAATGATGATGAGGATGCATCTGCTGCGGGTGCTACTTTTGCGAGTGAAAGGAGGACACAAGGACACAAGACCAAGGTGCCTCCACTTCAGCTCCGTCAGTGAAAAGCACATGATACAAGACAAGAGTAATACTTAGTTGTTTATGTTATTTAAATCATATGTATTTAAATCTTGTATCAAATTAATGTAATGAATGTTTATACTTAATATTGACATTTACTGCTTTGACTATTGACTAATGTTTGATGTGTTACATGTTTTTAAATCAAGCAGATCCAATCTTTCAGGGTATTGTTAGGAGATCGGTGATGTACACTCCTGAAGAAGAGAGATCATTGACAATCTCACTGATGAGCAAATTGCAGAAATGTTCAAGCTCAATCCAATGAGATTGTCAAGGAAGTTCCAACCTTTGTAGAAACCCGTGACGATGAGCCAAACAACATTGATGAAATAGAGATAGAGGACGGCACTGCAGAGCAATATCCCAAGTACGCTGATAAAAAGGTAAATGCGGTCCCCAATTTGGGTGACTCCTAGTCGGTGATACTTTGAGATATGAATAAGATGGAGCAAGAGTCCGAGATGGTTGAAGAACAAGCCCAAGCCTCAAAAAAACTGATGTTGATATCAGAAAGGCTGAATGGGCTGCTTGTTTTGAGGAGATCTGAGCCAAAGCGCTACTCCTAAAACGCATATCTACACCAAGCTATATAATGTGAAGAAACATCACAATGGGTGTCAGGCAAGATTATTGTGTGGGACTTTTGAGATCTTAATGTACTCACCGTGAAGAGAGAGAAAGGTACTGAGTATTTTAGATGCCCGCATGATCTAAGTCACTACCGTTTTGAGCTCAACCAGCGGCTAAACTGAAGCTATTATATGCTGACCGGGAAAGATGTCAGGATGGTTTGAGGATGCTTTGAAGTGTTGCACCAAAAGAACCAATGAGCCTGATCAGAAAAAACCTCTAAGTCACAGACATCACAACAACTGCTGAAGACTTGATCAGCTGTTTGACAAAGTCTGAAGAATTATATTGAAGACTAAAGTACTAAAGACTTCAAAAGCTGAAGACCGAAGTCTGAAGATCAACAGCTGAAGACTAAAGTACTGAAGACTTCAACAGCTGAAGACTAAAGTACTGAAGCCTTCAACAGCTGAACACTAAAGTACTGAAGACTCAACAGCTGAAGACTAAAGTACTGAAGCCTCAACAGCTGAAGACCAAAGTCTGAGATCAACAGCTGAAGAACAAAGTACTGAAGATCACAGCTGAAGTACAAAGACTGAAGACATTAGCTGATGACAACAGCTGAAGTTCAAGTACAAGTACTGAAGCTTTCAGAGTTTGTTACAACAGCTGAAGAAGCATTCTTCAGTTGTTGTGATGGTTTATTTCAGTAGTTTCTTTTTTGTTTCAGTATTTGTAAAAGACTGAAGAGCATGTTCTTCAGTCGTTGTAGTTTCAGTAGTTTCTTTTCAGTAGTTGTAGTGATAGTTAACACTTAACATTTTTGTAAGAAGATGTCAGCTGTTTGATCTTCAGTAGTTGTGTTAACTATCAGTAGTTTGAATAATTCTGTTAGATGTCACTATCAAGTGACATCAGCAGATGTCACATCTCCTATATAAGAGGTGTTGACCTAATTGTAATTGTGACATTTGTTACCACGAAAGCGAATATTGAATGAAATATATTTGTAGAATTCTTTCTGTCTATAACCATTGTTCTTTCTTGAATATCTTTTGTGTTCTTGTGAATTAGCTAATTCTTGTTGATTTCCGCTGCTATACTCTCTAATCAATCAAACGTAGATCGCTGATCCTAACAAATGGTATCAGAGCACGTTAATCATTGATCGATCTAACAGTTGATCATTGAAACTGCTATTTGATATCTATGTTTGATTGAATTAGCTATTTGCAAGAACTAGTTATAGATTATTGAATTTCTGCCGCTTTCACTTATTCATTTTGAGATCTCTCTTGGTTCAATTTGGTTCGTTGTGTTTTGTTGTAAATCTGTTATAGCTTAATTGAATTTGGTTGAATCTGAGATGACTACTCCTTCTAATGACCCTCACAATACCCGTTCCTCAACCAAGCCTCCGATGCTGGTTAGGACTGAGTATAACATATGGCAACAAGGATGCTTCATCACATGTCTGTTAATAGTTTAGGTGTTGGACATCTGTGGTACATGGACCACATAAGCCTATGGTGAACAATCCAGAAACCAATCAAATGTTCCGAAGAAGAAGGAACAATACTCAGATGAAGATCGGAAACTGTTCGAGATTGATGCTAAAGCCCATGGAATTCTGGCCATGGCACTGCCTAATGAAATCTATTCAGGGCTTATGCATCATGAAACTGCTCATGACCTCTGGAATGCACTAAAGGAACAATTCGGTGGAACTGATGAGGTCTTAGCAAACAACAGAGGAATACCTCGCCCAACAATATGAGACTTTTCTCACAGAAAGGGTGAGACACTGACTCAACAGTTGAGCGTTTTTCCTGTTTGATCTCTGAGCTAAAAATGGTGAAACAAGGAATACACCAACAGCCAGATGAATAACAGATTCCTCAGATCACTGCCTGAGAGATGGGACACATACACTATTGTCCTACGCTCTAGTGCAAATCTGGATAGCCTATCTCTCACCCAACTTCATGGGAAACTGCTTACATTCGAAAGAGAGATTGAGCAAAAAAGGAAACTGTCATCATCAGGAAAGCTCACTAATGACTTTGTACCAGGGAACACACCTTGGTTGGTCATGAGTCAGAATATGCTGCATCTGAAAGCAATTATGATAAGCATATTGATTTATCTTCAAACAGTTCTGATCATGCATTTGTTGGTATTGATAGTCATTCTGGCAGTAATAGTGACAATCTATGCTTCATCATGGATGATCTAAGGGAATTGCTGATGATGATTTAGAAGAGATGGATATTCTAGCCAAATGGCCTTAGTTAATATCAGATCTCAGATGTTCTACAAGAGAACTGGCAGGAAATTTCCTGGACTCTCTGGCAAAACCAAAGTTGGTTTTGACAAGAGTAAGTTGAGGTGTCACAAATACCAAAGGCTTGGACACTTTGCAAGAGAATGTAGATCAACTGGATCTAACTCTTCTGCACCCTTTGTGACTTTTCCTAGCACTAGTCTAACAAAACAGAGGGCAACATCCTGCGGAGTTCTGGTCATCTCATCACACCCTGTATCTCCTTCATACTTTGTCCCCCAAGGTCCAATGTCATATCCTTTCCCTGCTATTATTGCCTCAGCCAAATCCGGTTCAAGCTCTAATTGCACAACAACCACATGCATTACCAGAACCTCAACCTTATAATCTCATCAACAAACTCAACCTAAACAAACAGCTTTTTCACCCCAGGAGTTGTTGATTGGAGCAGTTTACCAGATGATTTGTCTGGTCATGAACAACTGTTCTCTGGTGTGGTCAACATGGTGGTGACAGTCCTTTTGAAATCTAGCTCTTATGGCTTTGGAGTCTGCTGATACTTCATCCTCTAATGCCTCTACACCACATGTATCACAGGTATCCTCTAAGGCAAAAGCCAAACTATGTTCTCAAACATGCATAGCCGCATTTGCATCTATTAGAGAAGCAAATGTAGCTTTAATTAACAAGAACGTTGAGCTAGAACAAACAATTTCCAAAAGCAAAGCTGAATTTGAGTCTGTGATTAATGATAAGAATGATGAGATTTACAAACATAAATGCTAAATCACTGATGATAAGGCTAGGGAAGAGATACTTCTAGAGAAGTACAGAGACCTCAAAGAAACACTTGCAACTACCCAGGTAGAGTATGATCGATGGGTAAATTCTTGCAAGGGTTTTGAAATGCTTCTTAGTAAGCAATCTGCTTCCAATGTGAAGTTTGGCATTGGTTATAATCACAACTGCTCCTCCTACAGACTTTACTCCCAGAGCACAGAGTAGATCTGATGGTGAAAGCAATAACTAATCCTTTTCATCATGTGATCTACTATCTGATACAACACCATCAGAAGTAGAAGTCAGCATTAATTCCTCTCAAAAACTATCAGCTGATGTTGATGGTTCAAATGCTGACACTCACATGATCACAAAGTTGATCACTCCAGGTGATATTTCACAAAGTAGATGAAAGTACTAAAAAGAATGTCATAACACCTGGAGAACAAGCCCAAACTACTACATGTACTAAAGGAAAGAAAACTGCAAGTAGAAAGGGTGGGAAAAGTACTGAAAAAGATATCAAGAAAGCAGGTACTAAAGCAAAGAAACTGCTAGTACTGATAGCAAACTGCTGAAGAACAAGTCTTCAGTAGTTTCATCTTCTTCAGCAGATGATCAACTTAAGATGAAGAAAAAGCCATGTGAAATATGTGGCTTATTCAATTATTTACTTGATTGCTGGTATAAAAGGGCTCCAAACTCAACATAATGAAAACATTAAAGAGAAAATGGATAAAATGAAAACTGAGTTTGAAATTAAATTTGTACCAGCAACATCAAAACCAGTAACCCCAAAATCCAGAAGGAAATCCAAAAAGAAAGGGGTTAAACAGGCACAGCTGAGGTTGCTCAAAGAGAGATGGTACAACACAGGAACTCATCAAACTCAAGCACTAATGTGTCTGATGAGCTGAAGGCTTTATCACAAAATCAGATACAACTTGTTGTGATGGTTCAACATCTATTGGGGAGAGTAAACCATTAGAGCTCCTGTGTTGAAACCACAGAGAAGAAAATCCATGCCAAAGGAATCTTCTTCTTCACCATCTCCATCCCCTCAGGCTGTTATTCATAGCAAGTCTGTTAGTTTACCATCTGTTGATGGAATAGACCCAAAACCAAAAATGTTTGGGTCTCAAAACCTACTAATTGTTTATGATTGCAGGGTTCTTCAACATGCCAAAGTAGCATCTGGTATGTAGACAGTGGGGGATCTATGCATATGACAGGGAACAGCTCTCTTCTTCATGACTACTCTCAAGGAAAGAAGGGGTTTGTTTCTTTTGGCAATGATGCTAAGGGTTACATCATTGAAAAGGCTTTGTCTCCAATGGAGAAAAAAGTTGATGATGTTAATCACGTGGAAAATCTCAAGTACAATCTCTTGATGTCAGTCAAATGTGTGATAAAGGCCATGTTGCTCTTTTCACCAATCAGAACTGCAGGATTCTATCATCCAATTTCTGAATTTGATTGATAAGGTGTTGGATGATCACACTCTCCTAAGGGCCACAGGACAGGAAGAGTGTATGCCTATTTTCCAAAGCCTCTCCTCAGGAATCTAAACTGTGGCACAGAAGGCGGGGTCATGTTGATTTCACAACATGAATCAGTGATCCACAATAGTTTAGTGAGAGGCTTACCGATAAAGGAGTCCACTTTGATGAAACCTCCACTGCTTTTTAAAAGGAAAACAGCACAAAGTCTCATTCCCCCTATTGAAGAGCCTAGTCCACTGCCTGCTTGCAATTACTACAATGGATCTGGTCCTGTGAGAGTGTGAGCATGGCAAAGAAGAAATACTGTCTGGTAATTGTGGATGATTACTACCAGATTTGTATGGACTTTCTTTCTGTCTTCAAAGGATGAGGTTGCTCAGAAGATTATCAACTTGTGTTGTATGTTGAGCAGCAGTATTCCCCTTCAGTAATGTGTATAAGGAGTGACAATGGAACTGAATTCAGAAACCATACACTTGATGAATTTTATCTTTCAAAGGAATCAAAAGGAAGTTAGCATCCCAAGGACTCCAGAACAAAATGGAGTAGTGGAGAGAAAGAACAGAACCTAATGAAGCTGCAAGGTCTATGTTGGCTGACTCTAGTTTGCCACTGACCTTTTGGGCTGAAGCTGTAACACAGCTTGCTATGTGCAGAATCGAGCCTTAGTAAATCAGAGGTTGATGAAGACTCCATATGAAGTTCTACATCACTTGGCTCCTCTAATTTCATTTTTAAAGCATTTGGGTGTCCCTGTTTTATTCTAACACAAAGTCAACTCCAAAAATTTGATCCTAAGGTGGATGCAGGGTATTTTGCTGGTTATTCATCTACTTGCAAAGCATACAGAGTCTTCAACTGCAGAACAAAGATAGTTGAAGAGACTTTGCATGTGAATTTTAATGAATCTCCAATGGAAAAGATTCCACAAAACCCTGTGGAGTTGTTTGATTTGGACATACTGCAATATGTTCTTATCAACCTCAAGTTGTTGCAGACCATGTGGATAAATCATCTTCTGCAGCATGTCTTCCACAGGGTGGTATTGATGATGAGATGATGATAATATCAATACTCACCTATTCAAGTTGGTGACCAACTGCCTGAGTCTGCTAAACTTGATGTTCCTGTAGCTTCAACAGTTCCATCCACAACAAATGCTGATGAGATTTTGATTCCTCTACATCTTTGAGTTACCATCAAATTCTTGGTTTCAAGAGTCTGCATCAACATCTGCTGCTGCTGAAGGTTCTACAAACACTTGCACAATATCATTGTTTATCAAGAGCTGAAAAATCACCCAATGTCTCAAATCATTTGTGATATCAATGCTGGAGTTTCAACAAGAAGTCAATTGTCTAACTTCTGCTTCTATGCTCTCTTCATCAGTCAGCTGGAGCCAAAGAACTATCATGTTGCTTTAAGAGGCAATGGATGGGTTGAAGCCATGCAGCTTGAGCTTCTTCAGTTCAAGAAACAACAAGTGGGGAACTGTTTCCTCTGCCCCAGGTAAGTGTGCAATAGGCACTAAATGAGTGTTTAGGAATAAAACTAATGAAAATGGGCTTATTGTTAAGACAAGGCTAGACTAGTTGTACAGGGGTTCTCACAAGAAGAAGGTATTGATTATGATGAAACCTTTGCCCCTGTAGCCAGACTAGAGGCAATCAGATTGTTCTTAGCCTATGCTACATTCCACCATCTCAAAGTTTTTCAAATGGATGTCAAAAGTGCATTTTTATATGGCAAAATAAAAGAAGAAGTTTATGTGTGTCAAACCAGGTTTTGAGGACAATAAACATCCTGAATAGGTGTATAAACTTGATAAGGCTCTTTATGGGTTGAAACAAGCTCCTAGAGCCTGGTATGAGACACTTTCCACTTTTTTCTCAAGAATATTTCACTAGAGGCTCCATAGATAAAACTTTGTTTATTAAGAAGGTGGATCAGCATAAGCTACTTGTTCAAATTTTGTTGATGATATTATTTTTGCATCCTCTGATCCCCAGTTGTGTGATGATTTTACCAAATTAATGAAAAGAGGTTTGAAATGAGTGCAATGGGAGAATTACAGTTCTTCTAGGTTTGCAGATCAAACAAAAGGCTGATGGAACCTTTATTCATCGGTCAAATATACAAAAGATCTTTGAATAAGTTTGATTTACAAAATTGTAAGCCCTGTTCTACTCCCATGTGCAACACCACACAAATGGATGCGGATCAGAAAGGTAAAGCTGTTGATGAAACACTTTACAGATGTATGATTGGGTCCTTAATATGCTTAACAACTTCTAGACCAGATATCATGTTTGCTACTTTGGTCTGTGCTAGATTTCAGGCTGCTCCTAAAGAGTCTCATTTGATTGCAGTCAAGAGGATCTTTAGATATTTGCAAGGTACACAATCTCTAGGTTTATGGTATTCCACTGGACACTCTTGCAAATTAGTTGCTTTTTAGATAGTGACTATGCAGGGTGCAAGTTAACTAGAAAGTCAACTTCTGGTGGATGTCAATTCCTAGGCAACTGTTTGATTTCTTGGCAGAGTAAGAACAACATCTGTTGCTACATCCACTGCTGAAGCAGAGTACATTCCAGCTGCAAGTTGTACTTCTCAGGTACTCTGGCTTCAGAACCACATTTGGATTATGGCATTACAGAGACTAAGACTCCATTATTAATGGATAGTGCTTCAGCTCTGTGCATTGTCAAAAATCCAGTCCAGCACTCTAGGACCAAACATATAGAGATCAGACATCATTTTATTAGGGATTGTTTTGAAAAAGGTCTGATTGATCCTAAGTTTGTGCCTAGTGCTGATGAGCTTGCAGACATTTTTACTAAGCATTGGATAGTTCAACTTTCCAAAACCTAGTGTTAAGGCTTGGTATGCTGCAGCTAGAATAAGTGATAACTATGATGCTCTCAGTATATAAGTACTGATGACATTAATAACATATCACATATAGTACTAATTCTGTTAAAACAACTGATAAAGTTACAACTACATGTATTATAACTACTGATGTCAATAAAAACAGATAGTACTGATGTCCTATGAAACAACTGAGACCACTAAAAGGCTGATGTGAAGTGTTAAGGATAGTATGAAACAGCTAAAGGCTATGAATTGACAAAAACTACTGATGAGAACTTTCTTCAGTTGTTTCTACAACTGTTGTTTCATCCTAAACAACTGATGACAAAATCATGTCTTCGGTAGTTTCACAACTACTGATGACTAACACCAAGTCATCAGCTGTTCACAACTACTGATGAGTAATACCAAGTTATCAGTTGTTTACAACACCTGAAGACAAATCGAGTCTTTAGTTGTTTTCAAACATCTGACGTCAAAACCATGGTTCAATAGTTTTATACTGTTGATGCCTAAAACCAAGACTTCAGTTGTTTCAACTTCTGAAAGGGTAATACCATGTCATCAGTCGTTTACAACTACTGAAGACAACACCAAACCCTTCAGTCGTTTTCTAACCCTTACCCTATAAATACCCAATACCTAGCCTTCAGCGCTTCATCCTCTCCAAACTAACGTTCAAATCTCCAAAACTCTCTCTCATTAATGGCGACCACGCAGCTCAAACCACGCCATAACTGTGTTGCCTACCTCACAAAATCACCTTTCTGGACAAAGTTCGACAACGCCATTGATCTAATGGTCCAATCTCTCTATAAACGGCCTTCCTTCTAAATCCCATCATCATGCGAATCCCTTCACCAGTTTTGACGAACGTCACCCTTACCACTGGGGAGAACAACATCGAGTCTCTCCAGTCGGTCGTCAACAACCAACAAGTGGTCATCACTCCTGATATACTTCGCCAAACCCTAAACCTGGATGATGCCACTTTTCCTACTGGGTATCCAAAGGGCACAACTGATTATCCTTTGCCCACCATGGATATCAGGGAAACCTAGTGCCTCTACCATCCTGAAGAAACATTCCATGATTCAGAACGTCTTATATTTCACATGGTAAATGTTTGCTTAGCTCCTAAGACTTCCTCTTGGGATCAAATGTCTACAAGGTGGCAACAGTATTATTCTCTATCCTGAGCAACAAGACTTAAACTTTTCTGAAATCATTTTTCTTGAACTTAAGGATATGGCCTAAAATCTATTTCTAAATGCTGGATATTATATCCTCGGTTCATTATGGCTATAATAGAGAATCAGCTGCAAGCTGAGGGACTTGTTGGCCTTGGAGTCCCTGCAACGGCTATATGCCTGAAGCATACTCCCGGCACAACTCTGACCACACAAACTGAAACGGTTACCAACTGCGAAAACCCACGTAGTTGGAACCCACAGCCACCACCTCCAGAAACAGAGTCCCCACCACCTAATCCAAAAAGCAAAAAATGGCTACTCAGGCAGTTGAGTCCCCTGAGGATGCCCTTGTAGCACAAACACAGGAACCACATACTGGTATTACCCCCCCAGTTTTGACAACGACTCAACCTGCCAAGCCGCACAGTATCCTCTCACACAGGATCCTGTTGCCACCAATATTGGGGAACCCACACTGTTGGAACCTATCTCACTTGAGAGGGTTACCATGAAGCGCACCATTCACCCCGGGTGCAATCTGCTTCTACCCAATCACCACATGCAAACGCCCCCCAATTCCTACATTAATTGTTGCTAAGTGCTGAGTCAGTTGCACACCTCACACCCCCTCCCCAGATACCAATTACAACTCCGCATACCTCTACCATTGAGGGGGAGGATCAAAGTGCATCTGATAACCCACAACATAGGGGTTACAATGTCCATTTCCTAGTGTTGAAAAGGAGATTGGAACTTTTCGTGAGGCTGCCACTTATCCTGCTTCAGCATATGATCAGGATGTATTGGTCCCATTACTATGACCTTACCAGAGGCAACTGCTGTTGAAGGACATAGTCCCGAGGCAGGAAGTCCCCAGTTCCAAACAAAGGGGCACATGCTACAACTGATCTACACTCAGTGCATGTTCATCCTGATTCTATCGGAGGTCAGGTGATTCACTACCCACTGATGATGACCTGGGCTTCTTTTACTGTCTTAGCCCAAACAACCATCCTGGAAGAGGAGGTGAGCAGACTCAAAGAGCTGCTTGCCAAAACATCTGCTGATCAACAGACCATCTGCCTCTCAAACCCCACAGATGGCACCTTCATCCGAAGGTCTCTTAAACACAGAGCCCTCCCAAATTCTCAGCCACCTGCCTTTGCTTCTGGCACTATTTCTCACGAACATAACCCCCTGAGCAAATAGCTGCTATCTTCCAAATCCCTACCTCTCATCACACTAAATCACTGATATAGTGATCAAAGCCATTGATGAGAGGCTTTCCTCAGTAATACAACCCTTGATAGAAAGTTATGGGCAACGCTTTCTGACAATCAAACCCTTGCAACCAATGCAACCAAAAGGGGAGATTCAGTCAGTGAAAGCAAAAAGAAAGAGGATTGCAGAGAGGAAAAAGAAAGAGAAAGAATAGAAGTGACAGAAGGTAAAGGAATGAGATGGTAGTGGAGACTAAAAAGATAAGGAGAAGGAAAAAGAGAAGGAGAAAGAAGCTGACATGGAGAAATCAAAGAAAAGAAGAATGAGAAAGAGATGCCTTAGAGCTGATAGTGAAAGAGGCTGATGCTGAACACAGCAGATCAATGGATAACATCATTGATCGGTTGTTAGGCAAGGCCATGACACTGACAAACTTGACTCTGAGATTAGAAGATTAGAGATTGAAGAAATCCAAACATATGGGCAAGTTATGATGTGTTAGAAAGAGAAGGCTGGAGATCATGATTAGATTTATAGCAAAATATCTTGGAAGATCAATGATCGAAATCAAGGCTTGGTCCAGGGACAACATCTTGGCAATAACCACCAAGATCTGTTCGTCTGAAGTATACACTAAAGGATTAGTTATTGAAGCTTGAATGACGCTGGTGCTGGGAGCAGGACTGAACTAGCCAAGCAATCTAAAGCCACACTCACTTCCAAAATGCTAGAAAGCCAGTCAACATTCCCACACCTAAACCACCAAAACAACAACCCACCAAACCAACTCCCTTCCCTCAAACCAATAGCCGATGATGTACCCCAGAGAATAAGAAAGGGTATTGAGGCTAGAAGATGATGATAAGATGATGATGAAGATAGACTGCCACTCTCAGCTGTTATACAGTTGCCGAAGGCCACAAGTCACTCCCGAACAATTACTCTGAAACTCAAAGACAAATTGTGAAAGTGAAGCTAGAAGAAGAAGAACTTCACAAACAACACGATGAGGAATTGTTGAGGAGGGTTGACAAAGCATATGCAGCCACATCTTCTATCATCAACATGAAGAAGCAAGCTCTCAGATTATACACTCTTAAGCATACATTTCAATATCAAAAGGAGAGAGTAAGGATTTGGCCTGATCCAGGGTGTCTCATAGGATTCACAAGAAAAACTTCCACAGAGATACATTGGCCAGGTGAAAAAGATTGTAGATGAAGTGATCTCCCCGGTCTTTGTAGTATTACCCTGGAAATCCTAGAAGACTTCAAGAAAGCTTATAAAGCTAACCAAACCCCATAGAAGATGCTTGAAAATAAAATGGTGAAAAAGGGGTTAGTTTATAAGAGGCTTGAAGAAGTCAGAAAGATGAGCTCCAATTGTTTCTAGAGGGTAATCACCCTGATGAATTTGCTTATAGAATAATAACAACTGTGGAGCTAAAGAATGGGAAACAGGTCAAATACCTATCTGAGTACTATGGGCCTGAATCATATTTGAAGGAGGTGCTGAAGAGCTGACCATGGAGGAACAAATTACCTTCCTTGAGGCCTACACAAGAGAGTCATACAGACTCATGGTAGGGAAGTAGATCTCATGGATGGGTTAACAACTCTGTGCCCAGTTCCCCAAGATAGAGTTCCATTCATACTTTGCAAAACAGATCATTGAGACTTCTTCCCAGGCCTGTGCTTAAAAGGGTCACTTCTGAGCTGATCTAGAAGACAAAAAGACCAATCCTTCTGCCATAATAAGTGGGACATCTTCAATAAGTTTAGAGATTTTGGCTGCATTGGTTCAGGGGGAGTTTGTTGGACCAAAAGAACCAATGAGCCTGATTAGAAAAACCTCTAAGTCCCACAGACATCACAACAACTGCTGAAGACTTGATCAGCTGTTTGACAAAGTCTGAAGAATTCAACAGCTAAAGACTAAAGTACTAAAGACTTCAAAAGCTGAAGACCAAAGTCTGAAGATCAACAGCTGAAGACTAACGTACTGAAGACTTCAATAGCTGAAGACTAAAGTACTGAAGCCTTCAATAGCTGAACACTAAAGTACTGAAGACTTCAACAGCTGAAGACTAAAGTACTGAAGCCTTCACAGCTGAAGACCAAAGTCTGAAGATCACAACTAAAGAACAAAGTACTGAAGATCAACAGCTGAAGTACAAAGACTGAAGACATTAGCTGATGACAACAGCTGAAGTTCAAGTACAAGTACTGAAGCTTTCAGAGTTTGTTACAACAGCTGAAGAAGCATTCTTCAGTTGTTGTGATGGTTTCATTTCATTAGTTTTCTTTTCGTTTCAGTATTTGTAAAACGACTGAAGAGCATGTTCTTCAGTCGTTGTAGTTTCAGTAGTTTCTTTTCAGTAGTTGTAGTGATAATCACTTAGCATTTTGTAGATGTCAGCTGTTTGACATCTTCGGTAGTTGTGTTAACTATCAGTAGTTTGAATAAATTCTGTTAGATGTCACTATCAAGTGACATCAACAAACTCACATCTCCTATATAAGAGGCGTTGACCTAATTGTATGTGTGACATTCCGTTACCACGAAAGCGAATATTGAATGAAATATATTTGTAGAATTCTTTCTGTCTATAACCGTTTGTTCTTACCTTGAATATCTTTGTGTTCTTGTGAATTAGCTAATTCATTGTTTGATTTCCGCTGCTATACTCTCTAATCAATCAAACGTAGATCGCTGATCCTAACATGAAGAAAGAGTACCACACCAGGTGGGTCAACTTCAAACCTCAACAACCTACGAGGTATATCAGACGTTCTGAAGTTGATCCCATAACTGGAAAGCCAAAAATAGTGCTGAAGTGGAGTCCTCCATGAACAATGTCACAGATTTCTCTACGGGAGATGCCACAGGACTTCACTCCTCACTTCAAATGGTGTACTATGATTAGAGAACAGGGGAAGCTGTCATAGTTCATAATAAAGATGGAAGAATAGATACTATCAGGGTATTCGACCCGATGGGGCTTACCAACCTGTCAGTTGACGACGTCTACACTCTACACAAGTGGCCACTATTCTATGACACACAGGATATAGTACAAGCCCTCCAATTCCGAAATGTTATACGACTCTGCTTTGCATTTGAAATACATGCAGGAGTCACAAGAGAGGAAAAGTACAAGAAGTATGAGGAGGTTAAGAAGAAGGTAAGACAATAGATAGATTTAGGTCCAAGGGGGCGTTTGTTGATACATATGTACCAAGATTTGGATCTTAATGTAATATCTCTTGAATGTCTTACGCTTATGTAATGCTTGGGTAATTAATGAAATGAGAATGTTTGGTTGTGATTTGTAATGTTTAATATTTCATTAATGAGTTGTGTAACACCTATTGACTAGATTATATAGGTTTGTGACTGTTTGAATTCATGCTTAATGTTATAATAATGAATACATTTAAACTTCGTTAAGTGCAGTTCTCATGCGTCCGACTGGACCATGCGTCCCACAGTGGTCATGTGTCCGAATGGCCATGCGACTGAGTTTCCATGTGCCTAATAGTCCATACGCCTGAACAACTTCATGCAACTGCTCAGTCGCACGACTGAACACTCAGTCGTGCGAATGGATCAACCGCATGGCTCAATCGCACGAATGAACCATGCTAAGGTTCAGTTACCTGAATAAGCAACCCTAACCTATAAATACCACATAATTTGTGGGAAAACGTAAGCATTATACACACTTCGACAACAGATGTACCCTAGCCGTCCAGAGACCTCTAAGATCATACTCCAAGTTCATAGATCACAATAGACTTATTCTTAATCGATTCTTAACATTAGATTCAAACAGAATTGTTTCTATGTGTGTCTCTCACTGATTGATTGCCAATCAATATTAGGATCTCAGCCTCTTGGTTTAATCGATTGAACAGATATAGCAGTGGAATAGCTCAGAATTAGACAAATTCAAGCAAGAACATTCGATATAAAGCGATAAAAGAATTTGTTATAGAGAGAGAAATATCAGACAAAAGGAATATTGCATTAAGATTGTCGGCCTCAATGGCACGATTACAGGTGAGTCATCTTCCTTATAAAGGAAAGAATGACGTAGGCTGGTCACTTGAAAGTGACATGTAACCGTTTTATAACTACTGATGTTTAACAACTACTGAAGATGTCAACAACTGACATCTTCTTACAAATGTTCCTAAGTGTTAAACATCTTATTTACAATTACTAAAAACATAAAACTACTGATACTACAACACTGAAGAACAACCTCTTCAGTTGTTTACAAGTACTGAAAAGGAACAAAACTACGGAAAAGTAAACAAACTACTGAAAGAAAAGAAAACTACTGATGAAGAAAACCATCACAACAACTGAAGAAGCCCTCTTCAGTGTTGTCATCAGCTGTTAGCATCAGCTGATGTCTTCAGTACTTGAACATCAGACTTTGTCTTTGAGCTGTTGATCTTCAGTCTTTGTCTTCAGTACTTGTTGAAGTCTTCAGACTTTAGATCTTCAGCTTTGTCTCAGTCTTTGTCTTCAGTGCTTCAGAAATACTTCAGCAGTTGTATTCTTCAGACTTTGTAGAACAGCTGATCAGGTCTTCTTCCTGTTGTGATGTCCTGTGGGACTTAGAGGTTTCTCTGATCAGGCTCATTGGTTCTTTTGGTCCAACAAACTCCCCCTGAACCAATGCAGCCAAAACCACTCTAAGTTATTGACGAGTCCACTTATTTTGGCAGATAGATTGGTCTTTTTATCCTCTTGATCAGATGAGAAGTGACCCTTTTTCAGCACCGGCCTGGAAGAAGTCTCTGATGATCTGTTTTGCATGATATGGTTGGGAGCTCTGTATTGGGACTTGGACACCGAGCTGTTACCCCAACCATGAGATCTACTTCCCGTGTATCAGCCTATAGGATTCCCTGGTGTAAGCCCTTAGAACATGATCTGCTCATCCATTGTCAGCACCTCGGGCACACCATCAACAATCCTCTCGGCCATACACTTCAGAGATGTACTTGGCCTGTTTTCCATTCTTGAGCTCAACGGTGGTTATTTGTCTGTAAGCAAACTCATCTGGATGAGTCCCTTCTAAGAGCAGGTTGAGCTCATCTTGTTTGAAGTTTTCAAGTCTTTTGTAACCAATCCCTTCTTTATGATTTTATTCTCCAACATCTTTTGGGGTGGTTGTTTGGCTTCATAAGCTTTCTTGAACTCTTCCACAATTTCCCAAGGGGACACTACAAGAACCACAGTGATGTCTTCGTCGACAACCCTCTTCACTTGGCCCTTGTATTTTGAAGGAATTTCTCTCTTGACAATCGTGTGCCACCCTAGGATCAGGCCATATCCTTACTTTTTCCCTTGGTATTGAAAGGTATTAGCAAGGGTGTACAATCTTAAGACTTCTTTCTTCATGCTAATCATTGAAGAGGATGTGCATATGCTTTGTCAATGCTTTTCAGCATTTCCTCATCATGTCTTTGCATCTGTTCCTCTTCAATCTTTATCATCACATCATGCATTTGAAAGCAGGAGTGATGGACATTGGATTAGCCTTAGGCAAAGTGATAACTGCAGAGAGTGGCAGTCTGTCTTCATCCTCCTCTTCTTCTTCATCAGCCTCAGTACCTTTCTTTCTTTTGTCTAGGTACATCACTGGCTGTGGTTTGGGGGTAAAGGATTTGGTTTTGTGGGTGGGATGGTTGGTTTAGAGGGTAAAGGGGTTGTTTTAGTGGGTTGTGGAGGTAGTGATTTTGAGGATAGAGGCTTTTCAGACTGTTTTAGCATTTTGGCTGTAAAGGAGGCTTTAGTAAATTTTGTCAGTTCTTTTTGGTTCCCAACCCCAGCTTCATTAATGCCTCAATCACTAAACCCTTGGAGTATGCTTCAGACGAACAAATCTTGGTGGTTATTGCCAAGATGTTGTCCTGGTCCAGGCCCTTATTTCTATCAGAGATCTTCCCAAGTATTTGGCTATAAATCTAATCATTATCTCCAGCCTTTCTCTTTCTAAGGCATAGCTAGCCCATCTTGAGTTGATCTCCTCTGTCTCCAACCTTCTGATCTCGGAGTCTAGTTGTTGAATGTCAAAACCCTGCCTATATAACTGATCAATGATTTTATCCATTGAACGGTTATGGTTGGCATCAGCTTCTTTCACCATATCATTCAGCTCCTTCTCCTTCTCAGACTCTATTTCTTTCCTCTTTTGATATGTGACATGAAAGTCTTTTTGACTTCCATTCACTTCAGCTCTCTTCTCACTCTCCTTCTCCTCTCATGATCAAACTCAGTCTCCTCCACACTTATAACAGCCAACTCCTTCTCATTTACCTTCTCTGATTCTTTCTCCTTCTCCCCATCTGTCCTCTTCCTTTTTCCTTTAACTGACTGACTCTCCCCCTTTTTGGTTGCATTGGGTGCAAGGGTTTGAGCAGTAGAAAGTGATTTGGTCACCAACTCCTCCACAGGGGTTGTATTATTGTAGGAAGCCTCTCATCAATGGCTTTGATCACTATATCTGTGATCATGGGAGTGATGAGAGGTAGGGATTTTTGAAGGTTAGCAACTGATTGATCAGGATGGTTCTGTTCCTGAGAATCAGTGCCAAGAGCAGAGGCTGGTGGCTTGGAAGTATGTATTGGCTCAGTGTTTAGGGGACCTTCAGAAGAAGGTGCCATCTGTGGGTGTATTGTGGTGGCAGATGGACTTTCATCCTGAGACATCTTGGCCAGCAGCTCTTTGAGTCTGCTAACCTCATCCTCTAGGATGGTGTTTGAGCAACTACATCATAGAAGAAGCTCAGGTCATCATCAGTTGATACTGAATCACCTGACCTCCTGACAGAGTCAGGATTAACATGCCTTGAGTGTAGATCAATTATAGCATGTGCCCCTTGTTCTTGGTTCTGGGGACTTCCAGCCTCAGGACTATGTCCTTCATCAGTTGTTGCCGCTGGTGAGGTCTTAGAGTGTTACCAACTGCATCCTGGTCATTTGCTGAGTCAGAAGCAGTGGCAGCCTCACCAGAAGTCGCACCTCCTTGTCTACACCAGGAGATGGAACATGATAACCCCTGTGCTGTGGGTTGACAGAAGCATTGTGATCCTCCCCCTCAGGTGTTGAGGTTATCCCAGTAGTGATTGGTGTCTGGGTGGGGGGTGAGGAATGCAACTGCGTCAGCACTTTTGCAACAATTATTGTAGGGCTTTGAGGGGCGGTTGCAACAGGAGAGGGTGTGGAAGCAGTGTGCACCCGGGACGAGTGGTGCTCTTCAATGGTAATCCCCTCAAGTGAGGAGGATCCCAGCAGTGTGGCTTCCCTTTGAGTGGTTGCATCAGGTTCCTTTTGAGAGGAAACCTGAGCGGCTTCGGTTGGTGGAGTCATAGTCTCTACTGGGGGGTTATTTCCAGTAGAGATAACCTGCTTTGGTGCAGCAGGAGCATCCTCAGGAGACTCAACTCCCTGAGTAGCCTTCTTAGGCTTCTTCTTTGTGGGTTTGGAGGGGACTTTGGATGTGGAAGTGGAGGCTGTGGGTTCCAGCTGCGTGGGTTTGCACAGCTTGGCAGCCTGTTAAGAGTTTGGTCAGTGTTGTGTCGGGAGTATACCTCCGGCAATACAGCCAAAGCAGGGACTCCCAGACCAACTAGTCCCTCAGCAGAAAGCTGATTCTCTATTATGGCCATTATAAACCGAGGATATAGTATCCAACGGTTAGAAAGTGGTTTTGTGGCCATATCCTTGATTTCAAGAAAAATTATTTCAGAAAAGTTTAGTGGTTCTTGTTCAAGGATAGAGAACAGTACCTGTTGCCATCTGGAAGACAGTTGATCCCGAAGAAGTCTTCGAGGCCAGGCAAACATTTACCATATGAAATATCAATCGTTCAGCATCTGGAAAATGTTTCTTCAGGATGGTCGAAGCACTAAGATCGCCTTGATATCCATGTTGTCCAAATGAAAGATCAATTTGGCGCTTAGGATATCCAACAGGGTAGGCAGCATCATCTAATAGTAATATCTGGCGGATGGTAGCAGTAGAGAGACCACCTTATGAGAGTTGATGGAAGAATGGATAGATTCTCCATTAACAGTTGCATTCGTCCAAAACTGATGTAGCGAATCGGCATAAATGATTGGATTTAGGAGAAGGCCGTTTTCAGTGGTGATTGGACCATAAGATCTATAGCATTATCGAATTTGGTCCAGAAGGGCGATTTAGTGAGGTACGCGACACAGTTGTGTCGAGGCTTGAGTTGCATGGTCGCCATGAATGAAGGTGAAAGATTTTCAGAGCTTTTGAAATTTTAGGTCGTGAAAGAATGAAAAACTCTGAAAGAGGGATCAGATATATATAGGGTACGGGTTATGAAACGACTGAAGGTTTTGGTGTTAGTCATCAGTATTTGAAACAACTGATGACGTGGTATTAACTTTCAGAGGTTTGAAACGACTGATGGTATTGGTGTGGTCAGCAGTTATAAAACAACTGAAGACATGGTGTTTACAATCAGACGTTGAAACAACTGAAGTCTCTGTTAGGCATCAGTAGTTTAGAAAACTACTGAAGACCGTGGTTTTGGACTTCAGATGATTGAAACAACTGAGAACTTGGTTTTAGTCATCAGTAGTTGTGAAACTACTGAAGACCCTGGTTTGTGCCATCAGTTGTTGTAAACAACTGAAGACTTGGTGTTAGTCATCAGTAGTTGTGAAACTACTGAAGACATGGTATTGCTTCAGTCGTTTATGAAGAAACACAGCAGTTTGTGAACTACTGAAGAGAGAGTACTCATCAGTAGTTGTCATCAATTCATAGCCTTTCAGCTATTTCATACTGTCCTCAACACGTACTCATCAGCCTTTTTGCTGTTTTCAGTTGTTTCATAGGACATCAGTACTTATCTGTTTCTACTGATGTCAGTAGTTGTAAGTGCATCAGTAGTTGTAACTACATCAGTAGTTTAGAACAGATAAAGTACAGTACTTAAAGCATTTAGCCTTCAGTAGTTATAAAAGCTACTGAGGGTAAAATAACTCATCAGTACTTATATGTGACATGGTTACCAATGATCATCAGTAATTACTGAGATCATCAGTAGTTGTCACTTATTCTAGCTGCAGCATACCAAGCCTTAACACCAGGTTGTGGAAAGTTGAACTATCCAAAGGCTTAGTAAAAATGTCTGCAAGCTCATCAGCACTAGGCACAAACATAGGATTAATTAGACCCTTTTCAAAACAATCTCTTATAAAATGATGTCTAATTCTATATGTTTGGTCCTAGAGTGCTGGACTGGATTTTTGACAATGCAAAGAGCTGAAGCACTATCCATTAATAATGGAGTCTTAGTCTCTGTAATGCCATAATCCAAAGTTTATTCTGAAGCCAGAGTACTTGGGATGTACAACTTGCAGCAGCAATGTACTCGGCTTCAGCAGTGGATGTAGCAACAGATGTTTTTTCTTACTCTGCCAAGAAATCAAACAGTTGCCTAGGAATTGACATCCACCAGAAGTTGATTTCCTGGTCAACTTACACCCTGCATAGTCACTATCAGAGAAAGCAACTAATTTGCAAGAATGTCCAGTGGAATACCATAAGCCTAGAGATTGTACCTTGCAGATATCTAAAGATCCTCTTGACTGCAATCAGATGAGACTCCTTAGGTGCAGCCTGAAATCTAGCACAAACACATGTAGCAAACATAATATCTGGTCTAGAAGCTGTTAAATACATCAAGGAACCAATCATACATCTGTAAAGAGTTTCATCAACATCTTTACCTTTCTGATCAACATCCAATTGTGTGGTGTTGCACATGGGAGTAGAACAGGTTTACAGTTTTGTAAATCAAACTTATTCAAAAGATCTTTTGTGTATTTAGACTGATGAATGAAAATCCATCAGCTTTTTGTTTGATTTGCAAACCTAGAAAGAACTGTAATTCTCCCATTGCACTCATTTCAAACTTCTGTTGCATTAAGGTTTGGAAATCCTCACACAATTGGGGATCAGAGGATGCAAATATAATATCATCAACATAAATTTGAACAAGTAGCTTATGCTGATCCACCTTCTTAATAAATAAAGTTTTATCTATGGAGCCTCTAGTGAAATTATTCTGTAGAAGAAAGTTTGATAAGGTCTCATACCAGGCTCTAGGTGCTTGTTTCAACCCATAAAGAGCTTTATCAAGCTTATATACCCATTCTGGGTGCTTATTATCCTCAAAGCCTGGTGGTTGACACACATAAACTTCTTCTTTTATGTTACCATATAGAAAAGCACTTTTGACATCCATTTGAAAAACTTTAAGATTGTGGAGTGCAGCATAGGCTAAAAACAATCTAATTGCCTCCAGTCTGGCTACAGGGGCAAAGGTTTCATCATAATCAATACCTTCTTCTTGTGCAAACCCCTGCACAACCAGTCTGGCCTTGTTCTTAACAATTAGCCCATTTTCATCAGTTTTATTCCTAAACACCCATTTAGTGCCTATTGCACACTTACCTGGGGGTAGAGGAACAAGCTCCCACACTTGCTGTTTTCTGAACTGAAGAAGCTCAAGCTGCATAGCTTCAACCCATCCATTGTCTCTCAAAGCTACATGATAGTTCTTTGGCTCTAGCTGACTGATGAAGAGAGCATAGAAGCAGAAATTGGACAACTGGCTTCTGGTTGAAACATCAGCATTGATATCACCAAGGATTTGAGACATTGGGTGATTTTTCAGCTTGGTAAACAATCAAATCTGTGCAAGTGTTTGTAGGACCTTCAGCAGCAGCAGATGTTGATGCAGATTCTTGAAACCATGAAGATGGTGGCAACTCAAATGAAGTTGAGGATGCAGAAATCTCATCAGCATTTGTTGTGGATGGTGCTGCTGGAGCTACAGGAGCATCAGGTTTAGAGGACTCAGGCAGTTGGTCACTAAACCTGAAGAGGTGATTACTACTATCATCATCTTCAGCAGTAACACCAGGTGGTGAACTGTTGACAGGAGCAACAGCAGGAGATTGATAAGGAACATATTGCAGTATGTCCAAATCAAAGAGCTCCACAGGGCTTTGTGGAATCTTGTCCTTTGGAGATTCATTGAACTTGACATGTAGAGTCTCTTCAACCATCTTTTTCTGCAGTTGAAGACTCTGTATGCCTTGCAAGTTGATGAATAACCAACAAAGTACCCTGCATCCCCCTTAGGATCAAATTTCTGGAGCTGATCCTTTGTGTTGAGAATGAAACAGGGACACCCAAATGCTCTAAAGAATGAAATGAGAGGGGCCAAATGATGTAGAACTTCATATGGAGTCTTCATCAACCTCTGATTTGATTATTAGCACTCTATTCTGCACATAGCATGCTGTGTTGATAGCTTCAGCCCAAAAGGTCAATGGCAATCCAGAATCAGCCAACATAGACCTTCCAGCTTCAATGAGGGTCTTGTGTCTTCTCTCCACAACTCCATTCTGTTCAGGAGTTCTTGGAATACTAAACTGCCTCTTTATTCCCTTGGAAAGGTAGAACTCATCAAGTGTATTGTTCCTGAATTCTGTTCTATTGTCACTTCTAATACACTTGACTGAGAGGGAATACTGCTTCTCAGCATACAACACAAAGTTTATGATCTTCTGTGCAGCTTCATCCTTTGAATGTAGAAAGAAATTCCATACAAATCTGGAGTAATCATCCACAATTACCAGACAGAATTTCTTCTTTGCCATGCTCATCACTCTCACAGGACCAAAGAGATCCATGTGAAGAAGTTGTAAGCAGGCAGTGGACTTTGGTTCTTCAATAGGTGGGAATGAAACCTTGTGCTGTTTTCCTTTCAAACAAGCAGTGCAGTTGTTTTCACACTTGAACTCCTTCATAGGCATTCCCCTTACTAAACTATGGTGTATCAGCTGATTCATGTTCTTGAAGTTAACATGTCCCAGCCTTCTATGCCATAGATTAGATTCTTGAGGAGAGGCCTTGGAAAATAGGCAAGGATGGCCTTTGAGATCTATTTTCTTGGAAAGATCTAAGGCATATGCTCTTCCTGTCCTGTTGGCCTTCAGGAGAGTGTGAGCATCCAATACCTTGTCAATCAAACTCAGAACTTTGGATGACAGAATCCTGCAGTTCTGGCTTGTGAAAAGGGCAACATGGCCTTTGTCACACAATTGACTGACACTCAAGAGGTTATACTTGAGATTTTCCACATGGTTGACATCATCAAAACTTATTTCCCCATTGGAAACAAAGCCCTTCCGATGATGTAAACTCTTGCATCATTGCCAAAGGAAACAAAACCCTTCCTTCCTGGAGAGTAGTCATAAGAAGTGAGTTGTTCCCAGTCATATGCATAGATCCCCCACTGTCTACATACCAGATGCTACTTTGGCATGCTGAAGAAACCTGCATTAATAAACAATCAGTTAGTTTTGGAGACCCAAACCTTTTTGGTTTTGGGCCTGGTCTCATCAATAGATGGTAAACTAACAGGTTTATTGGCACAATAGCTTGAGGTGAAGGAGATGTGTAGAAGAGGAATCCTTTGGCTTGGATCTCCTTTTCTGGGGTTTAAACATAGGGCCATCAAGTTGGTTAACTCTTCCCAACAGATGTTGAACCATCATTACCAGCTGTGTCTGATTCTGGGAAAGAGCTTTCAGCTCTTCAGACACATTGGTATTGGTGTTTGATGATGAGTTCTTGTGTTGCACCATCTTCTTTTGAGCAACCTCTGCTGTTGCCTGTGAACTCCTTCCCTTTTAGATTCTTTTTGGACATAGGAGTAACAGGATTTGATGCTGCTGGTACAAACTTGGACTCAAACTCAGTTTTCATTTTAGCCAAGTTTTCTTTAATTTTCTCCTTTTGTTTGAGTTTGGATCCTTTTTGTACCAACAATCATCTGTGAGATGATTGAATAGACCACATATTTCACATGGTTTCTTCTTCATCTTCTGTTGATCATCAACTGAAGAAGATGAAACTACTGAAGACTTGCTCTTCAGCAGTTTAGAAGCACTTTTTGCCTTCTTGTCAACTCCTTAGTAGGCTTCAAATCCTTCCTACTGACAGTTTTCTTCTCTTTAGTGTTGTCAGTTATTGGGATTTGAACTCCAGATGTTATCCCCTGCTCTCCAGTACCCTCAGTACTTCTAGGGATAACACTTGGGTTGATCACTCATTGATCATGTGAGTGTCAGCAGTTGAACCATCAATATCAGCTGATAGGTTCACAGAGGGATTACTACTGACTTCAACTACTGATGGTGCTTTATCAAGTAGTGAATCACATGATGAGGTGGATTGGTCATTACTTTCTCCATCAGATTCTACTCCTGCTCTTGAAGCAAAATCTGTGTAGGAGGAGCAGTGTGGTTATAACCAATTCCAAACTTCACATTGGAAGCTGTTTGCTTACTAAGAAGCATTTCAAAGCCCTTGCAAGATTGTACCCATCGATCACACTCTACTTGGGTGACAGCAAGAGTATCCTTGAGGTCTTTGTACTTCTCTAAGAGTACATCCTCCCTAGCCTTATCATCAGAGATTTGACATTTTAATTTGTAAATCTCATCAGTTTTCTCTTTCAGCACAGACTCAAACTCAGCTTTATTTTGGAATTATTTGTTCTAGCTCTACATTTTTATTGATTAAAGCCACATTGCTTCTCTAATAGAGGCAAATGCTGCTATGCAAGTTTCAGAACATAATTTGGCCTTAGCCTCAGAGGATACCTGTGATACCTGTGTTGAAGAGGTACTTGAGGATGATCCATCAGAGGATTCCAAAGTCATGAGAGCTAGATTTCCAAAAGGATGCTCACCACCATGTTGACCAGCACTTGAGAACAGTTGTTCATTACCAGACACATCATCTGGTAAGCTGCTCCAGTCAACAACTCCTGGTGTGAAGAAGCTGTGTGTTGAAGTTGATTAGGTTGATGAGATTGGGATGGTTGAGGCTCAGGGAGTGCATGTGGTTGCTGCAGCAGTGGGTGCTTGAACTGGCCTGGTTGTGGCATGTAAGCAGGGGTATGGATATGGCATTGCCCCATGTGGAACAAAATATGCAGGAGATTGTGGTTGATGATGATAACCAGAATTGACAGGTTGTTGCCCTCTGTTTGTTGACTATTGCCAGGGAAAGTCACAAAAGGTGCAGGAGAGTTAGATCCAGATGATCTACATCTCTTGCAAAGTGTCCAAGCCTGTGGCATTTATGGCACTTCAACTTACTCTTGTCAAAACCAACTTTGGTTTTGCCAGAGAGTCCTGGGAATTTCCTTCCAGTTCTTTTGTAGAACTTCTGAGATCTGATATTTATCAAGGCCATTTGGCTCAAAATATCCATCTCTTCTAAGTCATCATCAGCAATCCCCTTGAGATCATCCATGATGAAACATAGATTGTCACTATTACTACCAGCAGAATAACTATCAACACTCACAAAGGCAGGCTCAGAAGTGTTTGTAGAGAAATCAATATGCTCATCATACTGGCTTTCAGATGACGCATATTCTGACTCCTGATGTCCAATCAGCGCAGTGTTTCCCTTGGACAAAATCCTCAGTAAGCTTGCCAGATGAAGCCAATTTCCTTTTCTGCTCTATCTCTCTCTCGAATGTAAGCAGTTTCCCATGAAGTTGGGTGAGAGATAGGCGATCAACATCAGCATTTGAGCGTAGAACAACGGTATATGTGTTCCATCTCTCAGGCAGTGATCTTAGGAATCTATGGTTCATCTGACTCCTGGTATATTCATGTTTAACCATTTTCAATTCAGAGATTAAACATGAAAACCGCTCAAATTGTTGAGTCAGAGTCTCACCCTTTCTATGAGAGAAAGTCTCATATTGTTGGGCGAGGATTTCCTGTTGTTTGCTAAAACCTCATCAGTACCACCAAATTGTTCTTTGATGGCTTTCCAGAGGTCATGAGCAGACTCACAATGCAGAAGCCCAGAGTAAATCTCATTAGGAATAGCCATAGCCAAAATTCCATGGGCTTTTGCATCGATTTCAAACAACTTCTTGTCCTCATCGGAGTATTGCTCCTTCTTCTTTGGAACCAACTGGTTTGTTTCCGGATCATTCACCATTGGCTTATGTGGTCCATGTACCACAGATGTCCAACAACCTGAGCTATTGACAGACAGGTGAGGGAGCAATCTTCTCTGCCAAATGTTATACTCATTCCTCACCAAGATCGGAGGCTTGGTAGAGGATCCGTATTGAAAGGATCATTCGAAGAAGTAGTCATTGTGGAAAATCAGACAGATTCAAGTAAAATCACAATAAATTTAGCTCAAAACCACACAGAACCTCAAATAAAACGGCCAGAAGCATACACTCTCAATCTCTATAACAGATCCTTGCAATTTGCTAATTCGATTAAACTTAGAGCGATTGAACAGTTTCAATGATCAATTGTTAGATCGATCAATGATTAACCTGCTCTGATACCATTTGTTAGGATCTCAGCCTCTTGGTTTAATCGATTGAACAGATATAGCAGCGGAATAGCTCAGAATTAGACAAATTCAAGCAAGAACATTCGATATAAAGCGATAAAAGAATTTTGTTATAGAGAGAGAAATATCAGACAAAAGGAATATTGCATTAAGATTGTCGGCCTCAATGGCACGATTACAGGTGAGTCATCCTTCCTTATAAAGGAAAGAATGACGTAGGCTGATGTCACTTGAAAGTGACATGTAACCGTTTTATAACTACTGATGTTTAACAACTACTGAAGATGTCAACAACTGACATCTTCTTACAAATGTTCCTAAGTGTTAAACATCTATTTACAACTACTGAAAAACATAAAACTACTGATACTACAACAACTGAAGAACAACCTCTTCAGTTGTTTACAAGTACTGAAAAGGAAAAAACTACGGAAAAGTAAACAAACTACTGAAAGGAAAAGAAAACTACTAATGAAGAAAAACCATAACAACAACTGAAGAAGCCCTCTTCAGCTGTTGTCATCAGCTGTTAGCATCAGCTGATGTCTTCAGTACTTGAACATCAGACTTTGTCTTTCAGCTGTTGATCTTCAGTCTTTGTCTTCAGTACTTGTTGAAGTCTTCAGACTTTAGATCTTCAGCTGTTGTCTCAGTCTTTGTCTTCAGTGCTTCAGAAATACTTCAGCAGTTGTATTCTTCAGACTTTGTAGAACAGCTGATCAGGTCTTCTTCAGCTGTTGTGATGTCCTGTGGGACTTAGAGGTTTCTCTGATCAGGCTCATTGGTTCTTTTGGTCCAACAAAATAGGATTCCACACTATTTGGTTCGGTATACACGTTAATGAGTTAGTACATCATTAAGTACACGATCCCTAACATAATCTAATCAATGTTTATCATCCCAATAGCTGTTATGAGATACTTAAATCTTTGTTCATCAAAAGCTTTGGTGAACAAATCAGCATATTGTTCATTTGAGTCAACTTTGATTAGTTTAATCAGATTTTTCTCATGAATATCTCTAATGAAATGGTACCTGATATCAATATGCTTTGTCTTGGAATTCTTCACCGGATTTTCAGTAATGGAGATAGCACTATTGTCAATATGGATAGGAGTACTCATAAAATTGAATTCATAATCTAACATTTGATTCTGAATCCATAGCAGTTGAGCACAGTAGCTAGCAGCAGCAATGTATTCAGCTTTAGTGGTTGATATAGAGACACAGGATTGCTTCTTGGACTCGCCATATGACATCCTCCTGATGTGGATTTCTTGTCAATGTTGAAGCCGCGTCACTGTTAGAGTATCCATAGAGATTGTAATCCTTGTTTCTGGGATACCAGAGACCTAGTTGGGTGCTCGTTTGAGGTATTTGAGGATTCTCTTGATAGTAGCTAGATGAGACACCTTTGGAGTAGCCTGATATCTTGCATAGATGTAGGTAGCGAACATGATATGAGGTCTACTCACTATGAGATACATTAGAGAACCAATAATTCCTATACTCATGTTGATCAGTATCCTCCTCTTCAGGGTCAGGACAGAGATTATGGTTTCTAGGTGTGGGTGTCTTGGCATGCTTACAATCTTTCATGTTAAATCTTTCTAAGATGTCAAAAACATACTTAGATTTATTAATGAAAAATCCTTCCTTCATTTGCTTCGCCTGAATTCCAAGGAAAAAGTCCATTTTTCCCGTTGAACTCATCTCAAACTTTTTCTTCATAATGCTTTCAAAGTCCTTACACATTTGAATATTTGAAGAACCAAATACGATGTCATCAACATAGACTTGAACAAGCAAAATATCCTTTCCAGACTTTCTCATGAAGAGAGTCTTGTCAATGGTACCTCTAGTGTAGCCATTCTTCAGAAAAACTGAGACAAAGTCTCATACCACAGACTAGGCGCTTGGTGCAGCCCATATAGAGATTTATCCAACTTGCACACATAGTTGGGTGCTGTGGGTCTTCAAATCCTAGAGGTTGGCACACATAGACTTCCTTATCTATATCCCCATATACAAAGGAACACTTGACATCAAGCTGGTAAACAGTGAAGTCCTTGGATGCAGCATAAGCAAGGAGGATCCTAACTACCACATGTCTTGCAACAAGTGCAAAGACATCAGTATAATCAATTCCTTCCTCTTGGGTGTATCCTTGAACTACAAGTCTAGCTTTGTTCTTGATGATCAAGCCTTTATCATCTCTCTTATTTCTGAAAACCCATTTAGTGCCTATAGGTAGTTAACCAGATGGTAGCGGACATAGGTTCCATAACTTCTGTCTCTTGAATTGAAGCAACTCCTCTTGTATCGATTCAAGCCAGCTACTATCTTTCAAGGCATCTTCCACCTTCTTGGGTTCCATCTGAGATAAAAAGCATGAGTACAAGCAGACAGTCCCATGATGAGTCTGCCCTCTTTTCTCACACCTTCAGAGACATCCCCTATGATGTTCTCAGTTGGATGAGTGTTATGAATCCTAAGACGAGGAATCACTTCCAGCTGTGGAGATAGATCTAGATTGGACATGTTCTGCTCAGGAGCTGGTACACTCTGTCCGGCTGTTGTTTCAAAGTCATTCAATGAGGACTGATTAGATGAATTAGAAACATCATCAATGGTTAGCTGTGAAGTAGTGTTAACAGTTGCCTGTTCCTTCAAAACACTACTTTCTTCTCCCTGGAGTTGTGGTTGATCACCTGATGAGTTTTGAGGCTCAGCAAGTGATTCACTTGTTGGAGCTTCACTATTCCTTAATATTGTTAAGATGTTAGATCTGTGAATGGTGGAAACTTCATTTATTGTAGCTCTTGGAGAATTTGAAAGAGGTCTGGGTAGCTCAAACAGTTGATCATCAACAACAGTATCAGCATCATTTTAAGCACCTATTCCAGCTGAAACATTCTCACAAGATGGTTTAGAATAGTTTGGAAACAATTCCAAATCAAAGATGTGATCAGGGCCATTCCCTCTAACACAAGGAGTGTGCTCATTAACAACTATATTGGATGACTCCTCAAATTTTTGATTCTTAATCTTGTATACTCTATAAGCTTTAGAGCTAGATGAGTATCCAACAAAGAAGCATCATCCAACTTTTCAGCAAATTTTGCTAAATGGTCTTTTGTGTTAAGTATGGTACACCTGTTGCCAAAGGATCTTAGAAAACCAATAAACGGTGGCCTCTTGTTCCATAGCTCATAAGGGGTTTTTCCATGTGGCTTAACTACAAGAACTCTGTTCTGCACATAGCATGTAGTGCTAACTACCTGTGCCCAGAATGTAACAGGTAGTTTTGAATGAGCTAACATAGTTCGAGCAGCCTCAATAAGTGTCATGTTTCTCCTCTCAGCAACACCGTTTTGTTGTGGAGTTCTGGGAGCACTGTATTGTCTAGCAATCCCTTTTGAGTTACAGAATGAGTCAAGAACAAAGTTCTTAAACTCAGTCCCTTGATCACTTCTACTAATTTTAACCTTGTGATCAATTTGATTTTCTATTTTAAGAATAAAAGATTTTATTTCAGTAGTTTCATCTTTAGTTCTTAAATGGAATACCAATGTGAATCTTGTAAAATCATCAACTATGAAAAGGCAGTATGATTTCCTTCTAATTCTCATTATACTTGTGGGACCAAAAAGATCCATGTGCAATAAGTGTAATGGAGTAGTGATAGAGTTAACACATTTGGATTTTTGAGAGTTCCTGCGTTGCTTCTCTTTTAGGCATGCAACACAATTATCTTTGTCGAAAAACTCATTTTTAGGCAAGCCATGTACCAAGTTATTTTTAGCCAATTTATTCATTGTCTTAAAATTTACATGACACATACGTGTATGCCACAGTGTTGACTCATCACTATCAGCTTTGGAAAGAAAGCATGATACTTCACCCATTGGGGAAGCATTGTTCATATCCAGCTTGTACATATCGCCTTTCCTGGAAGACCTAAGAAGCACTAATTCGGAGGAATGGTCATCCCTGGTTTAAGGATGATGCACTCATGTTCTGTGAAAAGCATTTGGTGCTTTTGATCACAGAATGAGAAACACTTAACATATTGTGTTCAACCTGTTTGACAAAGTTAACTTTGTCAACCTTTAACTTACCATTGCATATACTCCCTTTGACAGAAATATATCCTCCAGCCTCACCTCCAAATTGGACAGGACCTCCATCACAGTGTTGAAACTATGAAGGAGAGATTGGTTCCCTGTCATGTGCGTGGAGCATCCACTGTCCACAATCCAGACATTGTTGCTCTTATCATATGGATCTCCCTGCATATAAGATAGATTGTTAGTTTTGATTGGAAGCCCAAGCCTAGTTATCTTGGGTTCTTCCAAGGATAATGACATAATTGAACCAAAAGATATGCATGGGGGTTCAATAGATGTCTTTGAAGAAGAGGTTTGGGCTGCAACATCTTCCTTGATCTTCCAGTCCATCCTTTTGTCAATCTTGGGGGATGAGCCTATAGAGGCTTTTGCAGCATGGCCTTCTTCAGAAGCTTCTTTCTTTAAAGAAGAAGTCTTCACCACCTTTTCTTCCGAAGCATTCTTCTTCAGGGATGGTTTCAAGGGAATCTTCTTGTTCTTCTGAACTTTAGTAGCATTTGCTTCTGAGGCCATTTTCCCTTCGGAAATAACAGTTTCTTCCGAAAGCCACCTTGCTTTAGAAACCAGCTTTCCCTTCTTCATCACTTGAACTGTTTAAAAAGGTCCTAATGTGAAACCTTCTCTGACTCCTTCTTTGCTACATTATTTGAATAATGTGTGCTTGCTAGATTGTAGTAACAATCTTTTGCCATATGGTTGTGCAGATCACACATTATGCATGCAATGTTAGTCTTTTGGGACTTTGAAGGTTGCTATTTCTTGGGCTTCTTCTCTTCCCCAGCGACCTTTCCCTTCAACTTTTGATCCTTTGGCAGGACAAGAGTGCTGGTATTACTCTCCTTTCTTGAATCAGAAGTACCTAACACTTGGAATCCAGCTAAGATAATGACGCCTTTCAACTTTGGGTCAATCTTCAGCTTAGACTCAGCCACTTTCTAGGTAGTTCTTCTAGAGGCTTTAGCTCTGCTTCATCTGGCCTTAATGGTTAGGATTTGATCTTCACAAGAGGAGATAGGTACTTCTACCTGTTTCTTCGTTGTGGTGGCCACTATTGTTGCTTCATCCTTCAACTCTAGTGAGGAAGGGTCAGCAGTTGGAACCTCTTGCTCCTCACTACCATATCTAGGTTGTCTAATAGACTTATTAGAGTGTGATGGAGCAATTTCATTGGTTCCCAACCCTCCTTTGTTCTGATAACAGAGTTTGGAGTGGGAGGATGATGCAAGAATAGCTTGAAAGTTCTACTCAGAAATAGCATGCTTCCTGGCCTGAGCCTCAGCAGTGACAAGTTGGGCTTGAGCCTCATACAATTTGGATATCAGATCCTTGATTTTAGTCTTATAGTTGGTGTGTTCATGTTTTAAAAGAGACAACGTTTTCTCTAACTCCTCAATTTTCTTTTGGTAGTGAGACTCAACTCTCTTAAAGTCAGATTTTAAGATATTTAAAGACTCACTATCATTTCTGATATCCATATTGTAATCCTAGTAAACTTTATCTTTAAATATACAGGCTAGAGTACAGAGATGTTCATATACTAGAGTTTCATCTGTTCCCGCCATTGCAGATGTTTTAGTTGTTTCAGTTGACTTCCTAGTGGGCTTTAGTCAACTTCTTGAACCTCTTGCTCCTGTACCACGAAGCTCTGGTCAACTTCTTGAGCCATTGCAGCTGTTTCAGTTGACTTCCCAGTGGGCTTTGAGGTTGAGGGATGTGTGGAGGCCTATGGGGTACCCAGATTGGTCTTGGGAGCCTTGCCTTCCCTTGCAAAGTGATCGAGTTGGTTACAGTTGTAACACTTTGCTTTGGTCTTGTCAAACCCAAACATGCTGGTAGTTGAGTTTTGAGGGAACTACCTTTCAGTTCTCTTAAAGAACTTCTTCACTCTATAAGTTAAAAGAGCCATCTCTTGGACAATGTCCATATACTCTACAACATCTGGATTGAAACACTCGAGATCATCAAAACAGTATTGAAAATCATCGGAGTGTCCACTTCCTGAGACAAAGGCACAACTTTCCTGGACGGAATTGTGTTGAGCCTGTTGAGACCTTGGAGTCTCAGTTTAAGTGATGTAAAGTCCAAAAGAGCAGGATGGATGCTAGTAAGTCAGGTAGTGCTAAGGTTGAGGGGTGCTGAGCCTTCTACAACTATTAAAGCATTGCTAGCAGGAAGACTGAGAGGACATCTTGCTTGGTGGCCCTTCTTACTTTCCATCTTTAAATGATATCCATAAAGGATGCCGTAAAGTTCAGTCACAATGAGAGTGTTCAAATTCTCTGTGGTCTTGATAGAGTCACAGTAAAATGTCCACTCGTTTGGAAGAGCACTCATGAACTTTCTCGTGAGATCTCTGAGTTCAGGTGTGATCTTCACAGATTGAAGACAGGAGATAAGATCCATATACGTGAAATACTGCTTGCTGAGGGTCTCTCTAGCAATATAGGTGAAGTTCTCAAACTGCTGCTTCAGTGACTCCTTCTTTGAGTCGTTGGAGCTTGAGTACATCTAAGCAAGAGCATCAAATAATTCCTTTGCAGACTTACAATGCTCAAACCCCACCATGATGGAGTTTGGTATTGCAGTCATGAGAATTGTCAAAGCATTGCTGTTGATGTCTATCTTCTTTCGGTTTTCGTCAGAATAGTCTTCAACAGCGTTTTCAATCATGGCACCGTTCCCACAGGTTATACCACATTTGGTTTAAACGGGCCATTGACAATGGACTTCCACATCTTGCTGTCTTGGTATATGATAAAGCCATGCATTCTTCTGCTCCAAGACCTAAAATTTTCAGGAGTAATGATGGGAGCCTTTGTCATGGTTCCCATCTCTACTTTGGACTTGTTAAGGGCCATTTTGAGTGAGTGAGTTGTAGGGAGGAGTGAAAAACAGGTTCATTTGGATGGTAAGATCATGCAATCAAGAGCCTAAACAGCTCTGATACCGATTGCAGGATCGGTTAAGGGTCACTTAACACTTAGTTTTTCTCTTAAACTCACTTAGAACAACACTCGGATCAAGGTGGGGTCAATAAGATTTAATCACAATATAGTAACTAATACAAAACACCAAAAGAAATTTTCAAGGTACTTGCATATATTGCTTCTCAACTCAAATATTACAAGACTCTTACAAGATTATCTTTTCGAGTTACAATGAGAAACTATATATAATACTACCTACAGCCGGATATATTTTGATACTAGCTAGGATACTATAACTAAAGCCTATACTACAAGACTATAGTTTAAGGTATCTCAGATAAACTCTTATATGAGGTTTTGTAGTCAGGATATGTCCCTGACTTACCTTTTGTCACGAACTAAAGTTGGTAACATGTATTATCATAAAAAGGTAAACAGTGGAATAAAGTATGGTCAACTTCATGGCCCTTTGAGAAAACGCCATGCAGTATCAGAGGTCTGCATCGGAGTGTCAGAGACCATACTTATGTCCACTGGTTCATAGCATTGTCTTCCGAAGGTTAAATGGCTTCGGAAGAACAAGTACTTCCGAAGCCACTTATACTTCGGAAGACGCTGCTTCTTCTAAGGCTTGGGAAGTTCTTCTTTTCTTCATACCTCGGAAGTAGTCTTCTGATTACTCTTCTAAGACTTAACCTTCGGAAGTATGCTTTTGACTTTGGAAGCTGATCTTTCACTTTATCTTTGGAAGAACTCTACAACCTTCCGAAGTTCCATGCTAAGCTTGGGAAGCCTTTGTATGTAGCACTAAAATTATCTAAGTAATTTGATTTTGATTGCACCAGCCTTCTTCTTGATTTTACAAAGACCATGTTGATTAGTTTGAGAAAGAGGTAAAGAAAGGGTTGAGGAAACAAAACCGCCTAAAACAGTTAACAACAATAAGGTTGTGAAGCAAAACTACAACTAAGGCTGATCTTGATTCCCTCCCTAGAGTAGGTAAATCACCTAAACTTAAAACTGATTCAAGAAACAAACAGATGTACAGTGACATATGCAGCATGTTTAATCACAAAACAAAAGAGTGTTATTCAACTAGTACTACTCTATCTATGACATGAACAAGCACTCCACCAAAAACTACTACTTTAATAAATATTGTTCAGTCTGTGACGCAAACAATCACAATACATCTCATTGTTACTTCAATCAGAAGGGATTGAGAATTCCCCAAAATAAGCGCATCTCAAAAACATCTGTTGTAAAACATACTGTCAGACCACATTTTCACAACAATCAATCTAGGATATCTAGATCAACAAATGACAGGAGAAATTTGAAGGAATTGTGGAAGAGTCAAAGAAAACATCACATAATGAAACCCAAAATTGACCTTCCCAAACCAAAAGTATTTTTTGAGATGACTTGATCCAGTTACTACCAAAAGTCTCCCAAGACAAATCCATCTAAATACAATTTAGAGGGAAATACCAAGAGGTCACTATCATGAACAGGAACGGGAAACCCAAGACCATCATGGCTTGGGTTCCTTATTCTAATTAGTTCTTTTGCTTGCAGGTTCATCCGCATAGGTCCAATAGGTTATGGTACGTGTATAGTGGATGTTTCCAACACATGACTAGATATCGTTCCCTCATTCATGACTTCAAGCATATACAAGGAACTACTATAGCATTGGTGGAGATTCATAAGGTGGAAGAATTACAGGAGAAGGATCTACGACAAATAGGATGCTGAGCTTTGACAGAGTGAACTACTATGAACAACTGAACTTCAATATGCTAAGTGTGTCTTAGATCTGTGACAAGAAATATTCAACTCATTTTACCGACACTCATTGCTACATTTTGAAACGTAGATTTCAAATCTATGAAGAATGGGCTATCCTAAAGACCCAAAGGAAGAATAATACTTATGTTTTAAACCTGAATTTTGCAACACCTACAGAAGAAACATGTCTTTGTCAAAAGAATCATCTGATAAGTCACAACTTTGGCATAGACGTTTGGGGCACACAAACTTTAAAACATGAACAAATTGGTCAAAGGAAAGCATGTCATTGGTCTTCCTTAAAATAATTTCATTGTGTTGAGCACTATTTAGCGTGCCTCAAAGGAAAACAACACAAATCGTCTCATAAATCCAAGCTGGTGAACACAAATAATACTACATTGAAGCAACTTCACATGGATCTATTTGGACCAACTCAAGTCATGAGCATTGGAAAGAAATAGTATTATTTGGTGATCATTAATGACTTTTCAAGATTTACATGGGTTTTCTTCTTACTTCATAAAAATGAGGCATCCTAAATAATAAAAGACTTCATCACTAAAATAGATAATCAACTTGATCATAAGATCAAAACTATAAGAAGTGATAATGGCACAAAGTTTAAAAATGAAAATTTGAGTTCTGTTTGTGCAACCAAGGCATTGCTCATCAATTCAGTGCAGCTAGAACTCCTTAACAAAATAGGGTAGCTAAAAGGAGGAATACAACACTAATTGAATCAGCAAGAACAATGCTAGCCAATGCTAAACTGTCAATCACCTTCTGGGCAGAGGTAGTTAACACATCGTGCTTTGTGCACTTTGATTGTAAAAGAAAGTAACATGACTCCATATGAACTACTTCTTCACAGAAAACCATTTATTGGATTTTTCAAGTCATTTGGTAGTCCTGTCTTAATATTAAACACTCGAGACTATTTGGGAAAATTTTCGTCAAAGTCTGATGAAGGATTCTTTGTTGGTTATTCTTCAGTTTCAAAGGCTTACATAGTGTTAAATCCAATATTAAACATTATTGATGAATCAACTAATATTCAATTCAAGGTACATTCATTTTGCAAATCTACAAATGGTCCCGACTCGTTGTTTGATATTGACTCTTTTACAAAATCATTTGATCAATTTCAATTGTCTAATGCAGGAAACAAACATTTAGTTGAACCTTATTGAGGTGTAGAACAAAATGATGACTTTCCAGTGACACCTCCATCATCCACTCCATCATCCGCTCCACATCTAAACGAAGATGTTCCACTACAAGCTAATCCCATCAGGCAATCATCACAAAATCAAAATTTATCAACTGCAACTAGTCCAAGCTTGATACCTTCACTATCAGAAGATCCATCAACTGAAAGCGGAACTCAAGATCAAGCTACACCTCCAGTTGAAAGAGAAAGAATGTCAAATGATGGAAGCAATCAATGTACTACAGATGCTAAAGCAGTCACAAAGACTAAATTAGACTATCTTCATAACTCCCAAACAGTACAAAATAAAGGTGCCTGTGGCCATAATGACCTGAATGCCTCTAATCTTGATGTAACCATTGCTGATGACTCTATTCCAACCACCAAAATACACAAGAATCACCCAGTTGAAACCATTATTAGTGAACTTAATGAAAGGGTGACAAGAAGCAAGTCCAGTATGCAAACTTCTGTTTGTTCTCATGCTTTCGGTGTCAAACAATGCCCAAGAACATCAAAGAGGCTCTTCAAGACAATAGCTAGATTGAAGCAATGCAGGAAGAATTGCTCCAATTCAAGAAGCAAGAATTATGGCTACCGGTAGATCTTCCCGAAGGACAATACCCTATCGGTACCAGATGGCTGTACAGGAACAAGACCGATGATAGAGGGATCGTCATCAGAAATAAAACAAGATTAGTGGCACAGGGATACACTCAAGATGAAGGAATCGATTATGATGAAGTGTTTGCACCTGTTGCCAGATTAGTAGAAGTAATCAGAATCTTTCTAGCATATTCCGCATCCATGAAATTTACTGTTTATCAAATGGATGTGAAGTGTGCCTTCTTGTATGGAAAGATTGCTGAGTAGGTCTATGTGAGTCAACCACCTGGCTTTGAAGATCCAGATTTCCCTCATAGGGTGTACAAGCTTGACAAAGCCCTGTATGGCCTTCATCAAGCCCAAGAAAGTGGTATGAGACTCTATCATCCTTTCTTCTTGAACCTGGATACGAAAGAGGAAAGATTGATTAGACTCTGTTCAAAAGATTTCTTTTTGTGATTTTTTAAGTGTTTTTGAAATTTTAATTTTTTCTCAAGGTTAATCATACCAATTGATTGAACTAGTAATTCAAAACGACTTAGTTCGAATGCATTGGTAAATAAATCAGCCAATTGATGGTCACTGTGAAGTTGAACAAATTTGATTAACCCTTTTGAGCACAATCTCTCAAAAAGTGATATCTAATTACAATACGTTTCATTTTTTAGTGTTGAATAGGATTATTTGTAATAAACATCGCTGTTGTGTTGTCAATATGAATTACAGTGTGCAAGAAGTTAAAACCATAGTCAAGCATCTGCTTTTGAATCTAGAGTACTTGAGAGCCACAAGATGCTATACACTTATCTTTTTTTGTTGAAATAGACACGTTTGTCTACTTCTTGCACTGCCACGAGACCAGTCTAGGACCAAGAAATTGACACCCGCCAGAAGTGGTTCCTATTGAAGTTGCTTCCCCGATAGTCACTATTAGTGTATGCATAGATTGAAGTCTCCTTCCTTTGGATACCATAATCTGAGGGCGGGTATACCCTTAAGACATATGAATATCCTTTTGACAGCATTAACATGGGATTCCTTGGGATCACCTTGATATCTGGCACACACACAAACACCAAATATAATGTTAGGCCTACTAGCTGTTACATACATAAGTGAACCTATCATAGATCGATAGTGAGTCTGATCCACTGATTTGCCTTCACGATCTAGACCAATCTTCAGTTTAGTATCAATAGGAGTTCTCATGGACTAACAATCAGCAAAGTTGAATTTCTTCAACATTGTATCCACATATTTCGATTGAATGATGAAAATTATGTCTATTGTTTGTTGCATTTGCACTCTTAAGAAGAATGTGAGTTTCCCCATAGCAGTCATTTGAAATTTAGAATGGATAAGGTCTTCAAAATCCTTGTAGAGGAGCTTGTTTGTAGAGCAAAAATGATATCATCCACATAAGTCTGGACAGGCAACATGTCTTTTCCTTTTCTATTTCTAAAGAGAGTCAAATCATTCTTTCCTTTTTCATACCCATGTTCAAGATGAAATGCTAATAGAGTCTCATACCATTTTCATGGGGCTTCATAAAGACCATACAATTCTTTGTCAAACTTGTACACCCTGTGATAGAAATGCAAGTCTTTAAATGCTAGTGGTTGACTCACGTAGACTTCTTCGACTATCTATCCATAGAGAAATTCACACTTAACATCCATTTGATAAAAAGTGAATGTCATGGATATTGAGTATGCAAGAAAGAGTCTTATAGCTTCTAATCGGGCAACAAGAGGAAACCCATCATCATAATCAATTCCCTCTTCATTTGTATATCCTGAGCCACTAATCTTGAATTGTTTCTGATGACAATTCCCCGGTCATCAGTTTCGTTTCTGTATAGCCTTTTGGTACCGATTAGGTATTATCCTTTAGGAAGATCTACCAGTTGTCATACTTCTTGTTTCTTAAATTGTATCAACTCTTGGTGCATTGCCTCAATCTAGCTATTGATGTCAATAGCCTCTTTGATATTCTTGAATACTGTTTGGCACAGAAAGAAAGAGAACAAACAAATGATTACAATGATTCACTTGCTTCAGGTCACCCTTTCATTATGTTCACCAATAATGCTTTCCATTGGATGATTCTTGTGTATTCATGAGGTTGGAATTGAGTCACCAGCAATGGATACATTATGATTGGAGACATTCAGATCATCTTGGTGAGAGGCACCTTTATCTTGTGCTGTGGGAGAGTTATGAAAGTAATCAAAGTCTTTTCTAGTTCTTGCATCAACATCAGCAAGACTATGAAGACTTTCTTCATTAGAAGTTCTCTCAGTTTCAACTAGTAGTGTAGCTAGTTCTTGATTTCTGACTTCACCTGTTCATTTTTCTAAAGGAGGTGGAAGTGTACTTAGACCACCTCAGTTGAAACACTCTTATTTTAAAATGGTGTCTGACAGGATCAGCTTGTAGTGGGACATCTTCATTCAGTTGCTTAGTAGAATCAGGAGGAATCATTAGGAAAATATTTCTTCTTTCTACTGATGCAGAAGATTCAGCTGATTGTAGATTGCTTGCAATGGACAAGTGAAATTGATCAAATAATCTTGTAAATGAGTCAATATCAAACAACCAGGATCATTTATTGATTTGGGAATTCATTAACCAAGGATTAAACACTCTATAAGCCTTTGATACAGAGGAATAACCTACAAAGAACCCTTCATCAGAGTTCGGAGCAAACTTTCTGTGACATCCGTCACCACAAGGTCCGTCAATTAATGTGATTATCCGTTAACTTATCCTTGATCATTCATTCCTCATCTTTATTAACTCCTTGTGTGGATATCCTACTTGCTTTATTATATTTGTGCTTGTGTTTCTTTCAATTGTAGGGGTTTGTTAGAACACAAGACATAGTTGAACCACTTAAACTTTGTAAAACGCAGCGGAAGTTTGACATTATTACATTATTTGTAAGCTGAAAAACCATGTTCTATTTGATGTTTTAAAGTGTAAACAAACCCAAGAACAAAGGGGATCTTTTATGTGAATAAGCAAGCTATGAACACATGTAAATGCACATAAAATATCACAGCTATATTGAGCTGTGAAAACTACCTTCGAGCAGCAGCAAAAACCAATACAAAGGGAATGTTGGATGCTCAAACTCGGCCAAGGCTCCAGGTAGGACCTCCCCAGCTTGTATACCCCAAGCTTGTTTGCAAAGCACTTCTTGTTAGGAAGAATCACCACCAAAAAACTTTTACAAATTATCACTAAATATATTGTTGTTATATAATAATATTATTATTGACAAAACCATTTTTAGTACAAATTATCATTTATTAAACTTTCTTCATTAATATAACAAACACTTTCAAAGTCGTTTTCAACCAAAACAAACTTTGGGAACTCGGGGGCTAAGTGCAAGGACTAAAATTTACATTTTGCAAACTTGGGCTGGGTATATATACCCCATCCCCAACCATTCTTCATTATTCATCTTCTTCACTTCTTCTTCATTCTTCTTCACCTTAAATCTTCTTCTTGCACCAAAACTGCCCCGTTTCGTCTCGTTTTCGTCATCTAGGCATCATCTACAACCTAGTCTACTCCATCCTTGCAGGTAGACGAACTTGGTTGTCCCTTTCTTGCTCGTTTTACTACTATCCTTTTCTAGGGTTTCGGGTGTTCGGGTCCAACGAGAATACATGTGGTTGCGTGGGTGCGTGTAATGTCTTTCTGCGTGTGCTTCTTGTTTGTGTGTGTTTGTAGTGTGTTTCTGGAAGTCCTTATTGTGTAAAACTCGTGCATGGAGCAGCTGGAGGCTGCTCTGCACTTCTGCAGTCGCGACTCTGCTTCTTGGAGCGACTGGGTCGATCATGCGACCGAGCCGTGCGACTGGGTGAGTCATGCGACTGTGTGTATGCCTGCGATTGAGTCATGCGGATGAGTGATGCGTGCAATTGAGTCAATGTGGATGAATAAGGTGTGCGATTGAGTCAACGTGGATGAATGTGTGTGATTGTGCGTGTATCGCATGACTGAATGGCAGTCGCACAAATGGAGGTTTAGTCCTACGAATGAAGCTGATTCGTACGAATGAAGGATGATTCGTGCGTATGGAGGTTGAGTCGTGCGATTGGGTGTTGTGTGGTACGACTGAATGCTAGTCGTACGAATGAAGGTTCAATCGTATGAATGAAGCTGATTCGTACGAATGAAGGTTGATTAGTGCGAATGGAGTGTTGAGTCGAGCGTCAGGTCCTGTCGTGTGATTGATGATGGTGTGTGTGAATTTCCTTCTTGAATGTTTTTTGATGATAAGGTAACATCAACACAAATGTCATTGCTCGACCACAATGATTAAAGTCAACGCTATCAAGGCTACAAATACTATTCCAAATCAAATCAACCTAACATTTTACAATTATCAACAACTGATTTATGACTAATAATATTTAACAAATACTTCTCTTATAATAATGGATCTTTTATACAATATCACCAGCAATGGCAACGGTTCCTAGTACTTGGATCTACATAAGATCTAATACGTGTGTCAGCTTGTGTGAGTGTGTTACGCGTGACCGAATCAAAACAACCCGAACTGACTGAACATTACTATGTACTTTAAACATATCATTAATGCTTAACAATAACTGTCAATAGGTGTTTGACCGTTCTTTCCATACAACACTTACGAAACTTTGATCATTCATACTTACCACCTAACAAGTGAGTTTTCGTGGCCCCTTTTTATGCTTCCACAACATTTAATCATTTACAACATGGGGGAAAAGTATGCTCACCCGTTTTCTATGTTGTACAACTTACATACAATTTACATACATGGAAAGAGCGTGATATTGTTTTGTGAGTACTTATCTGATACATGCTTGGTCTGATCTGTGGTTCTTTCTTTACAACCATTTAATTCCGGTGTGGGAACCGACGGATAGGTATTGGTAGTACTACTGGGTTGACACCCCCACCCTCCTTGTTGGTATACTAGTTAGTACCAACAGTCGCGAGGAACGGGCCTTAGGTGAATATATTCCAACAAGATTCTTTGTGTACGTTGTTAGGTTTGGTTGTAAAGCTCATGTCATGTGATTTTGCTTACTTATAACTGTATTCACGGTATTCCGCAACAACTATTATACAACATCAATTACTTATTTACTTTTAAACATGCAAGCTCACCAACAATTTTGTTGACCATTTTGAGCATATCTTTTTAGGTGATCATGCTAATTGAAGATCTAGGTGTGCTGCCTTAATGGAGACCCTAGGATGCATTTTGTGGCTAAACATTGTCTTTTGGAAAACATTGTCGTAGTTTGTCTTAAACAACATTATACTTTTGTAACTTGTTCCTAGGTTGTGGGCTTTGCATACAATGTTATCATCTTTGTTTATGTGATTCATGTATCATGTTATTCTATGGCTATGTTGTCGTGAATATTGACTAAACACGACATAAGTCCCCTTGTTGTCGGGTGTTGTCATGACACGCTTGTCATCATTATTATATTGCATCTCTATCGCTTACCATGTGTTATGACGATCCCGTCTCGTTATATCCCCGTGTTTCCGCTCTTAGCGGGGGTGTGACACTTTCCTAAATGGTCTTTGGTGTTCAATATTGATACAGGACTACCAAATGACATGAAAAATCCAATGAATGGTTTTATATGAAACAAAAATTCATATGGAGTCTTGTTGATTTCTTTTACTATTAAGTTCTATTTGTTCAAACCATGATGTGTCAACTACTTCTGCCGAAAAGGTATTGCCAGTTTAGCATAGCATAGTTCGTGCTGCTTGAATTAGTGTTATATTTTGCCTTTCAGCTACCCCATTTTGTTGAGTTCTAGCTGCACTGTATTGATTAGCAATGCCTTTGGTTGCACAAAAAGAAATCATATCTTTATTTTTAAATTCAATCCCAATGTCACTTCTAATTGATTTGACTTTATGATCAACTTGGTTTTCAATTTAAGTGTTGAAATCTTTTATTAATAGGGACGCTTCGTTTTTATGAAGTAAGAAGAATACCTATGTAAATCGGGAGAGGTCGTCTATGATCACCAAACAATATTGTTTCTTTCCAATGCTCAGAACACGAGTTGGTACCAAAAGATCCATATGATGTAACTTTAATGGAGAATTGTTTGTGTCACAAGCTTTGACTTGTGGGAAGACTTATGTTTTTCCATTTCAAACAAGTTGAACAATGGTCAGTAAAATGAAATTCTTTTTTAAGGCAAACCAATCACATGGTTCCCCTTGACCAATCTTTCTTGTTTTGAAATTTGTGTGTCCGAACCGTCTATGCCCAAGTTGTGACTCATCAAAAGATGCTTTTGATAGAAGGCATGTTTCATCATTTGGTAGAGTAGAATTGATGTTTAAGACATAAGTATTATTCTTCCTTGGGGTCTTCAAGACAACCCATTCTTCAAGAATTTGAAATCCTGTTTTCACAATGTAACAATGAGTGTGAGTGAAGTGAGTGGAATATTTTATGTCACAAATCCGCGACACGCTGAGTAGATTGAAGCTCAATTGTTCATAGTAGTTCACTCTATCAAAACTTAACATCTCATTTGTAAAATCTCATGTTTTTGTTAATTAAAGGTTAACGTTGTTAGATTCTTGTGAAAGTCATTATTGTAAAGTATAAAACTCATGGGTTATTTATGCTTATTTTAGTTGTCATTAATCTTTAATATATGTAACTTAATAATCAATGTATTAAACTAAAGAGTAATAATAATTATGACAAAAGTAATAATTATATAATAATAATAATAATAATAATAATAATAACAATAATGTTAGTAATAATAATAATCATAATAATAACAATACTAATAACAATAATAATAATAATAATAACATTAGTAATAACAATGATATTTATAATAATTTATAAAGCTAGTGAACTTAAAAATGTATGAAACTTAAGAAAAATAAAGCTTAAGGGGTTGTATTGTAAAATGATAACAAATGAAACAACAGGGACCATTTGTGAAAATTAAAAAAACCAAACTCAACCCCGCAAAATGGGCGACTTACTCCGGCAAACTCCGGCAAGTTCCAAAACCGGTCAAAATGACCGCAAAATTAAAGATCAAATGGTACCTAACTATCGGGGGAAATGATTCAAACCTGAACATGAGTTTTAATTGGATTTGTTAACATGGTTTTAATGGTGCTTTAAGTGGAAACCAAAATCTCGATTGAATTCGCCAGTTCCACTACTTGGATTGTGCTGATTATCAAATTAATCGAACAAAAATATTGGTATAATCATTGCCACACTAAATGTATAGTTCAATTCGATGTAATTAACCATCTAATCATACCATCATAACCGAAATAGTAGAATTAAAGTCGAAGTTCATTTGGCACATTAACTTACAAATCAAGGCTTTATAACAGAGGGAAAATGTTCTCTTAGCAAACCACAATTCGTGATACACACACTTAATCAAATGAATTCAAAGCTCTGTCCATCGCAACTCAACCAAAGCAAGAATCGAGTCTAAAATCCCCAATCTGATCTTAACCAAGTATGTATGATACATCATTCTACTCGATTACACCCAAGGATCAAAAGCCATAAGCTTAATCAGGTTGAATCATTCGTTTTATCTTCAATTTTGGGATTGAACAAACTAGGGTTCAAACGATTTCGGATTTTTTTCAGCATTTAATGTTTTTAAGGTTTTTAAAACCCACTCTTAACGTGGCCAAGACCTTTGGTTCACTATAACATGCACAACCTCATAAGCAGGAGGTCTCCGGTTCGAATCCGGGAAACCTAATATATTTTTAATGCTTTTGGCCTTTAATTTAACTCCTCTTTTTTATATAATTTATAAAAAATCAGTTTATAAATTTGTTAATTTTTTAAAGGCACAATAATATTTTCTACAAATTTATTTCATAAATTATCTTAATATTTTTATTAAATATTTAAGACAAATTATATATTTAGTCTATTTTCTTATAAAATAGACTTTAAATAATGGTCTAAATCACTAAATCATTATTTGTTCAAATAATATCTATATAAATGTTATTGTCTAAATGATGGTTATATTAATAGATATAAAAGTTTATTCAAACTTATAACTAAATTTTATTACAAATGGTTTCCTTACATTTCTTTATACCAGAATGCTTAATTAGTACATTTTATTTTCTCATTTAATTAAAATATTATTTCATTTTATTTAATTTAATTAATAAAACCTTCAAGTACCAAATTGAAACCCTAGTTCTTGTAAATTTGTTAAACTTATTAATAGACGTTAAATCTTGTAATTATATATATATATAATATATATATATATATATATATATATATAATATATATATATATATATATATATATATATATTTAGGTATGTTGTGAAGGATTGCGTTGCAACGTTGCTTATTATTCTTCTTAACCATCATTTATATACTTATTAATCTTGTGAGTTTCCATGACCCATTTTATTATTATTTCACACCTTTTTGGGGTGAAACATGTTAATCTTATCAAACTTACACTTGTAAACGTTTTATAGTTGTAATGCACTTGCAATTCATATTTGCACTTCGTCATGGTTATTTGTATTATTTTGAGCTTTATATGAGATACATTATATGATAACAATCATAAACTATTGTTACTCTCATAATGTCATGGACCTATGGGCCTCACAAGCCTATTTGGTGCTTAAGCCAATGTATTGTCGGCTCTGTTGATACATCATGTTCCTAGTTTATGTTCTTAAGTGTAAAAGCCTTTCATTTCTTACACATATGTAATGTGACTACTTAATGAAATATGATATGCATCTTGATGTTTATTTGTCTTTGAGTATTTCATATTATTATTGAATTTAGTATAATACGTATGTATGAATTCATATATAGATTTGAGGTTGTTGTACATAGTTCTAAGTTAATAATGATTGAGAAATGTGTTCAACTAAGTCGGTGGTTATTTATGCTAATGGACCATACTTATTGGCCATGCACACAAATGAATCATACTTATTGACCAGTCGCATGACTAATCAAGGAGACCGGACCAGTCATATGACTGAGACATAAGGTTGATTTTGTCGCACGACTGAACCTTCAGTCGTGTGTATGAATCAACCGCATGAGTTAGCCGCACGATTGAACCATTCTATTGGTTTAGTCGTACGAGTGAAACTGAAAACCTAAAAATACCACATAATTCGTAAAATAGGGACTTCGAATATTCACAAACCCTAGCCGTCCAGAGCGCCTTAAGCAGCCTATCAAACTTCATAGTCCGTTCCTGATCCATTTCTACTTAATTCTTAACGTTTGTTTCATCGTCAGATCGATCAGGTTGTCGTTCTCACTGATTGGATCGCCTATCAAATAGGATTCCACACTATGTGATCTGGTCTCACGCAGAATCCGTTAGTAATCCATACGAGAACAGTACTCACAAGCGGTATCAAAGCCAGGTTCGTGATTTTGTGTGGATTCAATTGGTTTGTGTTAAAACCAACGTTTTCAACGAAAAGAGTCACCCTTTTGCTTCAAAAAGTTTTTTTGTTGATTGCATGTGTTAAAGTTTCGATTTTTCATCAAACAGCAGATTAGGGTTTCTGGAAAAATTTGTATTTTGTGTCAAAGTGTTCAAATATTTGATTTTTCAAACACAGCAACCTTCAGTCGCACCATTGGACCATTCTTACGACTGAACCCATTCGTATACTCTCATTCGTATGACGGTACTCTGTCGTATCTCTCATTCACATGGTTAAGTAACTCCAGTAGGTTGATTTCAATCGTCGTGCTCTTTCGCATGACTGTATCCAATCGCCCGATTGAATTCATTCTTATCCTTCATTCCCACGAGTGCCCATTCGCATTGCTCATTCGCACGAGTGAATCTGTCCTGTTCTAAGCTTACCATATTTAAAGCAATGGAAGATCAGTTTGCTGCATTCACTGCTGGGCAGGACTCGCGTATCCAGAACCTTCTACTTCTGTAGAATAAGATTGGAAACCACAACAAACTGCCAAAGTTGTTAACTTTGGATGAATACCCATAGTGGAAAAAATGGTTTGAAATCTACTTGAATGGAGTTGACCCAAACCTTTGGACATCCATTGAGACTGGTTACACGGTTCCAGTCAGTGCTAATGGAGTTAAATTTACTTTGGGAGGAATAAGTGAATCCCAGAAGACTCTACATATTGCTGAAAAGAAAGCATGTGCCTTGTTGACTCAGTGTATACCTAAGGACATATTTCAATAGTTCTCTGAGAACAAGCAGTCTAAGAAATTATGGGAGACCTGGGAAAAGAGATACGAAGGAAATACAACTCTGAAAGCACTGAAGGCAAAAGCTCTTAAGAAGGACTTTGACAAATTCTCTCCTATTGGGAATGAGAGCTTGGATGATATCATTGATCGATTCTATCATCTGGTGAGTGAGTTGCACACTCATGGCATGACCACATCCATGGAAGATAAAGTCTCTAGTTTTGTTGATGGTCTGCCAGACAAATGGGATCCATTTGTGTCTAATCTGAGACAAAACGACACTCTTGCTACTTTAGACATAAGTGATTTTATTTTGATTTTAAGGGAGGAAGAACTACGTATGAAATACAAGTCAAAGAGAGGATCCTATGCTTAGAATCCTGCACTATACAATTCAGTTCCAACTCTGGCTACTTCAGGCGCACCACTACAAACGACATTTGTGTCTAGCTCTTCTGTTCCTTCCCAAAGTAGTGCATCAGGAACCGTAATGTCAAGGTCATCTGGAAGCCAATACATAGTTCTTGAGGCGAGTACTAACAGGTTGAAGATCGAGAATCTCGGAAATGTCATCGTGGAAGTTGCTAAAGAGCACATGGACCTTCTAGCTATTGTTGTTCAATCTTATGATGGAATAGTTGCCAGTAGATTGGAAACTGTCATCTTGCGGACGAGGACTACGAGTAAGTTGATGAAACTGAGCTTGAACGCATGGATATTATGTGGGCCTTGGCTAGTGCTGTTAGAAGAGCCAATAAGTTTGTTAAAAAGACTAGGCAAAATTTGGTTGCCACTAAAGATACGACATTTGGATTTGACAAAACCAAAGTCACGTGTTTTAATTGTGGTAAAAAGGGGCACTTCAAACATGAGTGTGTAAAGCTAAAGAAGATTGGAAATAGAAATCCTTTTCATACATTCAACCGATAAGACAAGGATAATATTGGAGCTTAATCTTTGAAAGGTCCCGTTCCCAGGATGCTTACAACTAGTCAATCATCAAACATAAAACATATATTTACACTTAACCTTCATAAAACATCGTAGCGGAACATTAAGATAACTTTTCTTTTCATTATAATGCTTTTGCAAGTTAATACAATCATTAATTACACATTTTCACTTGTTCGCATTACAATGCAAAAACATTAACAAAAGAATGCCATCCAAAATGCCTAGTAGCTGCCCTGCGCCATCCTCAACAATGTTCACCTGCCAACTGGAAAATGCGTAAAAAGTCAGCGTTGCTGAGTGAGTTCTAGTTTTATAATAGAACATACTTTACTTTCATTAGAACCATTCTTTACTTTAGCATGTGATCACACGTCATACGTACAAATAGATAATATCATTATTATCTTCATCATTCGTTCGTTAACTTTCGTTCATTCGTCGTACGTTATTATCATTCACTTTAGTTACTTTCATTCAAAACCATTCATACCTTCTTATTTTCTTTCGTACGTTCATTACAGTCGGTGACATGTACAATGCCTCGAACATTGTGCACGAAGCTGGTTACTGGGCCTGAGGTCTTTCATAGACCTCGAACATTGTGCACGAAGCTGACTCTAGTACCTAGGGCAAGTGCATTCACCACTTATCTTTTCTCTTCCATTCCGGATCAGTGCCATACGCTATACCCCAAACATTGTGCACCAAGCTAGTTACTGGGCCTGAGGTCTTTCATAGACCTCGAACATTATGCATGAAGCTGACTCTAGTACCTAGGGCAAGCGGCAAGGATCCCATACATATGGTCAATCACAAAGATTGGACCCAAGTGTGCATCCTTCTAGGGTAGGTAAGTCATACACAGTTGAGCTAAAACCCTTCATTGGGTGTGAACCTCCACACATTTCCTTGCAAGCCTATTTTAATTTCATTCATTCGTTAATGGATGCATTGTTTCATTACGTTCCTCTTTTCATTATCTTCCACTTTACGTTACATAATACTTTCATTTCATTCATTAACATTCAATGTAAAGCCACGGGAAAATAAACATACAACAAGGAACATATACATAAATAGTCAAGATCATCATACATGGAATCATACATACATACATGCATCATACATACCATCATGCATATGTATCAATCATACATCATAACATGCCCATGATAACATCTATGACCTCAAAAAGTCAACTTACATAACCCTAGGGAACCTCCAAGCCAAACCCTAAATTTCACCTTTTTCCCCAAGAAGTCAGAAAATATTCTAAGTGTTCACCCGCATTTGCTTTTTTGTTCATCCACATTTGTTTTAGTTCATCCGCATTTGTTTTAGTTCAGCCACATTGACTTTACTCATCCGCATTTGTTCATCCGCATTGACTTTACTCATCTGCATTTCCCAAATACTTATCCGCATTTCCATACTTAGTCAATGTTCATCCATATTTCCCATACTTAGTCAGTGTTCATCCGCATTTCCCATACTTATTCAATGCTCATCCGCATTAACTGTTCATCCGCATTGACTTCCATGAGCATTGACTTTCCATCAGCATTGACCTTCCATCCGCATTTCTCAACACTTAAGCAGTTTTCTAAACTTAGGCGTGTGAACTACTGTTTGGGCGCATTAGCAGCGTAGGGCACACTATTCATCAGATTCGGTCCCCAAATCTCAACTTTCGTGTTCTAAGCTTAAATCTTACATTCTAAGCCTTAGAAACACAACCATAACATAATCAAATCATGAACACATTCCAGAATCACACCATAACATCTTCATGCACACATTCAAACATACGGGTATAAAACACAGTTTTATGACAACATACGTTCAAGAATTTCCAGCCCTAAAATCAGTTAAAACATGTAAAAAAGGGGGTCTAGAACTCACCTTTGCAGCTCTTGAGTAAGGTTTCTTCCAAACTCACTTGAAATTGAGTTCAACAGCCTAGAAACCCACTAAAAACATACCCGAACATAAACAAACACACATAAGCATAAACCCGAGGATATGACCAGTCATGAACATCATAAACACACAAATTCTTAACTTGAATTTGCACTTTTCTTTCTGTTCATCAAGCTACCTAAGAGTTTCTACTCTCTTTCCTTCTCTATCTAAAAATTTCCAAGGATTATGAGTGAAGAGAGGGTGATGGGTGGCCATCACCTTTATTCACCAACTTTTCAATGATTTTGTCCTTTTTGTCACTTTTAACCCCTATACTTGGGTTTTATTTCTTTTCCTTCTTTTCCTTCTTTTTCTTCACTCTATTCTGTTTTTCTTGAATTTAAAAATAACCGGGTGTTACAAGTCCACCCCCCATATATAGGTTTCATCCCCAAAACCTGTTATTCCTCAAACAATTTTGGGTAATGTTGTTTCATCTCTTCTTTAGTCTCCTACGTAGTCTCGGATCCCTTCCTGTGCTTCCATTGTACACGCACCAGAGGAACCAATTTCTTTCTTAACTTCTCTTTACGATCAATGATCGCCACTGGTTGATCCACATAATTGAGCCGTTCATCTACCTCGATATCCTCCAGTGGTACAACCATATTCTCGTTTGCTAAACATTTCCTCAGATGATATACATGGAATGTCAGGTGAATTCCACTTAACTCATCTGGTAAATCCAACCTATAGGCCACCTCTCCTACTCTAATAATGATTCGGAAAGGCCCTATATATCTCGGGCTCAATTTTCCCCGCTTTTGGAACCGAATGATGCCCTTCGAAGGTGAGACTTTCAACATGACCCTATCACCCACCTGGAACTCAATCGGTGTGCATTGTTTATCAGCATATGACTTCTGTCTATCTTTTGCTGCCTTCATGAAGGCCTCGATCTTTTCAAGCTTCTCAGTCGTAGCCTCGATCACCTCGAAGCTTCCTAACTCTTTCTGACCAATATCACCCCAACAGACGGGTGTCCTGCATGTCCTACCATATAGCATCTCATAAGGAGGCATGCCAATGCTGGCATCATAACTGTTGTTTTACAAGAATCAGCTAACTGTAGGTGGTTATCCCTACTTCCTCCAAAATTAAAGACACAAGCACGAAGCATATCCTCCAAGGTGTGAATGGTCCTTTCTGACTGACCATCTGTTTAGGGATGATAAGCCATGTTAATATGTAACCTCCTCCCTATTGCATCGTGGAATTTCTTCCATACTTTTGATGTAAACCGGGTGTCACGATCAGACACAATAGACACCGACACACCATGACGAGTTATGATCTCCTTGGTGAAAAGATCCGCCAACCTCTCTAATGAATACTTCTCACGAATCGGTAGGAAGTGAGCATTCTTCGTCAAACGGTCAACTATCACCCATATGGCGTCATACCCTTTCGGGGCACGCGGTAGCTTCGTAATAAAATCCATGGTAATGTGCTCCTACTTCCACTCCGGTATATCCAAAGGTTGGATCTTCCCATACGACGTTTGGTGCTCGACCTTCACTTGTAAACAAGTAAGGCACTTACTCACATACTCCACTACGTCACGCTTCATACCCGGCCACCAATAATCTTTCTTCATGTCTTGGTACATCTTTGTAGAACCAAGATGAATAGAGTATCGAGTCTTGTGACCTTCATCCATGATATTCACGCGTAGATCCCCAAAACGAGGGATCCACATTCATCCAAATCGGGTTCTAACACCAAGAGTGTTTTCACCCAATTCCGCAACCAAACCTCTCATTCTTTCAAAGTTAAGATGATCTCCTTTCATTGCTTCATGTTGAAACTCTTTGACTTGCTAAATCACGTCGGAGGTCATGATCAACTGGTATGCTTTCTCCCAAATCGGTTCGGTCTCTCTTTCTGGCTATGGGCGTCCGCCACCACGTTGGCTTTGCCCGGATGGTAATCGATCTCGCAATCATAATCTCCAATCATCTTCTCTGCTCATGTTCAAATCCTTCTGGTCTATGAAGTACTTTAAGCTCTTGTGATCGGTGAATATGGTGCACTTCATCCCGTAAAGGTAGTGCCTCCAAATCTTTAACGTAAAAACCACGGCGGCTAGCTCCAAGTCATGAGTTGGATAATTGACCTCATGAACCTTCAACGGTCGGGATGCTTTTGCTATGAGCTTTCCTCTCTGCATTAACACACACCCTAACACCGAGTAAGAAGCATCAAAACAAACCACCAGTTCTTCACATCCATCGGGTAATGACAGAACAGGAGCCCGAGTCAACCTCGCTTTTAACTCCTCAAACGCCTTCTCTTGAAGTTAACCCATACAAACTTCATATTTTTCCGGGTCAACTTGGTTAGTGGAGAAGCGATCTTAGAGAAGTCTTGAATGAATCTACCGTAATAACCCGCCAAACCCAAGAAACTACGAATCTCGGATGGCATCTTTGGAGACTTTCACTACATCACCGCCTCCACCTTTGTCGGTTCCACCATAATTCCCTCAGGATTCATCATGTGACCCAAGAACCTAACTTCAGGCAACCAAAATGCGCACTTGGAGAACTTGGCGTACAAATTCTCCCTTATCAACGTCTCTAGAACCTCCCGAATGTGATTGGCATGCTTTATCTCGTTCTTCGAATAAATCAGGATATCATCGATAAACACAATCACTGATTTTTCCAACATCGGCCAACAAACTCGATTCATTAAGTCCATGAAAGCAGCTAGCGCATTGGTCAAACCAAATGACATAACGAGGAACTCCTAGTGACCATAACGTGTGCAAAAAGCTGTTTAGGAATATCCTGCTATTTCACATTTAACTGATGGTAGCCTGAACAAAGATCCATCCTTGAGAACCAGTTGGCACCTTGAAGCTGATCAAACAAATCATCAATTCTCGGTAAGGGGTATTGGTCTCAACTTATTCAGCTCACGGTAGTCAACACACATCCGCATACTACCGTCTATCTTCTTCACGAATAAGACCAGAGCACCCCAAGGAGAGATACTTAGCCTAATAAACCCCTTATCTAGCAGCTCTTGCAACTGGTCCATCAACTATTCCATCTTTGTCGGAGCCAAACGATACGGTGCCTTGGCAACAGGTTAGGCACCCGGAATCAAGTCAATCTGGAACTCGATCTCACGATCAGGTGGCACTCCTGGTAGGTCTTTTGTGAATATGTCTAGAAAGTCACACATAACTGGTACATCGGACAGTTGTGGTGTAAGCGTATCCACATACTTTACATAAGCCAAGTAGGTGCTACATCCACGCCTCATACACTTTCCCGCCACCGTCATTAAGTTTACTTTCAGGATTGTCGTGAATCGATCCCCATAAACTGTTACCGAACTCCCGTCAGGCGCTGTCAAACAAATCATCTTCTTGCGATGCACAATGTTCGCCTCGTAGTCCGCTAGCCAATCCATCCTAAGAACCATATTAAAACCACCTAAGGTCATCACGAATGGTCTAACTGGAAACTTATGACCTTCTAATTCCACATCACAGCCATCTATTATCTCAGAAATTCTAGTGGACTTACTAAGGCAGTTTCTGCATCAAAGGGAACATCTATATTCATAGTACTAAGAGGCAATTTAGCATAGAAAGCAGCAGAAATGAAACTGTTACTAGGACCAGAATTGAATAACATAGTGGCTAAATTTTGGTTTACTAGAAGCGTACCTGACACAGCATCAGGGTTCGTCCTAGCCTCGTCTTGCGTCATCGGAAACGCGCTGGCGCTCACCCATGGTCCTTCACCACCAGTCTTCTTCACCCTAGAACCCTCAGCCCGCGGCTTCTTACAGTCTCTACTCATGTGGCCCTCCACGCCACAGTTGAAACATTCCCTGCTTTGCATTCCCTTGCCATATGACCAGGCTTCCAACATTTGAAGCACACATTAAATCCCCACCTACACTCGCCATTGTGTTCCTTCCCACATTTGCTGCATCTCTTTACTTCCACCCCGGATGTGACGAAACAGCGGTTATCTACCCGTGCCTTCTTGTTACCTGTCGGGGCACCACCCCGACCAAACCTTTTTCCATTCCAATTCCAGTCACCACCATCTTTTTTGCTACCCTTGGTCGCCACCACAGTCCTTTCATCATACAATCTTCAAACCAAATCAACCGCCTACCTAAACATGCTCGGTCAGGCAGCGATCATGTACCTCTTAATGTTTCGTGACAAAGGCATCACTTGGTCTGACACTAGATGTCCCATCTCATTGAATTTAGTGGTGTACTTTTGATGTGTCCCGGTTCCCACCTCCAGCTACAAGATTTCCCTTTCCACCTTATCCATTTCCCTGTGAGGACAGAACTCCTCAATCGCCAACTTTTTCAGCTCAGTCCACCTCATTCTCCTAATATCCCGGCTACCCTCTCCTTGGACAATATTATCCCACCATCATAAAGCTGAGTCCACGAAAGAGTGGGCAGCAAACTTCATTTTCTGATCCTCCCGGCACTCGCTGATGTTCAGAACATCCTCTATTTCTCTCACCCACCGGCACTGTTACCATCAAAAGTAGGGGGCTTGCATCATTGAAGCACCTCGTAGTTATAGCCTCATGCCGCCTCTGGCAGATGCACTTCTTCTTCCTCTTCTTCTTCGTCATCAGACAAAACCGTCTCAGTCTCGGCTAGCTTCTTTCACCAGTAAGGCTGCTTCTCTTCTTCCTTTCTCCTTCCCTCATAGCCTTGATAACTTTGGTCACCACAAACGGTAGATTGACTGCATGACCTAGTGCACCTCTTTGACAACAGCCTCATTCACTGAGGCCTTTAAGTTAGCACTCTCATCGCCGCCCTTTGGAAGAGGGATCTTTGGTTCTTCATGAATCACTTTTTTGGCTCTAGGCATTCCTCTCGTGACCCGTGGTTCAGCACCATGACCTCCACCATGTGAAGCTTTAGATGATCTACCACCGGCCATCCTCTAATACACACACTAAAAGATATAAACACCAACACGGTCATTCAAGGAAACAACTCAGTTTATGTCAAGTATAGTAAGTCCCAAATTATAGTGGCCAGTTGTGATTAGCCACTTACTTCACTCTTCATACCCCGAGCATTACCTATCATGACTAAAGCGGCACATAAACCACATAATATGCGCACATAATACTGGTTAACATTAAGAAAATATCTCATGGCATGTAGCTACTCGAACTGGGATCCCTTCCCTTTCCGTCCCATTTTCAGTTTAATTTTATGTTTATTTGAAAGTTTACCTGTTTCACATAAACTTTCGCTCTGATACCAACTTGTAAGGCCTCGTTCCTGGAATACACACTACTGGTCAATCATCGCACATCAAAACATATATTTATATTTAACCTTCATATAACGTCGCATCAGAACATTAAGATAACTTTTCTTTTCATTATAAATGCTTTTTCAAGTTAATACAATCATTCATTACACATTTTCACTTGTTCGCATTACAATGCAAAAACATTATCAAAAGAATGCCATCCAAATTTCCAAGTAGCTGCCCCGTGCCATCCTGAGCAATGCTCACCTACTAACTGGAAAATGCATAAATAGTCAGCGTTGCTGAGTGAGTTCTAGTTTTATAATAAAACATACTTTACTTTCATTAGAACCATTCTTTAGTTTAGCATATGATCACACATCATATGTACAAATAGATAATATCATTATTATCTTCATCATCGTTCGTTAACTTTCGTTCATTCATGGTACATCATTATCACACACTTTCGTTACTTTCATTCAAATCCGTTCATACTGTAGATACATATGTACCTAGTTTATAATCTTAATGTAAAAGTCTATCATGTCTTACATATATGTAAATGGATGGTTGAATGAAATACAATGTTTGGTTTATGCTTACAATGTTTAATATTTCATTGTATTAACGCTTATTGAACTAACTATATAGGTTTGTGGTTGTTTGAATAGATCTATGTAAAATAAAGATTAAGAAACATATTATAACTTAGTCATATGAAGTTCTCATGTGAATGGCCCATGCTAATGAACCATACCCATGAACAACTTCATGCTAATGAACCAGAAGCACGACTGAACCAGGAGACTGGATCAGTCGCACAATTGTGCCTTGAGATTGACTCAGTCGCAAGACTGAACATTCAGTCGTGTGAATGGATCAACTGCATGACTCAATCGCATGACTGAACCATGCCAATGGTTCAGTTGCACGAATAAGTAAATCTAACATATAAATACCACATAATTCGTGGAAAACGTAACACTTTGAACAACCAGACTCATACACATACCCTAGCAGTCTAGAACGTCTAAGAAAGCCAGTCCAAGTTCATAGATCGTTCTTGATCTATTGTTATTTGTTCTTAACGTTTAGATTAATCTTATATCGATCGGGTTAACTTCCTCACTAATTGGATCGCCAATCAAATAGGATTCCGCACTATTTGATTCCGTATACAAGTAGATCTGTTAGTACTCCGCCCAGTACATGGTCCGTCTAACAAGTGGTATCAGAGCCAAGGCTGTTGATTTACGTGTGATTCAATTGATTTTGATAATAAAAATTGTGTTAATGTTTTCTAGCACACGTAAATTAGGGTTCTTGAAATATTCGTGTTTTTGCGTCAAAATACCTTAAACCTTTGAATTTTCAAGTTTCGGCGGCTTCAGTCGCACGATTGACTCAATCGTACGGCTGAATTCATACGCATCCCTCATTCGCACAATTGGACTCATTATTACATCCATTCGTACGACGGAATTGCCCATTTGCATTATTCTACGCACCGGTCCATTCGCACGATTGGGCCATTCGTATTTGCTCATTCGCACGACTGAGTCAATCGCATTGTTCAATCGCCTGATGTGTTCAATCGCATACCTTCGTTCTTAGAAGTTAAACAGTTTGTTCCAAAGTTTAAAGTTGATAGCAATGGAGGATCAATATTCAGCGTTCACCACCGAAGGGACTCTAGGATTCAAAATCTATTGCTTTTAGAAAATGAAGTGGGAAATCATAACAAACCCCCTAAGCTAATAATGTTAGATGATTATCCATAATAGAAGCAAAGATTTGAAATATACTTATATGGAGTAGATCCCAATATGTGGCAGTCGATAGAGACAAGATATAGTATGCTTGTAGGTGCAGATGGAGTCAAACTCAACTTAAGCTGTATGACTGGCGAATGAAAATTAATGTACAATGCAGAAAAGAAAGTATATGCGTTGCTGACTCAGTCAATTCCTATGGACATATTCCATCATTTTTCTAAGAACAAGCAAGCTAAAAAACTATAGGATGCATTGGAAAAGAGATATGAGGGAAATGCATCGTTGAAAGCTCTGAAGGCTAAACCGTTGAAGAAGGAGTTTGACAACTTCTCGACAATAGGAAAGGAGAGCTTGAACGGTGTCATTAAGCGTTGAAGATGAGTGAGCTGTAGACTTTTGGAGTTACTACATCTATGGAAGACAAAGTTTCAAACTTTGCAAATGGTTTGCCCAAGAAGTGGAGTTCGTTTGTCTCCAACCTCAGACAGAATGATATGCTTGCGAAGTTAGACATCAACAACTTCATTCTGAGACTGCGGAGGAAGAGTTGAGGATGAAGTAGAGAGCCCAAAAGTCTTCATATGATCAGAATCCGACATTGTACAACTCAACCCCACAAGCTAAAATGACAGGAGCACCACTTCAAATGGCATTTGTGTCGAGTTCAGCTGGTCCATCACAAGCTACTACTTCAGGATCTGACACGTTAGGGTCGTCTTGTACCCAATACATAGCACCTGAAGCAAATGCTATAAAACTGAAGATCGAGAATCTTGGGAATGTGATAGTAGAGGTAGAAAATAGCACATGGATCTCTTAGCAGCTATTGTCCACTCCTATGATTGGCTAGTTGCTGGGAAAATTGGGAATTGTCATCTGGCAGGCAACGATTTCGAGCAGGTAGACGAGACAGAGTTAGAAAGGATAGACATCATGTGGGCCTTAGAAAGTGTTGTTCGGAGAGCAAAGAAGTTTGTTAAGAAGACCGGACATAATCTGATTGCCACTAAGGACACAAATTTGGGTTTGACAAGACAAAAGTCACCTGCTTTAACTGTGGGGAAAAGGGGCACTTCAAACGTGAACGTGTAATGCCCAAGAAAACGGAAAATGGGAATCCATTCTTATCTTTCACTCGTCAGGATAAGCCCACAAACAGCCCTACTTCGTCAAGCAAGGATCCTAAAGGCTTTACAGCTCATGATGATGAAGGACAAGATTGGAGCTTCCAGTTTGTGTCTCTGGGAGAATCAACATTGCTAGTGTCGACGATCAAGATGACGACTCAGCAAGTGAAGGTGATATTGTAGCGGAGCTTGCAATGTCAAATGTCGAAGAATCTGCAACAGTAGTAGATCACTCACATGAAGAAGGGACAAGTTCAACATGTCCAGAATCACTAGAACCAGAAAAGTCTGACATATGGCTGATTCAACCACACCCTCTCAGGTAAGTACTACTACTCATTTTTCAATAATCATGCTTGTTCAGATTGTAATAAATTTAGGGAAAGCATTGATATGAAATTTGCTAGGTTATTAGATCATAATGATAACTTAGTAAAGGACTTACAACTATGCACAGAAGCCAATAGAGTCTTAAAACAAAATGAGCACATCTATAAAGAAAAGATAGAACTCTTGAATAAACAACTTAGGGAAACTGAAGTTGTAGCCTTTAATCAAGCTAATGACATTAAGTTCTATCGAAACTCCCTAGAAGACACTAAGAAACAAAAGGCAGTTTTCGATGTAGAAGTAAACTCATTAAAACAAAAACTGCATAGTTGGACAAGTTCCTCTCATATTGTCTAACACTTGGTGAGAGAGTGCAACAATGGGGATGGTTTAGGATATAAAGTGGTACCACCACCACATGAGACCTTGATGAATGCAAAAAGTAAACCAATAAATAATAACCCAATCAAGGATCTTGTGGTGTCCACGCCTCTTGTAAGTGATCCAGATTCCACAAGTAAACCAAATGAATCTTTCACTAAACAAAAGGATGCCACTTCAAAATCAAAAGGTAAAATTCCTTGTGTTAAACCGGACAAACAATTTGAAAAGGTTAAAACAAAGTCTAGTTCAACAACGTCTATTTCTGAACCAAGAAATACCAAACAAATTAACCAATCACGTGCTTCATGTCTGAGTCCAAATAAACAAAAGAGAAAAGATGTAAACAATGTCCAAACAATTAACTTTGTTAAACAAGTTAAAACATCTAAATCAGTAGTGTCAAAACCCAAACTTGAAAAAGTCACTCGCGTGTCACATACTTCTCCACAGAAACAAGTAAATCATCATGTTGACAGCAGATCATGCTACAACTGTGGAAAGTATGGGCACATAGCGTCTTACTATCCTTATTATCAGACAACAAAGAAAAAGATTGAACTTTATGACACTAAAACAATCTCTTCCAAAAGAAGCTCAATGACACCACCAAAAAGAGTCAGTGTACCTAAAGTTCAACCTATCAGCCATTCGTCTATTTATCACAAACAAGCCTTACACAAAGCTGGCTTACAGAAAGAGAAGTCTATGTATGGCAATGAGAAGAATAAGTCAAATGATCTTCCCTCACCCTCCAATGGACAATGGGTAGAGTTTATGATGTGTGATGCCTCTGGGACACCGAAGCCGGTTAAGGCTTGGGTCCCTCACATTAACTAATCTTTTCAATTGAATGTGTAGGGTGTTCGCTATAGTGCTAAAACAAACACTTGGATTGTAGATAGCAGAGCATCAAGGCACATGACTCGAAACCGGGCACTCCTATCAAACGTCAGACAAATCAAAGAAGTTCATGTTTCTTTTGTTGGAAACAAAGGAGGGTACATTAAAGCTCAAGGGGAAGTAGGGAACCAGAAGTTAAGTTTGACAAGGTAAACTACGTGCAACAACTTCAGAATAATCTACTTTCTGTTTCCCAAATATGTGACAAAGGATTTAAGGTAGTTTTTGACAATAAGAAGTGCTATGTATTGAAAAAGGACTACGTAATTCTCGAGGAACAAGTACTAATGTCAGCTTCAAGATATAATAACCTTTATGTCTTGGATCTATCGAAGGCCTCCACAACTGACCCGCAAGTTCAATGCTTGTTGTCAAAAGCTACTGAGAAGGATTCTATCTCCTAGCATAAGAGAATGGGGCACATCAATCCAAGGAAGATAAACCCCTTGATCCAGAATGATCTAGTGCGTGGAGTCAATGGTAAGAACTTCCAACTCCCAGATTTTTGTCTAGCCTGCAAGAAAGGCAAACAGACTAAGAAGTCTCATAAGGAAAATAAATTTAATTCTATTGAACTGCCTCTTGAGCTTCTCCACATGGATCTGTTTGGTCCAGTCAGTACAAGAAGCATCGCAGGAGACTTGTACTGCTATCTAGTTACAGATGACTACTCAAGAATCTTTTGGCTGATGTTTCTGAAATCAAGATAAGAAACATTTAAGTCATTCAAAGAATTGGTAACTACACTGGAGTCTCTCTACAAGCTGAAGGTAAGACAAGTATGCTCAGAAAATGGAACCAAGTTCAAGAACCAATGGACGGAGGCTTTCTGCAAAGAAAAGGGAATTGTACATCAGTTCACTTCTGCCTAGACTCCTTAGATGAACAGGGTTGCTTAGAGAAGGAACCGCAGATTAGTAGAGACAGCACGCACTATTCTAGCAGACTCGAAACTGCCTATCCAATTTTGGAATGAAGCAGTGGCCAATGCTTGTTACATATTAAATCGAGTTCCGGTGGTAAAACGTCATGGCAAGATGTGTTACGAGTTACTTCAACGATGTGAACCAAATATGGAGTATCTCGAACCGTTTGGAGTACCATGCACGTTGCTGAAGAAGACTCAGGATGGGAAGTTTAGAGAAAAGGCTGAAGAGGGTATCTTTCTAGGATACAACATACCAAATAAGAGAGTCTACATGAACTGAACGGGTCAAGTAGAGGTGTGGTGTAACGTCGATGTTCAGAGATACACCACCCCTCCTGCTAGAAGAGGACCCACTTCTTTTTCGACTATGATGGATTCTTCAAGTCCATCAACTTCCCTCTCTCTACGTTTGATGATGAGTTAGCAACCAAAATGATGTATGATTTTCTAAACTGTTGGACCAAAAGAACCAATGAGCTGGATCAGAAAAACCTCTATGTCCCACTGACATCACAACAACTGCTGAAGACTTGATCAGCTGTTTCATAAAGTCTGAAGAGCAACAGCTAAAGTACAAGTACTGAAAACTTCAACAGCTAAAGATCAAAGTCTGAAGATCAACAGCTGAAGAACTAAAGTACTGAAGGCTTCAACAGCTGAAGATCCAAGTCTGAAGATCAATAGCTGAAGAACTAAAGTACTGAAGACTTCAACAGCTGAAGATCAAAGTCTGAAGATCAACAGCTGAAGAACTAAAGTACTTAAGATCAACAGCTAAAGAACTAAAGTACTAAAGATCAACAACTGAAGACCAAAGTCTGAAGATGAACAGCTAAAGTCTAAAGTACTAAAGACAACAGCTGAAGACATCAGCTGAAGACAACAGCTAAAGACATCAGCTGATGACAACAGCTGAAGACATCAGCTGATGACAACAGCTGAATTTCAAGTACAAGTACTGAACCCTTCAGAGTTTGTTACAACAGCTGAAGAAGCATTCTTCAGTTGTTGTGATGGTTTCCTTTCAATAGTTTTCTTTTTATTTCAGTATTTGTAAAATGACTGAAGAGCATGTTCTTCAGTCGTTGTAGTTTCAGTAGTTTCTTTTCAGTAGTTGTAGTGATAGTTAACACTTAGTATTTTTGTAAGGAGATGTCAGCTGTTTGACATCTTCAGTAGTTGTGTTAACTATAAGTAGTTTGAATAATTCTGTTAGATGTCACTATCAAGTGACATCAGCAGACGTCACATCTCCTATATAAAAGATGTTGACCTAATTGTATGTGTGACATTCTGTTACCACGAAAGCGAATATTGAGTGAAATATATTTTGCAGAATTCTCTTTGTCTATAACCGTTTGTTCTTACTTCGAATATCTTTTGTGTTCTTGTGAATTTGCTAATTCATTGTTTGTTCTCCGCTGCTATACTCTCAAATCAATCAAACGTAGAGCACTTATCCTAACAAAAGGTATCAGAGCGGGTTAATCATTGATCGATCTAACAGTTGATCATTGAAACTGCTATTTGATGTCTATGTTTGATTGAATTAGCTTATTTGCAAAAACTGGTCATAGATTATTGAATTTCTGCCGCTTTCGTTTATTCATTTTGAGATCTCTCTTGGTTCAATTTGGTTTGTTGTGTTTTGTTCTAAATCTGTTATATCTTAATTGAATTTTGTTGAATCTGAGATAACTACTCCTTCTAATGACCCTCACAACACCGGTTCTTCAACCAAGCCTCCGATGCTGGTTAGGACTGAGTATAACATATGGCAACGAAGGATGCTTCATCACCTGTCTTTTAACAGTTCAGGTTGTTGGACATCTGTGGTACATGGACCACATAAGCCTATGGTGAAACGGAAACCAATCAAATGGTTCCGAAGAAGAAGGAACAATACTCAGATGAATATCGAAAACTGTTTGAGATTGATGCTAAAGCCCATGGAATTCTGGCCATGGCACTGCCGAATGAAATCTATTCAGGGCTTATGTATCATGAAACTGCTCATGACCTCTGGAATGCACTGAAGGAACAATTCGGTGGAACTTATGTGGTCTTAGCAAACAACAAAGAAATCCTCGCCGAACAATATGAGACATTCACTCATAGAAAGGGTGAGACACTGACTCAGCAGTTTGAGCGTTTTTCCTGTTTGATCTCTAAGCTAAAAAAGGTGAAATAGGAATACACCAACAGCCAGATGAATAACAGATTCCTCAGATCACTGCCTGAGAGATGGGACACATACACTATTGTCCTACGCTCTAGTGCAAATTCTGATAGCCTATCTCTCACCCAACTTCATGGGAAATTGTTTACATTCGAAAGAGAGATAGAGCAGAAAAGGAAACTGTCATCATCAGGAAAGCTCACTGATGACTTTGTACCAGGGAACACTGCCTTGGTTGGTCATGAGTCAGAATATGCTGCATCTGAAAGCAATTATGATGAGCATATTGATTTCTCTTCAACCAATTCTCATCATGCATTTGTTGGTATTGATAGTCATTCTGGCAGTAATAGTGACAATCTATGCTTCATCATGGATGATCTGAAGGGAATTGATGATGATGATTTAGAAGAGATGGATATTCTAAGCCAAATGGCCTTAGTTAATATCAGATCTCAGAAGTTCTACAAGAGAACTGGCAGGAAATTTCCTGGAGTCTCTGGCAAAACCAAAGTTGGTTTTGACAAGAGTAAGTTGAGGTGTCACAAATGCCAAAGGCTTGGACACTTTGCAAGAGAATGTAGATCAACTGGATCTAACTTTTCTGCACCCTTTGTGACTTTTCCTAGCACTAGTCTACAAAGCAGAGGGCAACATCCTGCTAGTTCTGGTCATCAATCACACCCTGTATCTCCTGCATACTTTGTCCCCCAGGGTCCAATGTCATATCCTTTTCCCTGTTATTACTTGCCTCAGTCAAATCCGGTTCAAGCTCCAATTGCACAACAACCAAATGCATTACCTGAACCTCAACCTTCCCAATCTCATCAACAAACTCAACCTCAACAACACAGCTTTTTGACCCCAGGAGTTGTTGACTGGAGCAGTTTACCAGATGATTTGTCTGGTCATGAACAACTGTTCTCTGTTGCTGGTCAACATGGTGGTGACAGTCCTTTTGGAAATCTAGCTCTTATGGCTTTGGAGTCTGCTGATACTTCATCATCTAATGCATCTACACCACAGGTATCACAGGTATCCTCTGAGGCAAAAGCCAAGTTATGTTCTGAAACATGCATAGCCGCTTTCAACATCTGAAAGGGTGATACCACGTCATCAGTCATTTAAAACTACTAATGATAACACCAAACCCTTCAGTTGTTTTCTAACCCTTACCCTATAAATACCTCATACCTAATCCTTCAGAGCTTTATCATTTCTAAACCTAACGTTTAAACCTCCAAAACTTCTCTCTCATTAATGACGATCATGCAGCTCAAACCACGACACAACTGTGTAGCCTACCTCACCAAATCGCCTTTCTGGACAAAGTTCGATAACGCCATTGGTCTAATGGTCCAGTCACCCTACAAACGGCCTTCCTTCTAAATCCCACCATTCATGCCGAATCCTTCACCAGTTTTGGACGAACATCACCATTACCACTGGGGAGAACAACACCGAGTCTCTCCGGTCGGTCGTCAACAACCATCAAGTGGTCATCACTCCGGAAATCTTACACCAAACCCTAAACCTGGATGACGCCACTTTTCCTGCTGGGTATCCAAAGGGCACAACTGATTTATCCTTTGCCCACCATGGATGTCAGGGAAACCTTAGTGCCTCTACCATTCTGAAGAAACATTTCCATGATGCAGAACGTCTTGTCTTTCACACGGTAAATGTTTGTTTAGCTCCTAAGACATCCTCGTTGGATCAAATGTCTACCAGATGGCAACAGGTACTATTCTCTATCTTTGAGCAACAGACTTAAACTTTTCTGAAATCATTTTTCTTGAACTTAAGGATATGGCCTCAAAATCTATTTCTAACCGCTGGATATTATATCCTCGGTTCATTATGGCCATAATAGAGAATCAGCTCAAAGCTGAGGGACTTGTTGGCCTTGGAGTCCCTGCAATGGCTGTATTGCCTAAAGTATACTCCAGGCACAACTCTGACCACACACTGAAACAGGCTGCCAAACTGCGAAAACCCACGCAGTTAGAACCCACAGCCCCACCTCCAGAACCAGAGTCCCCTCCAAGCCAAAATCCAAAAAGCCAAAAAAGGCTACTCACGGAGATGAGTCCCCTGAGGATGCCCATGTACCACAAACGCAGGAGACACATACTCGTATTAACCCCCCAGTTGTGTCAAAGACTCAACCAACCACAGCCGCACAGGTCTCCTCTCAAAAGGATCCTGTTGCAACCAATATTGGGGAATCCACACTGCTGGAACCTATCTCACTTGAGAGGTTACCATTGAAGCGCACCATTCACCCCGGGTGCAATCCGCTTCTACCCATTCACCACATGCAACCGCCCCCCAAAGTCCTACATTATTGTTGCACAAGTGTTGAGTCTGTTGCACTCCTCACCCCCTCCCCAGATACCAATTACAACTAGGCATACCTCTACCATTAAGGGGGAGGATCAAAGTGCATCTGATAACCCACAACATAGGGGTTACAATGTTCCATTTCCTAGTGTAGAAAAGGAGATTGGAACTTCTGGTAAGGCTTGCCACTTATCCTGCTTCCGCATATGATCAGGATGTAGTTGGTACCATTACTAAGACCTTACCAGAGGCAACTGCTGATGAAGGACATAGTCCTAAGGCAGGAAGTCCCCAGTTCCAAGACAAAGGGACACATGCTACAACTGATCTACACTCAGTGGATGTTCATCCTGATTCTATCAGGAGTTCAGGTGATTCAGTACCCACTGACGGTGACCTGGGCTTCTTTTATGATGTTTTAGCCCAAAACACCATCCTGGAAGAGGAGGTGAGCAGAATCAAAGAGCTGCTTGCCAAAACTTCTGAGGATCAAAGACCATCTGCCTCTCAAACTCCACAGATGGCACCTTCATCTGAAGTTCTCCTAAACACAGGGCCACTCCCAAATTCTCAGCCACCTGCCTCTGCTTCTGGCACTATTTCTCAGGAACAGAACCCCCCTGAGCAAATAGCTGCTATCTTTCAACACTCCTTACCTCTCATCACACCCATAATCACTGATATAGTGATCAAAACCCTTGATGAGAGGCTTCCCTCAATTATACAACCCTTGATAGAGGAAGTTGTGAGCAAAAATCTTTCTGACATCAAACCCTTGCAACCAATGCAACCAAAAAGGGGGAGATTCGGTCAGTGAAAGCAAAAAGGAAGAGGAGTGCAGAGAAGAAAGAGAAAGAAAAAGAGACAGAAGTGGTAAATGAGAAGGAGTTGGTTGGAGAGACCGAAAAGGAGAAGGAGAAGGAAAAGGAAAATGCCTTGGAGCTAATGGTGAAAGAGGCTGATGCCGAACACAGCAGATCAATGGATAACATCATTGATCAGTTGTTTAGGCAAGGCCATGACACTGAACAACTTGACTCTGAAATTAGAAGATTAGAGATTGAAGAAATCCAATCTAGATGGGCAAGTTATGATGTGTTAGAAAGAGAAAGGCTGGAGATCATGATTAGATTTATAGTGAAGTATCTTGGCAGATCATTGATCGAAATCAAGGCTTGGTCCAGGGACAGCATCTTGGCAATAAGCACCAAGATCTGTTCGTCTGAAGTATATACCAAAGGGCTTGTTATTGAAGCTTTAAATGAAGCGGGTGCTGGGAGCAGGACTGAACTAGCCAAGCAATCTAAAGCCACACTCACCTTAAAAATGCTAGAACAGCCTGTCAACATTCCCACACCAAAACCACCAAAACAACCACCCACTAAAACAATCCCTTTACCCCAAAAACCACCAAAAACACAACCCACCAAACCACTTCCTCACCCTCAAAACCAATAGCCGATGATGTACCCCAGAAGAAGAAGGGAAGGGTATTGAGGCTAGAAGATGATGAAGAAGATGATGATGAAGATAGGCTGCCACTCTCAGCTGTTATACAGTTGCCAAAGGCCACAGTCACTCCCCAACAATTACTCCTGAAACCCAAGACATATTGTGAAAGTGAAGCTAGAAGAAGAAGAACTTCACAAACAACACCATGAGGAATTGTTGAGGAGGGTTGACAAAGCTTATGCAGCCACATCTTCTATCATCAACATGAAGAAGCAAGCTCTCAGATTATACACTCTTAAGCATACATTTCAATATCAAAAGGAGAGAGTAAGGATTTGGCCTGATCCCAGGGTGTCTCACAGGATTAACAGGAAAACATTCCACATAGATACATTGGCCAGGTGAAAAAGATTGTAGATGAAGTGATCTCCCTGGTCTTTGTAGTATCACCCTGGGAAATCCTAGAGGACTTCAAGAAGGCTTATAAAGCTAACCAAACCCCACAGAAGATGCTTGAAAATAAAATGGTGAAAAAGGGTTAGTTTAAAGAGGCTTGAAGAAGTCAGGAAGAATGAGCTCCAGTTGTTCCTTGAGGGTAATCACCCTGATGAGTTTGCTTATAGAATAATAACAACTGTGGAGCTAAAGAATGGGAAACAGGCCAAATACCTATCTGAGTACTATGGGCCAGAATCTTTATTTGAAGGAGGTGCTAAAGAGCTGACCATGGAGGAACAAATTACCTTCCTAGAGGCCTATACAAGAAGTCATATAGACTCATAGTGGGGAAGTAGATCTCATGAATGGTGTAACAGCTCCGTGTCTAGTTCCCCAAGACAAAGTTCCCATTCATACTTTGTCAATCAAATCATTAAGACTACTTCCAGGCCGTAGCTTACAAGGGTCACATCTAAGCTGATCTAGAAGACAAAAAGACCAATCATTCTGCCATAATAAGTGGGACATCTTCAATAAGTTTAGAGGTTTTGGCTGCATTGGTTCAGGGGGAGTTTGTTGGACCAAAAGAACCAATGAGCCGGATCAGAAAAACCTCTAAGTCCCACAGACATCACAACAACTGCTGAAGACTTGATCAGCTGTTTCATAAAGTCTGAGGAGCAACAGTTGAAGTACATGTACTGAAGACTTCAACAGCTGAAGATCAAAATTTGAAGATCAACAACTGAAGAACTAAAGTACTGAAGACTTTAACAGCTGAAGATCAAAGTCTGAAGATCAATAGTTGAAGAACTAAAGTACTGAAGACTTCAACTGCTGAAGATCAAAGTCTGAAGATCAACAGCTGAAGAACTAAAGTACTGAAGATAAACAGCTGAAGAACTAAAGTACTGAAGATCAACAACTGAAGACCAAAGTCTGATGATCAACAGCTGAAGTCTAAAGTACTGAAGACAACAGCTGAAGACATCAGCTGAAGACAACAGCTGAAGACATCAACTGATGACAATAGCTGAAGACATCAGCTGGTGACAACAGCTGAAGTTCAAGTACAAGTACTTAAGCCTTCAGAGTTTGTTTCAACAGCTGAAGAAGCATTCTTCAGTTGTTGTGATGGTTTCCTTTCAGTAGTTTTCTTTTTATTTCAGTATTTGTAAAACGACTGAAGAGCATGTTCTGCAATCGTTGTAGTTTCAGTAGTTTCTTTTCAGTAGTTGTGGTGATAGTTAACACTTAGTATTTTTGTAAGGAGATGTCAGCTGTTTGACATCTTCAGTAGTTGTGTTAACTATCAGTAGTTTGAATAATTCTGTTAGATGTCACTATCAAGTGACATCAGCAGACATCACATCTCCTATATAAGAGATGTTGACCTAATTGTATGTGTGACATTCTGTTACCACGAAAGCGAATATTGAATGAAATATATTTTGCAGAATTCTGTTTGTCTATAACTGTTTGTTCTTACTTCGAATATCTTTTGTGTTCTTGTGAATTTGCTAATTCATTGTTTGTTTTCCGCTGCTATACTCTTCATCTGATGATGAAGTCGTGGAGAATGATCAGGACACTCAGGAGCAACAGGTTCCTACTACTACAAGTCCACAAGCATCTGACATTGATGCCTCTGAGTCTTTGGAACCTCATACTCCTACTGCCTCAGATACGAAACCAAACATTCATAATCTTGATTCTGAGTTTGTTGTTCCCACCACTCCTGGATGACGCCTAAATGTCTATCATCCTCTGGACAATGTAATTGGGCATGTTAGATCAGGCGTTCAGACAAGAAATCAATTGTATTTGGCTGATTATGCCTCGGTAATGGAGAAAGGATCCCTTCACGATGGTGCATACCGATGTTTTGTGTCTCAGTTTGAGCCATAATACGTTACTGAAGCACTAAATGATGAGGCATGGGTGAGTGCCATGCAAGAAGAACTTTTTCAGTTCAAGAAGTTAGGTGTACGGACACTGGTAGATAGACCTAAAGGTGCTAAAGTCATTGGCACCAAGTGGGTCTTGAAATGTAAGAAAGATGACCAAGGTGTCATCATTAGGAACGAGGATCGACTTGTAGTTCAAGGATTTCGACAAGTCGAGTGAATTGATTACAATGAAGTATTTGCACCTGTGGCGAGAATGGAAGCCATCTGTATCTTCCTAGCCTATGCTTCTTACATGAAGATTAAAGTCTATCAATGGATGTAAAGAGTGCATTTCTTCATGGTGTAATCCAGGAAACAGTGTATGTCAGTCAACCCGAGGGCTTTGAGGATCCATATCAACAGGACAGAGTTTACAAAGTGGATAAGGCTCTTTATGGGCTTCAACAAGCCTCGAGAGCACGGTATTAAAAACTCTCAACTCATCTTGGGAAACACGGATTTCGTAGAGGTGTGACTGTACATTGTTCATCAAAGAGAAAGATGGTGATTTGCTGTTGGTTCAGATTTACGTTGATGACATAATCTTCGGTTCCAAGAACGAAGAATTATGTAAAGAATTTGAAGCAGTAATCAAGGCAGAATTTGAAATGAGTGCCATAGGAGTGATGAAGGTCTTTCTCGGGTTAAAGGTGGATCAAACACCAAAGGGGATATTCTACATCAGACCAAGTATGTAGGGGATATTCTCTGTCCGTTTGATATGGAGAATGTTTCCGCAGCTGGGACTCCACTTGCTACAAATCATGATGTAGCACCCGATGAGAATGGTGATCTGGTAGATGCCACCATGTACCGAGGAATGATTGGGTCCCTCATGTACCTCACTGCCTCAAGACCTGATATTATGTATGCAACATGTCTTTGTTCAAGATATCAGGCAAAACCAAAGGTTAACCATCTTATTGGGGTCAAAAGGATTCCATTATCTAAATGGTACACCCACACTTGGATTGTGGTATCCTCATGACGATGAATTCAAGCTAACCGCGTACAGTGATTCGGATTATGGCGGCTGCAAGATGAACTACAAATCCACCTCAGCAGGTTGTCAATTCTTTGGTAGAAGATTAGTCACCTGGCAGTGTAAGAAGCAGACATTAGTGGTGTTGTCAACTTGTGAAGCTGAATATGTTGTTACGGCAAGCTGCTGTTCTCAAATCATCTGGATTGAACAGCAGATGCGGGCCTATGGTTTGAAATTTTCTAACACCCCTATATTTGTTGATAATTCTGCTGCAATAGCCGTTACTAAAAATCCTGTCCACATCCTAAGCCCAAACACATCGGCATTAAATATCACTTTATACGTGATTGTTTTGAAAAGAATCTAATCGATGTTGTTAAAATAAATACAGATTTTCAATGCGCTGACCTCTATACAAAAGCATTTGATAAACCACTTTTTCTATATTTGTTATAGGTCAACGGCGTTAAAAGGAAAAGTGATGTCATCCCAGACGATGAACAAGTCTAGTCCGATGCATCAAGTCTTTTTTATTTTATTTTATTTTCTTTTCTTTTATTCTAGTTTATTTTATTTAATTTAATTTATTGATTTCAATTCTTTGCCTATTAAAATCCTAAAAACCGCAGATTGTTTACGGTTTTATAATTTTAGGGGTAGAATAGGTTAAGTTAGTAATAATAAAAAAAGGATGGAAGAGGACGGGCAAACTAATAGAAATGAGATCGTATCTGAAATATCGATTCAAAGACTATGGAAAATGATAGTACAAAGGAACAAAGCATTTGGGACTTTAAAAGATTTAAATTTGAATTAAATGTGAAATTCAAAGTATAAGTCTGAGACTCTAAGCAAAAAATAAAAGGAAAAATGATAGGAAAACTAGCTACTACTAAGGTAACATTGTTGGACCAAAAGAACCAATGAGCCTGATCAGAGAGAAACCTCTAAGTCCCACAGGACATCACAACAGCTGAAGAAGACCTGATCAGCTGATCTACAAAGTCTGAAGAATACAAATGCTAAAGTACTCTGAAGCACTGAAGACAAAGACTGAGACAACAGCTGAAGATCTAAAGTCTGAAGACTTCAACAAGTACTGAAGACAAAGACTGAAGATCAACAGCTGAAAGACAAAGTCTGATGTTCAAGTACTGAAGACATCAGCTGATGCTAACAGCTGATGACAACAGCTGAAGAGGGCTTCTTCAGTTGTTGTTGATGGTTTTTCTTCATCAGTAGTTTTCTTTTCCTTTCAGTAGTTTGTACTTTTCCGTAGTTTTGTTTCCTTTCAGTACTTGTACAACTGAAGAGGTTGTTCTTCAGTTGTTGTAGTATCAGTAGTTTTATGTTTTTCAGTAGTTGTAAATAAGATGTTAACACTTAGGAACATTTGTAAGAAGATGTCAGTTGTTGACATCTTCAGTAGTTGTTAAACATCAGTAGTTATCAAACGGTTACATGTCACTTTCAAGTGACATCAGCCTACGTCACTCTTTCCTTTATAAGGAAGGATGACTCACCTGTAATCGTGCCATTGAGGCCGACAATCTTAATGCAATATTCCTTTTGTCTGATATTTCTCTCTCTATAACAAAATTCTTTTATCGCTTTATATCGAATGTTCTTGCTTGAATTTGTCTAATTCTGAGCTATTCCGCTGCTATATCTGTTCAATCGATTAAACCAAGAGGCTGAGATCCTAACAAATGGTATCAGAGCAGGTTAATCATTGATCGATCTAACAATTGATCATTGAAAATGTTCAATCGCTCTAAGTTTGATCGAATTAGCAAATTCGCAAGGATCTGTTATAGAGATTGAGAGTGTATCGCTCCGGCCGTTTTATTTGAGGTCTGTGTGGTTTGAGCTAAATTATTGTGATTTACTTGAATCTGTCTGATTTTTCCACAATGACTACTTCTTCGAATGATCCTTTCCATACTGGATCCTCTACAAGCCTCCGATCTTGGTGAGGAATGAGTATAACATTTGGCAGAGAAGATTGCTCCATCACCTGTCTCTCAATAGCTCAGGTTGTTGGACATCTGTGGTACATGGACCATATAAGCCAATGGTGAATGATCCGGAAACAAACCAGTTGGTTCCAAAGAAGAAGGAGCAATACTCCGATGAGGACAAGAAGTTGTTTGAAATCGATGCAAAAGCCCATGGAATTTTGGCTATGGCTATTCCTAATGAGATTTACTCTGGGCTTCTGCATTGTGAGCTGCTCATGACCTCTGGAAAGCCATCAAAGAACAATTTGGTGGTACTGATGAGGTTTTAGCAAACAACAGGGGAAATCCTCGCCCAACAATATGAGACTTTCTCTCATAGAAAGGGTGAGACTCTGACTCAACAATTTGAGCAGTTTTCATGTTTAATCTCTGATTGAAATGGTTAAACATGAATATACCAGGAGTCAGATGAACCATAGATCCTAAGATCATTGCCCTGAGAGATGGAAAACACATATACATTGTTCTACGCTCAAATGCTGATGTTGATCGCCTATCTCTCACCCAACTTCATGGGAAACTGCTTACATTCGAAGAGAGATAGAGCAGAAAAGGAAATTGGTTTCATCTGGCAAGCTTACTGAGGATTTTGTCCAAGGGAACACTGCCCTGATTGGACATCAAGAGTCAGAATATGTGTCATCTGAAAGTCAGTATGATGAGCATATTGATTTCTCTACAAACACTTCTGAGCTGCCTTTGTGAGTGTTGATAGTTATTCTGCTGGTAGTAATAGTGACAATCTATGTTTCATCATGGATGATCTCAACGGGATTGCTGATGATGACTTAGAAGAGATGGATATTTTGAGCCAAATGGCCTTGATAAATATCAGATCTCAGAAGTTCTACAAAAGAACTGGAAGGAAATTCCCAGGACTCTCTGGCAAAACCAAAGTGGTTTTGACAAGAGTAAGTTGAAGTGCCATAATGCCACAGGCTTGGACACTTTGCAAGAGAATGTAGATCATCTAGATCTAACTCTCCTGCACCTTTTATGACTTTTCCTGGCAATAGTCAAAAACAGAGGGCCAACAACTGTCAATTCTGGTTATCATCATCAACCACAATCTCTGCATAATTTTTGTTCCACAGGGGCCAATGCCATTCCATACCCCTGCTATTACATGCCACAACCAGGCCAGGTTCAAGCACCCACTGCTCAGCAACCACATGCACTCCCTGAGCCTCAACCATCCCCAATCTCATCAACCTAATCAACTTCAACAACATAGCTTCTTCACACCAGGGGTTGTTGACTGGAGCAGCTTACCAGATGATGTGTCTGGTAATGACAACTGTTCTCAGGTGCTGGTCAACATGGTGGTGAGCATCCTTTTGGAAATCTAGCTCTCATGACTTTGGAATCCTCTGATGGATCATCCTCAAGTACCTCTTCAACATAGGTATCACAGGTATCCTCTGAGGCTAAGGCCAAATTATGTTCTGAAACCTGCATAGCAGCATTTGCCTCTATTAGAGAAGCAAATGTGGCTTTAATCAATAAAAATGTAGAGCTAGAACAAATAATTTCCAAAAATAAGCTGAGTTTGAGTCTGTGCTGAAAAGAGAAAACTGATGAGATTTATAAATTAAAATGCCAAATCTCTGATGATAAGGCTAGGGAGGATGTATCTTGAGAGAAGAAGTACAAAGACCTCAAAGATACTCTGCTGTCACCCAAGTAGAGTGTGATCGATGGGTACAATCTTGCAAGGGCTTTGAAATGCTTCTTAGTAAGCAAACTGCTTCCAATATGAAGTTTGGAATTGGTTATAATCACACTGCTCCTCCTACAGATTTTGCTTCAAGAGCAGGAGTAGAATCTGATGGAGAAAGTAATGACCAATCCACCTCATCATGTGATACACTACTTGATAAAGCACCATCAGTAGTTGAAGTCAGTAGTAATCCCTCTGTGAACCTATCAGCTGATATTGATGGTTCAACTGCTGACACTCACATGATCAATGAGTTGATCAACCCAAGTGTTATCCCTAGAAGTACTGAGGGTACTGGAGAGCAGGGGATAACATCTGGAGTTCAAATCCCAATGACTGACAGCACTGAAGAGAAGAAAAAAACTGTCAGTAGGAAGGATTGGAAGCCTACTAAGGAAGTTGACAAGAAGGCAAAAAGTGCTTCTAAACTGCTGAAAAGCAAGTCTTCAGTAGTTTCATCTTCTTCAGTTGATGATCAATAGAAGATGAAGAAGAAACCATGTGAAATATGTGGTCTATTCAATCATCTCACAGATGATTGTTGGTACAAAAGGGATCCAAACTCAACAAAAAGGAGAAAATTAAAGAAAACTTGGCTAAAATGAAAACTGAGTTTGAGTCCAAGTTTTGTACCAGCAGCATCAAATCCTGTTACTCCTATGTCCAAAAAGAAATCTAAAAGGGAAGGAGTGCAACAGGCAACAGCTGAGGTTGCTCAAAAGAAGATGGTGCAACACAAGAACTCATCATCAAACACCAATACCAATGTGTCTGAAGAGCTGAAAGCTCTTTCCCAGAATCAGACACAGCTGGTAATGATGGTTCAACATCTGTTGGGAAGAGTTAACCAACTTGATGGCCCTGTGTTGAAACCCCAAAAAAGATCCAGAGAAAGATCCAAGCCAAAGGATTCCTCTTCTACACCATCTTCTTCACCTCAAGCTATTGTGCCCAATAAACCTGTTAGTTTACCATCTATGATGAGACCACAGGCCCAAAACCAAAAAGGTTTGGGTCTCCAAAACTAACTGATTGTTTATTAATGCAGGTCTCTTCAACATGCCCAAGTAGCATCTGGTATGTAGACAGTGGGGGATCTTTGCATATGACTGGGAACAACTCACTTCTGAATGACTACTCTCCAGGAAGGAAGGGATTTGTTTCCTTTGGCAATGATGCAAAAGGTTACATCATCGGGAAAGGCTTTGTTTCCAATGGGGAAATAAGGGTTGATGATGTCAACCATTTGGAAAATCTCAAGTATAACCTCTTGAGTGTCAGTCAATTGTGTGACAAAGGCCATGTTGCCCTTTCACAAGCCAGAACTGCAGGATTCTGTCATCCAAAGTTCTGAGTTTGATTGACAAGGTATTGGATGCTCACACTCTCCTGAAGGCCAACAGGACAGGAAGAGTGTATGCCTTAGATCTTTCCAAGAAAATAGATCTCAAAGGCCATCCTTGCCTATTTTCCAAGGCCTCTCCTCAAGATCTAATCTATAGCATAGAAGGCTGGGACATGTTAACTTCAAGAACATGAATCAGCTGATACACCATAGTTTAGTAAGGGGAATGCCTATGAAGGAGTTCACGTGTGAAAACAAACTGCACTGCTGTTTGAAAGGAAAACAGCACAAGGTTTCACCCACCTATTGAAGAACAAAGTCCACTGCCTGCTTACAACTTCTTCACATGGATCTCTTTGGTCCTGTGAGAGTGATGCGATGGCACACAGAAGAAAATACTGTCTGGTAATTGTGGATGATTACTCCAGATTTGTATGGACTTTCTTTCTACATTCAAAGATGAAGCTGCACAGAGAGATCATAAACTTGTGTTGTATGCTGAGAAGCGTATTCCCTCTCAGTCAGTGTATTAGAAGTGACAACGGAACAGAATTCAGGAAACAATACACTTGATGAGTTCTACCTTTCCAAGGGAATAAAGAAGAGGCAGTTTAGTATTCCAAGAACTCCTGAACATAATGGAGTTGTGGAGAGAAAGAACAGGACCCTGAAGGACGCTACAGGTCTATGTTGGCTGATTCTGGACTGCCATTGACCTTTTGGGCTGAAGCTGTCAACCACGCATGCTATGTGCAGAATAGAGTGCTAATAAATCAGAGGTTGATGAAGACTCCATATGAAGTTCTACATCATTTGGCCCCTCTCATTTCATTCTTTAGAGCATTTGGGTGTCCCTGTTTCATTCTCAACACAAAGGATCAGCTCCAGAAATTTTGATCCTAAGGTGGATGCAGGGTACTTGTTGGTTATTCTCAACTTGCAAAGCATACAGAGTCTTCAATTGCAGAACAAAGATGTTGAAGAGACCTCTACATCAAGTTCAAGAATCACCAAAGGACATACTGCAATATGTTCCTTATCATCTCCTGCTGTTGCTCCTCCAATAGTTCACCACCTGGTGTTACTGCTGAAGATGATGTGATGATAGTAGTAATCACCTCTTCAGGTTTAGTGACCAACTGCCTGAGTCCTCTAAACCTGATGCTCCTGTAGCTCCAGCAGCACCATCCCAAACAAATGCTGATGAGATTTCTGCATCATCAACTTCATTTGAGTTGCCACCATCTTCATGGTTTCAAGAATCTGCATCAACATCTGCTGCTGCTGAAGATCCTACAAACACTTGCACAGATTTGATTGTTTACCAAGAGCTGAAAATCACCACAATGATGACTCAATCCTTGGTGATATCAATGCTGGTGTTTAAACCAGAAGCCAGTTGTCTAATTTCTGCTTCTATGCTCTCTTCATCAGTCAGCTAGAGCCAAAGAACTATCATGTAGCTTTGAGAGACAATGGATGGGTTGAAGCCATGCAGCTTGAGCTTCTTCAGTTCAAAAAACAGCAAGTGTGGGAGCTTGTTCCTCTACCCCCAGGTAAGTGTGCAATAGGCACTAAATGGGTGTTAGGAATAAAACTGACGAAAATGGGCTAATTGTTAAGAACAAGGCCAGACTGGTTGTGCAGGGTTTGCACAAGAAGAAGGTATTGTTATGATGAAACCCTTTGCCCCTGTAGCCAGACTGGAGGCAATTAGATTGTTTTTAGCCTATGCTGCACTCCACAATCTTAAAGTTTTTCAAATGGATGTCAAAAGTGCTTTTCTATATGGTAACATAAAAGAAGAAGTTTATGTGGTGTCAACCACCAGGCTTTGAGGATAATAAGCACCCAGAATGGGTATATAAGCTTGATAAAGCTTTTATGGGTTGAAACAAGCACCTAGAGCCTGGTATGAGACCTTATCAAACTTTCTCTACAGAATAATTTCACTAGAGGCTCCATAGATAAAAATTTATTTATTAAGAAGGTAGATCAGCATAAGCTACTTGTTCAAATTTATGTTGATGATATTATATTTGCATCCTCTGATCCCCAATTGTGATGAGATTTCCAAAACTTAATGCAACAGAAGTTTGAAATGAGTGCAATGGGAGAATTACAGTTCTTTCTAGGTTTGCAAATCAAACAAAAAGCTGATGGAATTTTCATTCATCAGTCTAAATACACAAAGAGATCTTTTGAATA